>CM076968.1:33252275-33690936 GCA_039105355.1 Benthosema pterotum
CAGAACCGCCTGAGCCGCTGCATGCACCAGCTGGATGAAGCTGAAAACAGAACTTCCTTTGTTGGGTTAACCAGATTTTTCTTCTCCTCTTCTCTATATTTAGCTACAACTAAAATGTGTCACATTTTGTGGATCCAGTAGAAAACCACTGAGCATGTTTCATGCACCTAAAATGGCTAACGTCTAAATGGCCGTCTAAGCTGGGTTATAAGTAACTGGTTTAAAAAATCTTTTTATTAGTCAAAGTAGACATTGAAACAATAGCTACAACTTTATTTATTTATTTATTTTACTTAAGAGTATACATACACATACAAGTTTTCCACTCGACATCGATGCTGATATACTGTACCTACATAGTTTACTGTATTGATTGTTCATTCCAGCCAGGCCTCTGGCCCCAAATACATTGATATAAACAGTATTTAGCCACGAGCCCCCAACTGAAAAGGTTTTGTGTCAGGGATCCACATAAGAGAATATTTAGCCAGAAATAAAATGTTTCAAAGATAGCAAATGTACTGTACAAGCTCCAGTGACTTTGTGTCTGCTATTTATGAATATAAAAGGGACACAATGGAAGTGGTCATAATTATTGTGATGCTGTATATTGACTATAAGAAACCGACTAATTCTAACTGACTTAATACCACAAAACATAATATTTTTGGCCACAGATGCGGAATGAACCTTACAAAGCCACAAGTATTTTTCATTAAAATATCGGTGTCTGTTTTCTGAAAGATACAATTGATAAAAATTGTTTCATTTTCTCTACGGTTTCACTTCAGTGTCTGGAGCTGATCTGGTGGAGCAGATAAGAGCTGCTTATCTGAAACCGCTCCCAGATGTTCCTTTTATTAAACAGGCCTAATAAAAACCCATGAAATGGAGAGGAGAGTTATCAACATTTATATAATTATCATTCATCATAATTGATCAATCAGAGATTGAGTAGTAGTTTTAATAATAGGAGAGTCATTCATTGCACTTTGTTCTGTATAAGTACATCAGCATGCCTTTTTTTGGGGTATACTGTACATCCAGCCAAAATAAACTGTCGTGTCCATTGGCAGGAAACCGCATAATGTCCCAAACTGTTACTTTTCAGGATTTTAATTCAAAAACATTAAATGCAGCAGATCTACATGCTCAGAAGAAGTGTCACTTCACGTCATGTTTCGAACTTGTGGATCTCTGTATGCACTGTAGTACTACAGTCAAGTAGGGCGTTCAGTTGTGCAAAAACACAGCATTAGAATGCGGAGATATGAGGTTTCCGCCTGATCGCAGTTTCAGCAAAAGGATGACTGAAATCCCTGTGCTAGACCTACCTCCTGTTTACACTCTACACTTTAAAACAGAACAATCGCATCAATAACACTCTCAATGTATAATAGCACAAAGCTTTGTGAACGTACTGTATATATAATAACATAAAAAAGAAAAATACCTTTATATGAAGTCACCAACAGGGAATAACATACTCCTCTCTCAAATGTGCACTTGGGAACCTCCAAAGCATGCAAACTCCACATGACCCAACATTTTACTTATTGTAACTGACATCGCTGGTTAGACATGCATATTTGCCAATATGTGACCCGATAATGACAAATAAGGGCCAATACTGATAGTTTTCCGATACCCATACAGTATTTGCAGATACCGATATGATAAAAAAGGGGACAAAAAGAGCCAATCCGATACTTTGGCATCGGTATCGGGACATCCCTACTACAGACCATAGGGTTCAAGTTAGGAAAGGGTTTAAAGAGACATGTTCTTAGCATTTGGACAGTTAAAGCTTCATTTTTGGGATGGCTTCTCATCAGAAAGCTAGATGAGCTCCCTGCCAAGAGGAGGCTGACATTTAGAAAATGGTTTCCTCCGCTTCACAGTCCCCAGCTGTCTGTGAAAACACTGGTGGAAAGTATGTCCATTTGTCAATGCTTTATAATTCTATCGTACTACATCTCAGAATATTGTACTTTTTTACTCCTCTATATCAGTGGTTTTCAACCTTTTTGATACCAGGGGCCACTATTCGAACCACGGACCACCATTTGAGGACATTTTAGCCCCACACAGACCCCAAAACTAAAGATTTATTTTGCTTGTGTCCATAATTCCAGGCTGGATTTAGGAAACAAAACAGTCAAACATACAGATCAAAATGACCATTAATCTACTACATTCTCTAGTTGTCTAGACTTGGGCTAATTCACATGATGAGTATTTTAACTCTTGAGAGTGTAAACATTATATCAAATGGACCCGCAACAGTCCATTTGTTTATTTTTCTATCTGCTCACTCATCACACGAAAGTGTTTGCTGTACTTTTTAATCTATAAGCATAGATTAACATGCTGGCCACCATCTCATAAGGTATTTTAGGTGTTGACGTGACCCAGAAAACACCTCACACACATAACAACTATAATTGATAAATGATATAACTTTAAATTCATTTATCTTTGAATGAGCCCTGCAAACAGTGAAATGTGAAAATACAGACTGTTTTGTCAAATGTATTTAAAAGAAAACTGAAACACATCATCAACTCATCTTATTTTTTCCCTTAATATAAAAAAGACACCTTAAGCTGTATATCACCTTAAGCTTCAATATCATTTATTTGCAAAAATCCACAACAGGGGATTTTCTATAAATTATTTAGTTACTATTCAACCTAATGGTAACCTAATAGCTTCTCTGCTAATCTCTCAAAGAGTTAAGTAAATGTATTTAGTTACTTTCCAGCAGTGCAGTGCAGGCTATGGCCTCCTTGCAGCTGTGTGCATGCATGGTGACAGTGGCGTTTCTAAGCAATTTGGAGCCCTAGGGAAAATTTTCCCTGGCGCCCCCCTTGCCAAATGGACCCTTACAGGTCCATTTGGCAAGAGGGGGCTCCAGGGAAAATTGGAGCCCTCATATTTGTCCATATGAGGCATATTAGCCTGGGATCTTTTAAAAGCGTGTCTGGTGGTCGCGCCGGTGCCCCATCCTCCCCTCATGGCAGCCTAGGCGACTGCCTGGTCTGCCTGATGGCAAAAACGGCCCTGCATGGTGACAGTAGTTGGGATGGCAGGATGAATGTGTGCTCGGGGTTCAGGCAGCACGCTACACACTAAGTGCTTCAACAGCCACGTCCAGCACAGATCTCTGGACATCTCCTGGCTCTGCAGCCGCTAAATCAAAACCTCTGAAGAGGAGATGACCCCAAAAAATGAATAAATAAGAAAATGGATTCCCAGATATCAAGCGAAGTAAACAAGGATTCCCACAAATATATAATAATATAATCACTGTATCAAAAAAAGATTTAGGATCCGTGAGGAGGACACAAAGAATGCTTTTGGTGGCGTTTAATAATTTTGTCAAACATAACTCACGCTGGTTGTGATAGATTTACCATCCCAAGTGCATTTGAGGCTTGCGGGGAGGGAAGCTCTTTTTGGCTAGGGAACGTTCTTGGGATGTCTTCTTCACTTCCAGTGTGTGTGTGTGTGTGTGTGTGTGTGTGTGTGTGTGTGTGTACATCCTAGCATTGTGACACGAGTCATGCTACATTAACACTGAGTAAGTATGCAAAATTATTGGCATCAATATGTAGGCCACTTAAAGTGTCAAAAGTAATAGTACTCAGTATGCAGAATGTCCCGTTTCTCAACAGTTTCAGTAGATAATCTTAAGCTTGTACATCGGCTATTTTCAGATAGTGTACAGTATATACTGTAAGTACAATATATGGAAGTGGTTAAACACAAATCAATTAACGAAGGTTTTAAAAATATTCATAGTGGAGTAACAAGTATAGTATTTTCCTTGTGTATAGCCTAGTGAGTAGACGTATAACGCTTGTAATTGTAATAATCTTGGAAATAAATCAAACATCCACCAAGATGATATTGCACTTAAGGACCACATAGCAACTTTCCACCTCTTCCTCTGGCATGAGTTGAAAGCAGCGCATAGTCATTTACAGGAGTACAGGTAGATGTAATAATGTGAATTATCATGATTCATTATTATGTAAACAAACAGGTGGATCAGCTGACCACGCATGCTACTGGTGATCAGAATTCATCATGTCTTCCTCCTGAAGCCTATAATGTCCAAGACTGTGTGATGTTGGTAGCCACCATAGGTCAGTTCTCAATAACTTTGGGGGGGGGGGGGGTCTGGGTCTCCAGATGACAGTAAAGTGACAATTCAGTGGCCGTTAACACCAGCGCCGTCCTTCCCAATACGCGGGATACACAGAGAGCGTAGGGCACGCACTCTGCCCAGGGGCACCACAATGAGCTGCGCAACTTGCGCAGTATTATATATTCCTGTGCTGGCTTCTTCAAGTTGCAATGGCACAGCGCGGTTCTGCGCGACCGTCCGTCCCATCCCGCCTGTGTGTGTGTGTGTGTGTGTGTGTGTGTGTGTGTGTGTGTGTGTGTGTGTGTGTGTGTTGCTGAAGCGCTCCCCCCTCCCTTCTTCGCACATGTAGTGCAGCGGTTAAGCAAACCAATTGTGCACTTTATGACTAAAGCATGAAACTTTCCACAGTGTTTCTACACACCATTAAGTTTGTTTTAAGATGTGGAAACACTTCTGAGCATGAATGTTTCTATATGCCAGAGGCTGTACAAATACCGGGTTGTCAAAAACATGTATTTTTTACTTTTCTGCAGACACATTGATAATATATCAACAACAAGAGTTCTGGAACCCACTAATTATCATCAAATTTCTTCAATGGGTTATATCACCAGTATAAGATGTGTCATTTGTGTTTCAGGGTCCATTAGGTCACACAAACTTACCTCACTTGACCAAAGACAAAAAACCCTAGCACCCTAGAATATAACCTGCTGTCAAATGACAATAAACTAGAGCCATCTTCTTGAAAAGAAGATCACGCCTTGAAGTAAATCATTTGATTTTTGTTATCTTAATATTGTGTTTTATGTATGTATTTATGTATCGATCAGTCAGGGCGCTAGACATGGGGTGGGGGGGGGGGGGGGCGCTTTGGGGGCAACAAGCAGCTACTTGTGCGTAGGGCAACAGAAAGGCCAGGGACAGCCCTGGCCGTTAACACCCTTTTAAGTCCTAAAACCACACTTGTGTGAAGTGTGGGGTGCCTGGTCTCAGTCTTCTGCTACCACAGGAGGCTATCGCCGCTCCATAAAAATAAACTAATGAAAAAGACAGTGCACTTCTGCATCAAAGGTAATCAGCAAACTTTGCTATGAAAAATGAACGAACCTGTTTTTTGCTGTTTCCAAATGTGTTCAGTGTCAGGGCAAAAATAACTTTTTAGCAAATCTGGTGTTCTCATGTTACACAAAGTTCTCCTGCTACACAAGATTGGCATGGAACTAAATATAGGAATCGTTATGAGGGAACCATTTAGGAACGGCTGAGGAACCAAAATCATTCAACTCCTTAAAGGATTCCTTGTGATTGTGTCGAGCAGAGGCGGCTAAAGGAAGCCACGGCGCGCCACGGATAGATCAGCATTCTTTTACGCGCCTAGAGGTATTTGAAAAGGCATTATTTATCCTGGCCTGTGTGTGTTTTTCTTCCACAATGGCCTGTTAATAAAGCACAAACAGAGACAGGTCAGATGGTGTGTGGTCAGCACTGTGGTGAGAAAGGAAAGGACATCCCATTGAACCTGTCCAAACAAAGAGGACAATTCAAGACACCCATCTCTCTCCCTCTCTGTCCCTTCTTGGCTTTCCTGGAAGTAACAAACACATCCATAGATGATTTATGCTAATGGGTCTCAAAATAGGGTCCACTAGTTGGTTGCAGATGAATTATGAGGTGACAGTGTCTGTGGCTTGTGTCCTTGAGCAAGACACTGAAGCCCATAACTGCTCCTGATAAGCATGCTGGTGCCTGGCATAGTGTCAGCGTCACTGTGTTAAGACACGCCAATCCCTTGACTCCTTCAAAACCGCTCTCAAAGGGCATCTTACGGACGCCTGCGATTTGAAACTGGTCCCTATGAAATCTGAACCCCCCACAGCCCAGCCCCACAGTTTTGTACTGAGTTGTGCTTGACATGTACTGTGATTCTCCACCTGCTAAATACTTCAATCAATGCCAGATTTGAAAGGTATAGAAAGTGATTCCACTAAATTGCATGTTTTTTTTATAATCCTCTCTGCTATAGAGTGCACAGACCATGTATGGATATCCTCCCTGTGAACCAAATTGCCTGAATCGCTGAATGCTCCTTTAAACTTCCTATTTGGGAATATTTAACTTAAATACCCAGACAATTAAACACAATTAACTACCATATATTCAACCAAACTGATGTGACACATCATAGTGGTTAAAAAGTGGTCACATCAACTGCCACTTAATGGTCACTTAATGGCCAATACGTTGGCTGAACCCTAATGCTTCAGGAAGGAACACGGTGCGTTTGACCATTCCAGGGGCAAATGGCAACAGTTATGAATTGGTGAGATTAATGTGTGCTGAGACGTGGAATTCTAATGAGGAGTAGGTGGTCCATTGTGTCCTGACCTGTGGTGTGTCTGCCCTGAGCCCCGCCACAATGGCAGCTGTCACCGGTGGAACCTAACATTTTGTTATTTCATTTTTAATAATGGTACTAATGTACAATGTAGTACCTACTAATGATCTACTACAATCACACTCCAAAGCATAACACAAAGACATTGTTTGAGCTTATATAGATCTACCTTTGCATTTAAAACCTTTGGTCATGTGATCATTCTACACAGGTACTGTGCTTATGGTACATATTTGAGGTGCTTGAGTCTTTACTTGGAGATTTCAATTTACTCAACGTACTGCTCAGAAATAGCCTGGCTCAGCCCTGAATCAGCACCTTAAAAAATACTAGTTTATTTTTTCCCTGTGATTCAAGGAGTAGCTTCCCTGTCTTTGGGGCCGTTTGTGTGGATTGGAAATCCAATCCCAACACCTGATTGGCCAACAGCCCTGTCACTCACTTCGTTCCCAACGTCGTCACCCAATCCCAGCACCTGATTGGCCAACAGCCCTGTTTGTTCATAACGTCGAACCAATCACCGTTAAAACTGCTGCTTTGATAACGCCCATCCCAGAAACTGCTGTGGAGGAGAGGGATTTCAGTCTGAATAATGAAGTGAAACGAAATGACAATTCAGACTGAGGTCAGGCTAGCTCAGAAAACTTTAGTAACTAGTTTTTCAATTAAAACTAATAAAAGGTTAAAAAGCTACAGAATTAGGTAGGGAATGCATCTGAAAATGTGGGTTTAAAACATGGCGAGGGTGGCTAGCAGCTATGATGTGAGCTGGAAATTCACAAGCGAATGTTGAGATTTGAGTGTTTTAGAGATGATTTTGTTGCGACACAGCTTGGGGACAGACAGATCAGGGACCTCACATCACCCAGAGACTAGGAATGGGGGGAAAAATCCCATCTGTGTGAGAAGGATTCCAAACAGGAAAAATAAATCCTCAGATATACAGTATCTGGGATAAAGAAAATCCAGAGAAAAGATGGGTAGAAAAGTATGATTGGGAGAGAGAGTGTTGCAGAATGCCCGAATTCCAGTTGTTATTTTGTGAAAACACTCACTAATGGCTGTTTCCCCTACCTCAAAATAAGCTTAGAATGGGGCTATTGGCTGTTGTTCAAATTCACTTATTTGCATTGCTCCAAAATGCATTTGTTGATATACATGTAAATTGTCTCTCCACCATGTCAGTAGTGTGTTGACACGCACACTTTTGGTTCAGCAGTGATTCAGCTCTCTCAAAAGGTGGGGGTGTGGCACACAGTTTATTTTTCGGAGAGTGTGAACAATAAGTTAGCCCCGTTCTAAGCTTATTTTGGCATATAGGGGAAACAGCCATTAAAGGGGAATTCCACCCATTTTTAAAAAAGAAGCCTCTAAAGGAGTCCATTAACATGGTGAAAATACATCTTGATGATGTCATCAAGATGTTTCACCATGTTAGTGGTTTTCTTCAGACCTCCATTTCTTGGGATCACAGAATGGGGGAACTTTTTTATCATGTCCACCCAACACCTTAAATGTACATCAATAGCATAGTAAAATGTTTTAAAAATGGGTGGAATTCCCCTTTAAGGAGTGTTTTCACAAAATAACAACTGGATCACTTTTTTTGGAAATAAATCAATTGCAAATAAAGTATAAAGTTAAGAAAGCCATTTGGGCTGTCTTAGAGAGAGAGAGAGCGGGGGTGTTGGGGTGGGACATGCAAATAATGCCTGGTACACGCACGTGCACATCACACACTTTCACTTTCTTGTCCTCCCTCCTCACTCCAGCACACCTTAGTGTTGTTTTTCCTCCCCTCTCTTCTCTCCTCCCCTCCCCTCCTCTCCTCTACTCTCCCTCCCTCCCTCACTAGTCTACTTCTCCGTCTCCTCTGTGCCTGTGCTCAGTCAGTCAGTGTGTGCTGTGTGTATGAGAGAGAGAGAGCGGACAGACGGGGGTGTGTGTGAGCGTGTGTGTGTGTGTGTGTGAGCTGAGCAGTGAGCTGAAAGGCGCAGTCGGGATCGAGATGCTGTTGGTGCTGCTACAGCTGTTGGAGTTCTCCTTCGGGGCCGACTGACTGAAGGCGCTCACGTGCAAACTGGAAAACCCAAACCAAACCCAGGGAACTTCTTCTCTTTGCAGGAATTCATTTTCTGTGCAGGAATCTCTCATTTAAAAAAAAGAACCATTTGCATTTTTCTTTTTTCGAACTCTTCCTGTGGAACTTTATCTCCACAATCCAAATCAAGGACTTTTGTAAAATATATATACAACCAAAAAAGATGAGAAGTGAGGAGTTGTGTCAAGTGGCTTGGCAGTGCGTGTTCCTCCTGGGAGCGTTCTTGCTGGACTTGGGGGACAGCAAAGGGACCTATTACGGGGGTCACCCTGTTCACCACCCTGTGATGAACCCCTTCTACCACGGGAACAGATATAACCTGTACAAGGCAGGAGCCAACCCCCACCCGCACTACACCCCCAACAAGCCCATGACGCGCCACAAGTAAGTAACCTCCGCTCTCCATCACATAGGATGCTGTGATGACCAGCTCTATTAGCCTCTATTATCTACATATACAGTAGGCAGATCTAAAAGCTCAGTGAGCTCGTATATTAGGTTAGGTTTCAGTTGAAGGGATTTTTGGTGCAGTGGTTCTCAAGGGGTCCAGAGACCCTCATGGTTTCCTTGATGGCAACCAGTTCTTTAAGACTGGGTGTACTGGACTGCAACTCTTTGTTGCAGTGTACAGATCTGGAACACTGTGTGTGTAACAGGTCTGTAACTGAGTGCAACATGCAGGTCTGTTACTCAGTGAGTGTAATATTAGCTCTGTAACTCTCTGAGTGTAACCGGTCTGTAACTCCATTTGTTTCCATCTGTCAGCTGTCAGGAGCTGTGCGGCTCCATGACATTAACAAAGATAAGAGAAGAATCATTGGTGTGTGGATGGAAAAGAAAAGACCGGACCAAGTCGCAAAAGCTTAACTTCTGGTCAAGTTGATGGACGTATGGAGGGTCTAAGTGCACAGCATACAGTACTGTGCTGCTGCTGCTGCTGCTGCTGCGCTGCACAGCCTTAGGAACTGTGTTTGCATTCCAAGCAGCAAGAGAGAGAGAGGGAGAGAGAGAGAGTTTGAGTTGGGGAGAGTTTGGTATTCCAAGCAGGACCCACCTCATAACTGTATTTCCCCCGGGCAGCGCATGTCACCGGCAAGCCTGCAAGGAGAAGAAAATATGGTTCTGGTTATAGGAAGTATATATATTTATATATCGGAGCTCATGGCTTAACAGAGGGAGCTTTTCTTGAATTGACTCTCTTGTTGCGTTTCCCTCTTCCCTTTGCAGCTCCTTTTCTCTGTGGTTGACACTTCAGACCATCTGTGGGGCTGATGGGGTTATAAACACCACAGAGCAACAATGACATGCTGCATTTATAGCAAAACAAAGCTCTCATTATTGTCTCTCTGCGTCGCAGCAGCAGAGGGGAGCCGAGCCGATGACAGCTTAGGGGGTACAGGGATCTGATGCTCGCGCGCACGCACACGCACGTGCCCTTGTATTACTAAACTTGTGAGGGTTAAATGTATGCACGCTACGGTAGACTTATTGAGAATTATTAGGAAAAATCTCCTATTGGTCCTCACAAGAAATGTGGTTGTTTTATAGCCTATGATTGTTGCACTGTTAGATGTGGGTGCTGCTATCATATGCTCCCAAAAATAGCCACTCTACGAGTGTACACAAACTATGTTTGTTTCAGGTGCATGACATCCAATTAGACTCGCAATTAAACTCAGGCTTTGGGGTCATTCTGTAGGGTTAGGAGTGTAAAACATTTTAGAAATGCCATTCAGAAAATGCATTATTGCTGCACTGTCTGTCCTCACAAGTGCAGCAACACAAACGTGTGTGTGTGTGTGTGTGTGTGTGTGTGTGTGTGTGTGTGTGTGTGTGTGTGTGTGTGTGTGTGTGTGTGTGTGTGCGTGTGCGTGTGCGTGTGCGTGTGCGTGCGGTGCATGGTGAGAGACCAGGGTGTCTCAATTAGAAGCAGACTTACAGTACAGCTGGGCAGCCAAAAGGGAGTGGTACAGTACAACATAATCTACTATAGTGGATATTACAACAACAATCCGGCGGCTCTGTGCTCTACTGTGCTGAGAGATCATTATCGGAGGCTCGCTGCTTAATTCATGCCTACATGTGGTCCAGTAACAACAGAGAGGAGTGTATCCACATTTCTGCCAGCTTTTATCAGTCAAGCAAAGCAGGCCCCAGGTAAACACACCGGACAGGTGTTTGTCGTGGCAGTCGAATACCTGCTTGTGTAGGAGAAGTATAAGGCAACCAAATATGAATGTCATGAACCTTCTGTCTTTGTGGAGGTGCGGTTACAGCAGGGGTGCCCACACTTTTTTGACTTGAGAGCTACTTTCAAAATGAGCAGTTCAACAAGATCTACACATGAAAAAAAAAAAATCCATTTCAAGGCCCCCAAGAATGTTTGACTTTGAAATAGTAGTGATGGTGTTACTGACCCTTGCTCCTTGGCTAAGAGATGGATTAGACCGGAAACTGGGACTCCCAGTCACTGCATATTGGATTCATGTTAAAAGTGTGTTTTCGGACATTTAATGGGTTAAACCCTCAATACTTTGTAAACTTGGCCTTTTAATCTGTACTTGAGATATCCCCTGTTGAAGACCCCTGCTGTAGAGCATTCTCTACATCTACACTTATTTTGAGTGTTCTTCTCTGGAAGCCTGAAGCACTGCTTTGGGGGGTTCCAGGGTATCCCCGTAGCTCTGAGATATCGATAGTTTGGCTCCGTTATGAGGAGGGGGTGTCTGTGCTCCAGCCCTGTAATACTTGAACCAACTTGGGGGTCATTGAAACCGCTTTTTAGTCTTTTTTTTCTCCCTCTCTCTTGCATGGCTTCCCCTGAGAGCTCTATGCCTTTAGACAGGCTGCCAGCTACCTGCTGCTAGACTCACACTGCCTTCAGGCAGACAGGCCGCCCGCCGTGACCTGCCGGCCCCCCTGCTCTGCTCTCCCCCCTCCCTCTGTCCTTCTGTGCCCTCACGCGTCCCCTCCACCTCCTCCTGAACCCGCAAACCACATCCGTAACACAGGACACGCCTCGCACCATGGCGACGACGCTGTGCTCAGGTGAAAAATCCAATATTGGCAGTTCTAAGTGAAAACAAGCTCTATATTATGACAGTAATCATTGCTATAGTGTTTGTTCAAGTCGCAGCATCCATGCATCTCTCCAGCTCTTTTAAAATGCATGCTTTATTCAGGTGGGTCAGGAGCGACCCAATGTATTTTTCCCCCACTTCTGGTTGACTTTGTACAGTATTCTCACTCTTTATTTGTATAATTTGATATCCTGACTGGAAAATACAGGATGTACTCTACTATACAAGAAAAAAAAATAATATCTACACTTCCCTTTTTCATTGAACTCCGAGTGAAAACGGTTCCATTGACTTTAACGTCGTAGCCTATACTTGAACTCCACCCACATGGACCTGAGCAGCTGATACTCTCTTATCTCAATGTGGCCTGTGTGTGTTTGGCCTCGGGTATAGCTTTGAACCGGGCTTTCACCTTTTGCCCCTCCTGCTGCACGGCCACATGTCTCATTTGCTTATTGCTTCTTGACTGTAGGGATGAGAATTCTTTAGCTATATTCAATCCATTACACCTTATTTCATGGCCTATGCTGATGTTGTATACCAGACCTCACCTAAAAATAACCTTCTTCTACTCGATACCATTTACAACCGTATAGATTTATTCTTGGCTGTCCATATTTCACTCACTATTGTACAATGTATGAGGCTCTCAATTTCCCAACCCCCTTGTTGAGACGACAGCAGCACTGGTACACTGGCACAATACATTGTGCATTATACATCTAGACGTCAGCCCACAGATCTACTTTAGTGTTCCAACAGTTTTCACATCTGTTGCCAAAAGATCATTCAGGTTCAAAGCTCCTTCCGACTGGAATAATATTCCCCATCATATTCGGTCAATTACATCTTTTCAACTGTTTAAAACCTCACTCCCCTCATCTCACCTTGATAGCTCCTGTACCGGTACATGTTTTCACTAACCGTCAAGGGGCCTATATACAGAATTACATCTACAAATGCCATGTTTTTATACATGCGCTTTGTGTTTGTGTTCGGAACTCCTCGAAAACGAGATGGTCCTTCTCAAGGGGTAATTCCAAATAAAGAATTTCAATCATTCATGAAGATTTTTTAAAGCAACAGCGTTGAACCAAGTTTTCTGTTGAGTGTGTTCTGTACACAATCATTAAAAAGAATAAAATAAATAAAATGCAAGAGCAAAAACAACAATGCATAATAAACAGGGCAACATAAGACAGTGGAAACAGCAACTCTTAGTCAGCATGTTTGAACACCAAGGACTAAGAGTTTGGGAGGCTTAACATAAGGTGGAAGACACTGTGCAAGTGTGCATAGTGGATGCACAACAGAGGATAAATCAGAGAGAGGCCACCTGGGAAACAGAAGGTCCCAGGATTAATTAATCATGCGTCGAAGTGTCCCTGAGCAAGACATTAAATCCACAATTCCACTCTTGCCTCATGGGTTGAAACACCAAAGGAGTAGACAGTTAAAATGACCCCAAACATGTTTGAAAGTGTTCCTTCTTTAACAAAATATCCCGTGCTGCCGCTGACCGTGCGACCTATTGATGTCGAGGAAAAAAAGGCGACATTCTTGACCCCCAGCATGCCGGCATGCCATGCCGTGCACCACGCAGGAATTCCATCCAACCATCGGGGGGTTCCATCAGTTTTTATACGTCTAGATCTGTGTCGTTTATTGTTATCGTCTGGGCCCAGTGTCGCAGGCAGGTTCCTGGAGGGCCGCGCGCGTTTCCCTCACACCAGGAAGTGTCTGCTGCCGAATGACTAGAGATGAATGTCAAATCACATGCCTCGCTGCCAAAACACAGAAAATAAACCACCGCACAGGAAGGGGAAAGTATAAAGCTGTCCCCTCCGGCCCCAACAGCTGAGAATCTCTTGGACAATCCCAGAGGAGGGCGGAGGACTTGTTTTTTTGTTGTTCCGACTACACGTGGGTCAATTAAAAGTACGGAGGCATGGTTCGGATTTGCATTCTGCTTATAAGATCACGAGTATAATCTTGGAACAAGAGAGGCTCAGACGTAAACACAAAACACAGAACGTGACCGCAATAACCCCACCGTGCATCGCTGCTTGTCGGGCAGAAGACACTTATCTCCATATTTGAACTTTTTGTGTGTTTTTGTGTGTGTGTGTTTTAAATTAACATACTTACATTACATACGGTGTACTGCAAAAGCGTGTCATACAAAAGCATCAAAACCACATTGTTTGTAGATCTGGTACTACCATACTTTTGCTGCATATTGAATCCTGAAAAGTAACAACTTGCACATACAGTATGAAGTTTCCATTGGGCAGCAAATGGTGTACTAATAAACACACACGCACACGCACACACACACACACACACGCACACACACACACACACACACACAGTCACACACACCATGGCATCCACGTGTTTATTTAAGTCTCTCTTTCCACTGACCAAGGGAAGGCTGGCAATAACTGAGCTCATATGTCTGCGGCAGTGGTCTGACGCGAGCCGTCCCCTGGGGGTCCTGTGCGGTCAAGGTCGATAGATGCTACCAGATAGATGCTGGCTCCCAATGCAGATAGGCCTGTACTCATGTTGGGTTACACGTTTTTGGCTATAAGAAGGATTAGGTACAGATTAGCACTCTCTCTTGACCACAAATGTTAGGAATGTTATTTGCATACTTGTAGCGTGTTGCTTAGACAGATGCTGTAGGGGGTGTCCAAAAGGTAAAAGGGCTGTCCAAAAGGTGTGTCCAAAAGGTAGATCGTGATCTACCAGTAGATCACACAGGCCATGCAGGTAGATCACATGACAGTCCTTGTATAATGTATAGATCTGTAACTCTTGAGAGCATTAAAATGACACCAAATGGAGATTACGGGTCCATTTGGTTTCATTTTACACTCTCAACAGTTAAAGTATTTTTAAACATCTGAATTACACAATTTCAAGAGTCCACACAATTAGAGAATGTGAAAGAGAAAAACGTGAAAGTTATTAGCTTTGGGTGCAAGAGACTAAATTCAACATCACAAACTGTCAACTCAAACCCCAAATACTGTTTTCAAACTTTCAAACATATACAGGAAAACCTTCCAATTCTCCCCCTCCATTTTTCATTAGAAGTGCATTATTCTTAAACACTAAACACCAAAGTTAAACTTTCTTGGGCGCCTTAAAATTGTTTTTTTTTTATTATTATTATTTGTAGATCTTGTTGAGCCAGTCATTTTGAAAGTAGCTCTCAAGTCAAAAAAGTGTGGGCACCCCTGCTGTATAGACTTGAGGTTTACCTGCCATTCCTAGGCATGCAATTGTACTGTTTGCATGTTAGTTATGTGACTATTTGCCTAGTTGTTTGTTGGACAGAGTTCATGCTCATGCTTCAGGGGCAGATGGCCCATAGCTGAGTGGCCAGAGAGGCCGTCTGGTAAACCATAAGGTCAGCAACAGTATGTCTACAGCTCTATATGTCAGGGGCTCAGCTTGTCCCTGAGCACAAGTTCCTTTAGGCTATACTCTGATGATCTCACATCTGTAAGTCTCTCTGGGTATAACAGTGTTCTGCTAAATGCCTAGAAAAAGCTTATTGTGAGCCAACTTCACATCAACACTAGAGCCGAGACTAGAGGCACATGTCTCTGGTCCTAATCCTGATTTCATTTCACTATACCTGGTACAGAACAATATAGCCAAACTACATGCTTAAACATACAGGCTAGAGAGTGAGAGAGATGAAGCAATGGATAACATTGTGTTGCAGATTAAACCCACCCCAGCACTATCATTGGTGTTGTGTAAATTACTAATTAGCAACTCTTAGGACCCCCCCCACCCTGGCATACAGTATCTGACTGGGTCCTGCTACTGTAACTGAGACCGTCTGCAGATATACCAGCTCCCACAGAGCGGTGGAGTGGATATAAATAAAACGTAATCGGCGCCATGCGCCATGTCTGTCTGTCACAAAGTGAACACACTCACGCCAGATGCCATTGGTGACAAGTGCAACTAAAACATGGCTGGTGGTGGAGTAGCGGCATATTAACATCCTGACAAGCTGTGTTCACAGCCACCACATCTGAGGAGAGATGACATGTGTGACACACACACCGCGTGACGGCAAAACACAACATGGAAGGAGAGAGCATCCATTTAAGTGTGACGGAGGGAGAAATTATACCAGAGTGCAGCACAGCAGTTTAAATTGGAGATACAGGCATACCATTGTGTTTTTGGTGTCATGTTGTTTTCTATCCCCACAAATAACCAAGTTTGAACAATCAGGCTTTCATATGATCTATACTAGGCTTTAATGGAAATTGCTCTCAGGAACAGCTCACCTGATTTTGGCCTCATAATAATGTCTTGCACCCTACTCTGTATAATTCCTCCTTTCCTTCAGTCTTCTGTTTCACATTTGCATGTCGACTTTGTGTACAACGTCCACCATTGTTGATTTTCCAAGTTGACATGGAATTTAAACAAGCTTGGGTTTTATCTAGAATCAATATTATAATGACCCACCACCAGCGCCCCTCACCACCTCAGGACATTGTGGTACTGCAGCTAAACTGCTTTAAAGTCCATAAAGAAATGACTAGGATATCAGAACGGTGATTAAGGATCAAACCATTAGGAACAAGGGACATAGACAATATGATCGTATTAAAAACAATTTCCAGAATGTATCTTATTTGTGCTTTAACGTTTCGGTGCCTTCTCACTGTGAGCATTTACATTGGCTATTTGTTTTAGATTAATCTGGTATGTAAAGGGATAAAAGTATAGAGTGCCAGACAGTATACTGTAGTCTGTAGGGTTTAAGTGGTTAAATTTCCAAGCCCCAAAACAAACAGCTGTTGTCAGAGCTGCTTCCATGGGCGTGGAGTTGTGATGGTTCTGTGCAAGGTCAACTCACAAGAGTATTCTTCACATACGGGTTTGTTTAAGCTGATTCATGCACATTTAACCTGACTCCATACGGGGGTATATAATATCATTTACATTTATCATACAAGATAATGGCATAGTTGGAATGGACTGCCATAAATGTAGGGGGCGGGGTGGGGGCAAGTATGGAAATACCAAACTGTAATGAAAAACATGTCTAGCAGAGGCACAAATCAAGGATAGGTAAGAGTGTTTGGCTTTGATTGAATACCTTATCAGCCACCCCAAAACATCCTGGAGACTTGATCCAATCAATTCTGGTCCTGGTATGTAGTTAATTAATCAACATAGCAGCACATTTGTGCCATCTACTAAATACAAAGGAGATGTGAATTTGAATTTACTGCACCTCCTCTTTCTGGTCTCGTGATTCTGGGGGCAGTTTTGAGATCAACCAGCGGTCCCTACACGTCATAATGGAGGTCGTCAGGGCATCTTGGTGGTAGTTTTGAGACAAACCAGGGTTACACACCTTGATGGAGGGTATCATAATGGCATATTGGTGGGAAATCACTAGCATGATCCAATGTTTGTTCTAAATGTACCAGAGGGCTGCTCGCTGTAGTGTTGTGGATGTAGGTGTCACTCTCTTTGGAGATGTGGGGGTCTCTCAGGGATATTCTTTCATTCTCTCAAATTACCGACGGTCGCTGCGCAAATCCGCACGAGGCAAGGCAACACCTGGTTGCACACTGACAAGATTATGAAGATATCCAAGGGCTTTTTAGTGATCTATTGGACAAGGGGTCACAGGGCAAAGGTCACTGACTTTGTAGAGGTCACGAGGGTCATGGAGTCGGCATTGTACGTCTGTTCGCAGCACAGGGTCCAGTGTTGGGCATGACTGGAGCCAGACTCCTGCTAAGGGGTCATGCAGGCTGGGGCTGCAAGTGGTACGACAAGTATCCAGATGCTATGCGTCGTGTGCCTGTGGACGTGTGGAGAGTGGCTGATCTGTAGTGGTGCAGAATAGTCGAGTACAGTAAAAGTACATCGCTGTACTCAAGTACGGTAATTGAGTAAATGTACTTATTTACTCCCATTACCCTCACCCCCACCCCCACACACACCTTCTACCTTCACGTTTTAGCCTTTTTCCTGGCATATTTGACATTCTTACAACATAATGTAAGCCTATATAGTCATGTAGTGAGCTGCAGGACACCAGTGGCTTGACAGGCTGGTACTGTATATAGTGACAACATGCTCACATAACACACAGGAGGACAGTTTTAAACATTTTAGCCCCGTGTGTATATCACCTACATCGGATAGGTGAAACCTCATTATGTCCAAAACTGTGACTTATCTGAATTATCTCCTGGAAGAAATAGGAGCTCTCCAGACTCCCACTCCCTCCTGAGTCCTTCCCCTCACCCCTCTCAAATGTACAATATCTGAGATGTATAGTAGAAGTATCTCAAACAAGGGTAAAATGCTTCACAGTACTTGAGTAAAATGTACTTTGCAGTTTGCTACGTTCCACCACCGAGCCTTTGTGCAGCTCTTACCTTTTGGTGAACTCAGTTCATTTGGTTTATTCAACACCCAAAGTGATTTATCTGAAAACATGACCGGCATTGATTTCACTCCCAGGGTCTTTAGAAAGTGTAACTGTAGCAGCTCTTTTTTTGAACATGTGCCTTCAACAAACATACAGAGCTTTTCTTACCCCAGAGCAGATTAAGTGCTTGGGGAAATGCCCCTCAACCCAGAGCAAGAAAACTTTAAGCAAACGTTAAGCTTTAAACGGTTCTGCACTATCGGCATTTTGAGCCTCTTACATGTTAGCTTCCAAAAGAAAACACAGTGATAGAGAATGGGTGGGACTGTTTCTGATAACCCGGGAGGGAATTGTGGTGGCTTATATGAGTTAAAGGTGCTGGAAGTCATATTTTGTTGTTAAAACAAGTGTTAAGTAGCTCTATAGATATCATTGGTATAGACTACAGACCCAATAGTGTTCAGTAATAGATTTGTTTGAATGTCTCTCCAGATATTTAATAGTTGTAGTGTAGTAGTAGTGTTTTAACCTTCAAAACATGAACCCATTTTGGGTTCCTGTTGCTATGTATATAGTAGCAATAAATATTTTACACTTTTCAGAAAACGCAGTATTTTGTCAAAATAGTATAATAGTTTTGCACATATACAGTACATGGAGTTCTTCATATTATGTAAGCCATTTCTACCTGGCTTACATGGTAATCTTGCTCACTGCGTAAAGCAGAAAAAGGTCCCAAAAAGGCCACAAAAATGACTAAAGGTTATAGGTGGGATAGGTCCTTTTATCAAGTATGTAAGCTATTTTTGCCTGGCTTACATGGTAATCTTGCTCACTGCGTAAAGCAGAAAAAGGTCCCAAAAAAGGCCACAAAAATGACTAAAGGTTATAGGCGGGATACGTCCTTTTATCAAGTAACAAAACAGCAGGACTCGCAAGTCTTTAAGCCACCATAAGTGCGATGTGGGAGCTGACCTCATCCTATGAATGACAGATTGATCCCAGTTGGTCCGGGACAAGAGGGGAGTACCTCTACTCCCCCTTTAACCCTAATCAGCAGCCACAAGAGTCACGTCCATCACAGCCAGCCACCGTGGTGGTGGTGGGGCCTCCCAGGAAACCTGCTGTTTTGGACAGAAATAGCCCTCATTAAAAGCCTATCGAGGAGGAGAAGACACAGGAGATGGGTCCCTCCTACAGAGATGATTTGTCATCCCTGTTACTGTAGATGTGGCGGCTAAAGGGGGGTCCCATTTTAAAGTGGTTTAAACCATAGTGGTAGCATTCCGTAGTCCACAAGGCACCGAGGGACCCTCATTATTGAGTGCATTATCAACTGCCATGGCACAAAATGGTATCTGCTTCTTAGTGGCAGTGTAATCTATATCCATGATTCTTGATATACAGTATCCAGGGTCGGATTGACCATTGGGCGTACAGGGAGGTCTCCCGGTGGGCCACGACCCATAGGGGGCCGGTGGTATCACGGTGTGGTTAAAAGCACTGATTTTAAACCTTTTTGATCTCAGAGCCAACTATTCAATCAGAATTTTGAGCCACGGAGGACCACCATTTGATGACATTTTAGCCCCACACAGACCCAAAAACTAAAGATTTATTTTGCTTTTTGGTCCAAAATTCCAGCCTGGATTTGGGAAACAAACGAGTCGAACATACAGATCAAAATGAGCATTAATCTTCTACATTTCCTAACTAGACTTGGGCCAATTTAGATGAGTATTTTTTACTCCTGAGAGTGTAAACATGAAACCAAATGGACCCTTGCGGGTCCATTTGGTTTCTTGTTTACACTCTCAAAGAGTTACATCTTTGTTAACCAACTACCAGGTAGAATAGGTCCATCACGCACTGGTTGTGGTGTGGCCGGTCTAGGCAAAATCATGCTAAAAATGTCCGGGACGATTTTTTCGCCCAGTCCACTACTGACAGTATGTGTAGATCTGGAGTCTACAGGGACAGATATTTCTATGCTACTTGTGTTTGTGGCACACCTTCATGGCTTCCAGTCTCTGGGAGTAGACACAAAACCATATTTCCAGCCAATTTCTAAAAGTCTTGCTCTGTGTTGCTGTCTGGTATCTCTTGGACCCAGGAGGGGGAAATCATTCCCTGACCGCAACCGTTGGTCGCGACCGATGGCCCAACGGTGGCAAATGATTTATGATATTTTCCAATGATCGCGTCTGTTGGCGCCGACACGGGGGGACGAGGGGGACAGTTGTAGGGGGGCCCGAAGCCAGGGGGGCCCACTAAAAGCTTGGATTAATAAGTGGGGTTGCAGGAACAGCGCTCGAGCGCTCAGCGACAAACGCAACGCACCGATCCAAAAACTTGATCCACACATTGTATATAACGTGTCGCCGTGCCGTGCCGCGCCGCCCCCCCCCCCCCCCCCCCCCCCCCCCCCCCCCCCCCCTTCAGGAAGGGGGGCCCATGTCAAAAAGCTGTGCAGGGGGCCCAGGATTGCTAGCAGCGCCCCTGATCGCGTCTGTTGGCTGACGGACAATAGTCTCGGTTAGGTAGGTCTCAGTTGCTAAGTGGTCTCAGGTTATTGATCATAAATAATGAATGTTGTGATATGCCAAAATGCAGGATCTACATTTTCAAAATTGCTGCAGTAGAATTCGGATTTCATTAAAAGGAATAGATTAAAACTTTTGTATCATCATACGTTGTGCCAGACTTGAACAATGGAGCCCATATTTTTCACATCTCCCCTACTATGTTAACCTGACTCTGCCAGAGTGCGGTAGTAGCCTAGTAGTAGTTCACAAGTCCCCTCCTCCTACCTTGATCTGGGAACTCTCAAACAGAAACTATGTGGGACAACAGCAGAACAAAAATATGATATATCCAAAATAATTTGGGATTGTAGTGTTGTTAGGTTGTTGTTTACATTAGAGCAGTGGCACAGCTTCAATATGTCATCAGTCTCACGTTGATCCGGCTCTAGCAGCCAAGTACGGAGGCATATAGCTCCAATTAGATTTTGATCGGAGAGCATTGGGTCTGCCCCCGTGCTTCCAGATGGGAGCAGTAGAAGGAACGCACTGCTGCCCCCAGATGGCGGAGTCATGTTACTACTATGTAGTGCCGGGTTCAAACGGTCAGCGGACTGTGCAGGTATGAGATAGATAAGGAGGGAATGAGAACCCTGTCCATTCCAGGGTGTCAAAACAACCTACACATTAAAACCCCTCACTTATTCAATTAAGTTTTAAATTAACTCTAGAGTTAAATTAACCACGTAATAGAGTAGAAGCATAACAAACTCTCGTGAAATACCTGCGTGATTAAAAACATCACAGGAGGAAATTCTCCTGTGCGGTCAAACCTGGGCATGTTGATCTAGGCGCCCGCAGCCGCATGGGTAAGAGAAATAGACAGAGAACGTCTGGAACAACACGTGGTCACCGGTTCACCTCCTCCGCCTTGACACCACGAGCAAGGCACTTATCCCTATAAGTCACTGACACTTGTCAGTGATTACATTTAAGATACTGTATGTTTTTGCCTTTTTTGGGAAAGTGTACTGTATAGTGGAGAATGACATGAAACATGAAGAGAGGCAGGGAGGGACATGCAGCAAAGGCCGTCGGGTGCATTAGAGCCAATATGTCGTATTTATTTTCATTTTGCCTTTAAAAGTCCCAAGAAGACAATAAAACTTCTCCAACATCTTCATGGACAGCTCCATCTCCTGCTTCATACCCACAGTATGTGCACCTCTAGCTCCATTAATCTGCTTGCGTGTTTCACACAATGCAAGTCCATCTGTGGTTGAATGACTTCCTAATGCCTTCCTATGGGACTCCAGCTGCTGGGAAGAGCTCTCCTCCTTCACCCGTTCTACATCCTTTTGCAAAGTGATGATCCTGTTGTTTGCCACTGCAAGCTCTGCTGTTAGTTGTTAGTCAGACAGCAAACAGGGACGGAAAGGAACTGATGCTCAGAAAAAGCGAGACAGGGACTCGAACCAGAAACGGTTAAGAATCACTGGCCTCTCCCACGGCCATCTGAGTGTGCACCATCACCTGAACCCCTGCGTGCCCCCATGGGACTAAGAAAAAGGTCTCCTTTTTGTACCGTTAAACTTGAACCCATCCATGATCCATTTTTATATCCGTATGTTGCTGTGTGGACGGCCCTACATATACAAGACCCCGTGGAAGGGGCGAGGAAAAAATGAAAAAGCAAAAGAAAGACATTTTATGAGAAAAAGAGGGGTGGAAAGAGGTGAGTTGTTTTGGGCCCGACAGAGGGTGGGGGTCCAGCAGCAATAATATTTGTCAAAGCGCTCCACATGAGAATCTGCTCTGGGAATTCTCGTTTCCCCCCCTGGGAAGCCCGTGCGGGGATTTGGGAACCGTAACGCTATACTGGAAATATTTACAGTGAGGCCAGACCTGCACTTTAAAAAGAGAAAAAAAGAGGAGAAATTACATGCCTCCAATGGAAGGGGGGAAGACAATATTTTGGCGTGAAAGTGCTGCGAGGAGAGAGGGTGGACCTGGTTATATGATAGATTAGTCCATTAAAAAGGGTGGAGGATTCAAAACCCATCATTGATTAGCAACGAGGAATGGAGAGGTCACACGAGGACACCGAGGCGTCGACAGTGGTCTCTTTGAAGCCTAATCGTTTCTGTCGAGTGTAAAACTTGCATGTATCCAAAACACTTTTCAGGATTCACATTCAAAAAACTGCAGAAGTTGCACAAGCTGGAAAAATGCGGCACGTTTTGCATCGATGGCAGCAAATGGTGAAGTTCTGCTGGGGTTGCAGAGGGTTCTGTGGCCAACTGGTTATTTACAGTAGGATGAGTAGGGTTTAACCACTTGGCTGAGTCGCTGGGTGTGAGGTTTGATCTGCCAATTTCCTGCGAACGCTTTCCCCGCAATACGGATGCTGGGGTTTAAGTGATTATGGCCTATGTATACAATTAGTTCTACTGTACAACAAATGTTGGAAATAGCCATTCTACAGGCTGAGTGTGTGAGCTCTACTTGCATCAGCCATATATTTTTGAAAACACATGAAACTAAACTAACGCTCAAACGCAATCGTTTCATCGTTTCATTCAAGAGCTGAATCACATGAATCATTTGTTTGTCCTCAGATGCTGTTCTTCTTGTTTATGACATGAAAAAGACAGAAACCTACTGTAAATGTGAAGTTAAGTGGAACACAGAGAGGGCCCTGTGGTGTTGTTTTTCACACATGACATGCAGCAATTGTTTTATTTTAGGGTAGCCTATAGCAAACACTTACCAAGACAATTGGCCAACTTGGCTCCCATTACATAAATTACCTAAAAGAGTCTGTCTAGTCTAGTGGGTCATGAGTGAAGCACAAGATAGAGCCGGCAGGCTAATATATTGCACTGTGTGGAAGAAACCTCCTATCTCCATATACTATATACTGTAGTTTTTGTAAATTAAAGTTAGAACTTGTAGATCTGTTGCTATTGATGGTGTTGAATTTGAATCCTGGAATGTTACACTTCTGTACATAATGAGGTTTTAATTCCCCTTGACAGAGACGATGTAGTGCCATTATATACTATGCATGGATACTGGATGCGGTTCATATTTTATTTGGCTTATTTTGGTCAGTTGTTTAAACTAAAGTTTAGATTTCATAGGGGCTACAGGTAATTTCAATGTTTGACCAAAAAGAAACCCTTTTAGAAAACAAAGAAGGAGAGAGAGAGTGGGAGAGAGAAGCAGAGAGAGAGAGAAGCAGAGAGAGAGAGATAGAGAGAAGCAGAGACAGGCAGAGAGAGAGAGAGAGAAAGAGAGAGGCAGAGAGAGAGAGAGGCAGAGAGAGAGAGAAGCAGAGAGAGAGATAGAGAGAAGCAGAGAGAGGCAGAGAGAGAGAGAGAGGATGACAGCCTGGGGTTTGTATTGGAACTAGAGGCCAGCTGCTGGAAGGATTGGAGTTTTATTTATGTGGTATGCATGCACTCTGACCACGCAGGTGAGCCACCAAAAGTCATGGTTAAACCCTTTCTTGTGTGATTGTCCAAATTCTCTCCTTCTTGTCTCGCATAGGAGGGGAGAAAAAGAACTAATCCATCAATCTGCCACCTCCTTAACACCATCAGAGGCCCCCATCAATATCATGTAACCCGTCTGTGTGTACCGGTGGTGGAGGACGTCGACGTGCTCCCATTCTATTTTTTTTTTACAAGTATAAATACCACAATGGAAGTAAAAGTCCAGTATGAAAAAATATGTTTTATAAATTTGCTTGCACGAAAATATACTTAAAGTACCAAAGGCATAAAAACTATATAGAATGCAATATTTTCTTCTGACATGTAATGGCGTGCAAAGAAGCATAAAGCATTATAAGTACGTACCGGTAATAGAAATACTTGACTAAGTTAATGATGTGTAGGGGAAGTGATTTCACTTTTGTCAGATATCACCCCAAAAAAATTTTTTCTGTTAAAATGCTCTATTATAAGGTGTGGAAACCACATATGGAGTTTCCCCCTCCCGCACGTTAGCAGAGGAGCTAATAAAAGTTCCCCAGGTCACCACCAATTCTCCTCCAATCAGGAGCGAGCAGCAGGTTCACATAGTGTAGCTACTGTTGGGGGCCCCTAGTGCACCAGGCTGGTACTACACCATGAATTTCAAATCACTTCCCCTACCTTTAATGATGTGTAAGCTACCTCAAAAGTGTATTTAAGTACAGCATTTGAGTAAACAAGTTACTTTCACCAGTGCATTTAAAGGGGAATTCCACCCATTTTCAACATTTTTTCTGGGAGCGTACAAATGCAACCAAATGAACCCTAACGGGTTCATATGGTTCCATTTGTACGCTCTCAGAAAAACGAAGCGTCTCAAGAAATCCATTAACATGGTGAAAATACATCTTGATGATGTCATCAAGATGTTTCACCATGTTAGTGGTTTTCTTCAGACCTCCATTTCTTGGTAACACAGAAATTATCATGTCCACCCAACACCTCACAGGTACATCAACGACATAGTAAAATGTTATGAAAATGGATGGACTTCCCCTTTAACCCAGCTCTTCTCACATACTGTATGCCCATCAGCTTCACTGCAGGAACGATGAAACCTAAGCCGCATGGTGTAGCTTGTCTCTCTGCTCCACTGA
The DNA here is from genome assembly GCA_039105355.1 of Benthosema pterotum. Taxonomy (NCBI): domain Eukaryota; kingdom Metazoa; phylum Chordata; class Actinopteri; order Myctophiformes; family Myctophidae; genus Benthosema; species Benthosema pterotum. Next base: position 33,277,599 of record CM076968.1, read on the forward strand.
TCTCAGATCAGAGTGGATCAGTCTCGTCTCATCCCATGGTTCCCCAGTGGCTGGATTAGCATGGATCTTTTCTGGGGCCTGGAGGGCCTCCAGCGCGCCACATGCTCCCAAGCCAAATCTACTTTCTCACCTCCACCGCAGCTGCTGAGCTCATACACCAGTCAAATCCCACCGTGTTTGAAAGCACAACGCTGTAAAGTTTCATGTCTTTGCCTGAGATGCAAGGCATACCCCCCCCCCCGCCCCACACACACACACACACACACACACACACACACACACACATACACCAGAGCTAATAGAGCAGTGGTTTTCAACCTTTTTGATCCCAGGGCCCACCATTTATCCAGCATTTGAGCCACGAACCACTATTTGAGGACATTTTTGCCCCACAGACCCCAAAAACTATGAGGGATATTCTAACTCTTGAGAGTGTAAAAATGAAACCAAATGGACCCGCCAGGGTCCATTTGGTTTCATTTTTACCTTCTCAAGAGTTACATCTGGTTAAGCATTTTAGCTGGGGACCGCCTGGAACCCTCTCAGGGACCACTGGTGGTCCCCGGACCACCTGTTGAAAAAGTCTGCGGAGAAATTGGAAATCAATTGGACCTGCGTTTCACAGTAGCGCTAAAGCTTGGGGAGATGGTTCTGGGCTACTGTGACTGTGGGTTGTTTTTGTTCTGCAGGGAGGGCACTGTAACTCACAGTCACAGTGTTACTTGTTGCTTTATTGTATGTCTTTATTGTTTTTATTGCACTGTTGATGAGTGGGGAACGATATTTCATTACTTGCGTGAGTGGAGCGGCCGCAAGTAAGGCGATCGTTGCGCGGTGTTCGGTGGTTGGCAGTCGGTCCCTCGGGGTAGCCGATTGGCCGGTTTAGGTGATGACATAATGGTGATGTAAGTAAAAGACCATTATGCCTAGTGTCATGAGTATTAACCCGCTCCACTCACGCATGAGTACTTGTGTGCAACGTGCAAGTTTGTACTCTGCCCTAGTGTTGATCTAGTTCCTCTACACACTGTAAGTTGGTGTGACCAATAAAATACCCTGAATCATGTAAGGGTAGAGTACTAAAGGCCTAGTCATGGTTTTTTGGGTGATAACGTGGCCACTACACTAGTTGGGAAAAATACAAGATGGCGTCATGCCGCAGTGATAAGCAACTCACTGCTCAGTCCATACAGTACATCTTTGTCTTTACTAACCACCGTTTCGGTGTTCACCTTATCACCTAAAATTGGAGCATCTTTAGTCATGACGCCCATAGGGCAGGAACTGTCTCCTGCTTCTGTAGCTTGAGGTGGCTTGATGTACAACTACACACCTGGATATGACTGGGCAATTGTTCTCCATTGTGCAGGCTATTATTATATGTGCAGGTCTATACCTTTGTGCACTCATCATTGTATGATGACATTTCATTCTGACACTGTTACCCTTTGTAATACTTGCTACCCTTGCAGAATCCTTACAATGTTTTACTTATTTTTCTCTGCTGTAGCTGTAACTCTTAACTGCAATACTGGCCTTTATGCAGGATCAGTAATGGTCTGATCTGTAGGGACACTTAAGTGCAGCCACCTGCAGTTGTGTTAGTTATACTGTATGTTGGATTGACATGCTCTACCATACAGATTGGCTATTAAAATATTGTAAAATTTGACCTTTTATTCCGTAGTATACAGTGCACATACGCACACATGCTTACGCGCCAACACGTGCACTGTCTTCAACCGTGTGTGCGTGTGTCTGTTCTCACGTGCGACCACTTACGCCCACATGCTCACCGCAGACTCGTATTTCTGTCTATAAAGCCCCTTGTAATCCCTGTAGCCCCAGTTGTGTGGTCTACCCACCCACCCACCCACCCGCGGGCGTGAGACACGATTGGGCCAGGTGCTTCATCTATCTCTGCAGACGCGTGCGTGTCTGTCTGTGTGCACATTTGGACGCATCCATCCATGTGCGTGCCTGCAGATTCACACGGCTCAGCACGGCTCTCACAAAGATACGCCGCCCTCTTTGGATCACTACACTTGTGATAGAGCTGCACAACAGGCCTGATGTTTGTATGCGAGCCTCGCCAGAAATTCACTTCTAATTAAGTTATTTAAAAATGCAACTGTAATTAAGAAAAAACAGTTGGAACTCCAGTTTGTCCCTCTATTCAGGCTGCATTGAACAGCACATGAGCGCTCAGTTTCTGACCCCTCAATTTCAAGTCAACTTTTCTACTAGATGGGGAAAGACAAACAAACAAAAAAAACGAATGGTTTGGGTTGATCAATAATCGTTTGTGCACTGACCTTAGACCTTAGTGACCTTTAGATCACTATTCGTTTTCAGTGCACAACACTGGCACACAACTAAGCAAAAGCATATCAATACATTTTAATATACGAGAGGAGAACTCCCAAGTTCACTGTAACATGCATCCGGCGAAAAACAAACCTTCTTGTCTGTTTCTCATGGAACCGATATAAAGGACTTGGCCTCTGCGGAGGAGAATAAGCAGGAGGAGAAGGAGGAGGAGGTGGTGACCTGTGGTTGCACTGGAGGAGCCTGACACTGACACACCAGCACGGCTGCAGAGCGCAGCGTAGCAGGCCGGGAAGCAGCAGTACTGTGGGTCATAATGCTTTGATTCCCCCAGAGCAGAGCGGAGCCAGGGCCAGCCAGGGCTCACTGCGAAGCTGTCTGTGAACACACAGACACCTGCTAGGATAGAATATCACACACACCAGACCCTAACGACACAGACAGACCTGGGAGGAGGAATATGCAAACACTGGAGAAGGAGGAGGGGGGCACAGAGAGACAGAGAAACGGCGGGGCAGAGACTGATAGAGACAGAGGGAGGAGGGCAGATAGATGAAGAGAGAGAGAGACAGAAACAGACAGCACAGTCATTAGTATATACCGTATAAGCAATAAATCTCATTTAGATCACTTCCTGAAAATACCTACTATCTATGACAACCATAGGAGCCGCAGTGGCCCTTTTAAAAATCATAGTCCTCCACCACCTCCACATTTCCTCCCTTTTTCCTTAATCAGAGGCAGCTCAGTGAGGCTCTTCATAGGGTGGACACTGGACAGGCCGGGACTGTTTGTTAGCCAATGACAAAGCTGTTAGGGATTCCTTTGGAGGCCTCCTGCAGCCCCTAGAAGTGTCAAAAAGACTATTTTTTTTTAGAGATGATTTAATTAAAGGAAGACGTCATGAAGAAAAAAAAACATAAAATCAATAAAAAAACAATGTAATTATTATTTTGATCATAAAATTACATCTAGGAGCTTTAATTTTGTCGTGGTTGTGCCCTGTGTAAGTACACAAGCCGTTATAACCAAAGTACTGTGTGCTGTCATACAAATGAGAAGAGAAGTGGACGATGATGCAGAAATATTATAGAATAATAATAATATTTTATTGCACTGTTCTTAGAGTCCTTTCATCTCATACTTTGGTAATGTGCAGCAGTTTCCGTGCACCTTGTAATTCAATTCAAACGCTTTTTTTATGAATTGTCAATTGACGGACAATGACAAACAGAGTTGAAGGGAAACAAGTGAAGTGTACATCTGGATTCCATGATAGTATTAGGCACGGCACTGTGTGTGCATGTGTGTGTGCGTGTGTGTGTGTGTGTGTGCATGTTTGAAGGTCATTGGCGCTTCCCAGATGTGCACCTGACAAACAAATTTGGGAGCATGGTCAGTTTTCAGTTCACTCACTGCTCTCGCCTGTGTGTAATGTGAGAGGGCTTGGACACACACACACACACACACACACACACACACACACACACACACACACACACACACACACACACACACGGTCCACTCTCCGCCAGTCATCCTCGTATGTGTATAGCAGGTTTTTTTTTCCCCAGCCGACCGTCAACTCTTTCACACGGTACATACAGACAACAAGTCATAAAGTAAATTTATGCCGTCGATAAATCTGCCATTTATGCGACAGGAAACTCAAACCATTAAAGCCTATTTAAATTTTACAGTATGATTCTTAAAGCAGTCACTCAGTCACTGTTACTGTAGCTAACACTGTAAAAAAGACTGTTTGGATATCGCTTGTCCTCACCTTTGGACCTGCTCTCCTTCTCCCTAACAGCTTTGTCAGTGTTTGTGCGCTATGAGAATGCAAGGAGTTTGGTTAAAGTACATCAGTGATTTTAAATATTTTACTTGACAACTAGAAGCATTTTCAGAATGTCTGTTTATTTTAACGGCGAGTCAATTAATTTTGTTCTGGGATCCGCTCATAGTTAAGATTACAGGCAAATTTACATGCGTTAGGATTAGGGACAAGGAATAATGATCCTTGTGTTCCATGTAGTCTTTGGATTCCTATTGGAAATCCAATAGGATTTCTTACAAAATCTGATAGGAGGAATCCTATAGGACTTTTTGTGGATTTAAGCCAAACAATCAGAAACATTTTTAAAACAATATATGTATCTAGCCGGATCGAAGTCCATCAGTAAACCTTGCCGAACCATAATGATAAGAGCCTATCTCATGAGGTAGCTTGATGTACAACTACACCACCTGGACAGTAAAGTACACGCCACTATGTGACAGGGCTGACTTACCCCCGGCCCCAATCCAACCCTGGATGCCAAGCAGGGAGGCACTGGCTCCCGTTTCTTCCAGAGTCTGTGGTACTTCCTAAAGCTTCCTGCCATGACCTGGTGAGTCTATGAATGGAGCTCAGTGCTTCTGAAGCCGCTCCACTTCCTTCCTGCTCTGTTGCCTCATATGTAAACACACGCACGCACGCAAAAAAGATCAGCCCCAACCTTAACCCCTAAACCTACCCTCCACAGGCCACCAATATAACCCTGACCCCCAAAACCCTGAATATTTTCCTAATTCTAACCTTTTTCATAACCATAAATAAAACAACCACTTTGTCTTGACAGGGAAACGAGGAAATTGTTCTTAGAACATCTGTTTCTCTAAACTCGTGCGGAGTATAGTGTACACGAGTATACACACGCATGCACGCACACATGCACGCACACCCACACACACACACACACACACACAATAAACAATCGGCAGTTGCCAAAAGCACTGGCGCAGCAGGTTTCTCACAGTTTGACAGACCGTCCTCTGAACCTGTTAACTTGGCATAAAGGAGAGCAGTCCTCAAACCCCCCGCCTGTGCTTTCCCACTCCCTCTAAACACTTCTGTTTGCCCCGAAAAACAGCTGCGGAGCATTGATTCTCTGACCATCACATGTTGTCTCTGTCTGGCAGGAAACCTGGTATCTCTGTATTTACTCCCTGCTCTTTCTGTTAGGGTAGAGCAGTGCACGGCTCTCAGTCATTCCCATCATCTATTCTATGGGGAACATTGTGGCGCATTGTGTTTTAGATCAGATATTTTTGCTGAGGTTTGGTGGTCCATGTGGTTTAAGAAGTGCATGGTTAAACTAAAGTAACTTAAATTCCAAATATTATCAACGTTTTTTGCAGCACTGATGGACTTTGCATGGTGCCCACTTTGAGAAGGTAGAGGACAAAACTTGCATTGGGCCTATACTATACTAGTCTTCAAGTTCCGAAGGGACCTGTGCCCATTATGTGACTGTAGTCTAACTACTTCGACAAAATGATCTTATCATCTCCCACCAGCACAACATTAAGGGGAGCTCCACTCTTCTCATTCGTCCCAGATTCAGCGCAAACATGGCGAAGAATTCATTCATTGTAGTCCATGTCTCTGTGCATTTGATTTATTGACTAATCACAGTGGTAGGACCACAATGGGCACAAGCCCTCGAAATTGTATTTGGTATCCGCACGTTTTTGGAAATTGATCGTGAATCGATCAAAACGGTTTTGGACATACAAGGTTTCCATCCCAATGTGTTTGCTTCCCGCTGAACGGAAGAAAATGAATGCTTCACATCGAGAGAGAGAGAGAGAGAGAGAGAGAGAGAGAGAGAGAGAGAGAGAGAGAGAGAGAGAGAGAGAGAGAGAGAGAGAGAGAGAGAGAGAGAGAGAGAGAGAGAGAGAGAGAGAGAGAGAGAGAGAGAGAGAGAGAGAGAGAGAGAAGGTCGGATCATCGTTTCCTGTAACTCATGGGCCAAGAAACATTTAACAGTTGCTATAGCTGCATTGGCAACAGAGAGAGAGAGAGAGAAAGAAAGAAAGGGAAAGGAGAGGGAGAGTCTAGGATGATGCAAGCGGCTGTTTCCCTGTAGGTTCTTGTCATTTTATGATGTGTTGCATCTTGAAGACATAATACTGCAGGACTTCAGTCCCCGGCTCCTAATTATACGTATCAATAAAGGCCTGCGTGCACCAGATCATTTTATAACACTGACTGAGAAAAAAGAGCTTAAAGAGTGATAATGGGCCGCAGGGTGAGCAAAGTCTGTCATACGGGGTCAGGATAGACCACTTATTCCAAGGATCTTCATTTTTTACTGTTTTTGTTTTGGCAAGCAAAGATCACTTAGCTGAGAGGAGGAAGATGAAGCAAGGACCCTAAATATACAGTATATTGTTGTTGTTTTTTTAATTATATATATATTGATATGTTTACTGTTGTGTGAGAATCCTCCGTTTTGGGAGCCACGATCGAGGGGTCCCCGATCCCCAGGTGAAGACCCTCAGCTGTCGACTCTATGACAGTGGCTCTCAACATTCAATGGGTCAGAGAACAATATCTTCTATTCCGTGGGTCACTGGCAGAAAAACATTTGCAGATGGGCGGTGAGAACACTGGTCTCTGATCTCTCATCTTTAGGACAGCTCTAGAACCAGGTCGTCCCGGGAATCAGAAGGACCCTCCCCTCCCTCACCCCCACCCGCGGTCCACCCAGTCTAAGTGTCCCTAAGCAAGTTACTAAACCACTAACAGCTCTCCCCCCAAGAGCACCACTCAGCCATGACTCTACATTTGGGCAAGGTCTCAGCCCCATCAATCAGAGCCTCATTGACTTTTATAAAAATTCAAGTATGAAACGTGGGAGCCAAAAAAAAGTTCAATTGTGCACAAGGAAAGGACTCTGGCACCATCGGCAATTGGGGGATTTGCTACGGACACGCACACACGGACACAGGCGTGCAAACTGTTACAGACTGCCCCTATCATAGACTTAGAGCTCGACTGCAGGGTGACATTCATTGCATTGGACGGCTGGACCAGAGAGATTGAAGAGAAAAGGCTACAGTCATCATTTAAATGCTATTGTGATCTCTTGCTGTATGAAGCATATACAGTATAGCCACTTAGTTGACAGCATATCAACTAAAACTCTCCTTCTTTTTAATACTGTACGTATAAGTACCTGCTAACCTTGCATGAGGCAAGGGAAGCTTTGGGAATCTTTCTATCTGACTTGGAAGCAAATCCGGTGTGACTATAAAATGATCTTTGATTTTTAACTACATGAGCCGAGTGTCCCTATTCTAGGGTGAACATTCAATCGCTGATTTGATTTTACAGGCTGTTTTCGGGTAGATACTGTATGTGGTTGTGGAGGGTTAAATATTATGGGGCCTAATATGCAGTCTTGCGGGACTCCAAACAGTGAAGTATAGGGGTTGTGTTGTTGACTGACAATTCTGGCCTATCTTTCATCCAGCTCTATGGCCTTGTGGGTCAGAGTGTCAGCCACGAGACTGTGAGTCAGTAAAGAAGAATATAATTATAATGGCACCCAGTTTCTCCATGCTTGGCATTAAGCATCAGTGGTTGGATTGGGGGTTGAACTGTGACATACTTGCATCATACATGTCCAGGGATTGTACTTGTAGATCAAGGGCAGTCCTTGCGTCATGTGCAGGCGGTGCCGTGTGACCTACAGTACTGGCATCATACATGTCGAGTAGATGTACTTGTACATCACGTCACACTAGCGTCACGTCCAGGGGATGTACTGGTAAATCAAGCCACCTCACTACATAAACTGTAATGGGCCACACATGGCTCTGGATCCATTGTTTCCCAAGGCTATACTTACTTTCCTGACCCATCACAGACACAAATAAAACATTTTCCAGGCGTACGGGTTCAAGGGAATGCTTTTAGCACATCTTTAACCTCTGCTGTGTGTTAGCTAATAGCTTGGATGTGTTGTTGTCCCTCCCTGACACTGTCGAAAGAAACGGGACAGAAACAAAATGTTTGAAAACAACAGAGAAACAGCTCCGCTAATAAGACATGTGAGCACGATAAGCCCTCGGTGCCTCGGGGAAGGGGAGCAGATTGATCCATTTCAAAATGTTCGCATTCTTTGGCAACGGCGTGCTAGACAACAGCTCTTGGAATCTCTGCGACAGTAGAGCCCACAGAAAGCAGTTTTATAAAACGATGACACATTCTTTTAGGGAGGAATTTAACCGCTTCTGACAGATAATCCTGCGTTATTCATTGCCGTCCTTGTCGTTGTCACTGTCGCCGCCGCGGCTTTTCCATTTCAGCACTGCTGGACTGGCCTGGTGCCTGTTTGATTGAAGCAAGAACTCATCTTCAGTTCTTGCTAAACAGATGTTTTTTTCGACCGTACTAATCATAGCATTTAACCCAGTACAGTATGTTACTAGGGACGACATGCAACTACTTGCTCGCCTTATCGACCATATAAAAATGCGATATCGGCATTGAATGTTTATTGGGGAGGCTTTCCCTTGAAAAGCTTCCCCACCATGAATTGTACATTTTTTTAAGATTTGTGATGTTTTTACATCAATTTTGATGTATTTTTACAACCCAAAAAGACAGCCAGTTTTTAGACAGTCATACCTATATTGTGGTATCTGTAATTTTCTGCGTGTGTCTGAATGGAGGCACATGAATGGGCACTCAGATTCTCCTGTTTAGTGATATCCATAGAGTAATAAAAGGATAGAGAGCAGAGTAGAGTGATAGCCCCGCTCCATCACTATTCATTTCAATTGAAGTTGCTCACTTGCGTTTTGAAGCAAGTACAATTATAACTCAATGAGATGAGCGACCGGAAGTGCATTATTATGACCCTTTAACCATCAACATGTCATTGGTATGCATCCACACCCACTGTCGAAGAAGCCCAATGAAAGTGACTGAAACCATCAGTCATGCATATTCTAATGGGACAGCGAGTAACATTGAGGTGTGCAGGGGGAAGGGGTGAGAGGAGGTAGGGGGGCTCTTTTGGAGGTCCCTGAGAAAGCCCTGAGAAAATATGAGAAATAAATATCTGCATGGTTGTTTAGGGTACAAAGTGTATAAAAAAATACTACAAGGGAACATTTATATGATGCATCTGCACCCGGAATCTTAGTTAGTGTATAACAGGTGTACAATAGACCTTGAACTGCTGGGAAGAAACGTGTTTTCTATTGCAATATACCTGTATATTCGACAATGACAGCATGTACCGTTGTGTGTAATTGCTGGAAAAGTGTGTTAACCTCTCTTACCAATCTCTCTCTCTCTCCTCAGAAACCATTGTGCATACGTGGTGCAGAAGAACATCACGTGCACGCTGCAGGACGGCGTGCACACCTACGTGAAGGCAGAGTACACCACCAAGTGCATCTGGGGACAGAAGTGTCCCGTTGTCATGTGAGTCTCTCAGATATAACACGGTAACCAGGTAACCAGGATGCTGGCCCCAAAATGAACACTCTCTCACCCTTTTTAGGAATAACTGAGGACTATAAGGCATACTTTAGGCAGATTTTACTGTGGTTACCTTTAGTAACAAGTTCAGGTTAGCATCGTTTTAGTGAGTATGTTTAGGAAATAGGTATAAAGGCATTTTACTGAACATTGGCATATCTCTTCTGACTTACTCGTGTCACATGTATTGGGGTACTGAACCGACTAGTATTACTACACAGTAAAATCCTCTGCGTTGTCTATTCAGTTACATCTGTACACTCACACAAAAATAATGGATAAGGATAACAACATGTTTTATGTTTTCATACCGCAGCACAAATTTTCCTTCCTGGACAAGTATTTGAACTTGTCTTGAACTTAATAACCATGAGGATTGCACTATGTCGGCCTATTATTGTTTTCATATTTCAAACAGACTGGAATTGACAGTGTTAGCACACAAATGTGTGTGCTAATGCTGCCCTCTGGTGGCTGTATTGTGTGCTGCAAAGGGACCTGGCTGCAGGAAGACCATGCATGTACAACGTAGTTGTGGAAGAAGTACTTTATCTGTGTTCATTTGCTCTTCCCTCTTCTTCTTAACCAACGTGACTGTCAACACAGGGTTTGATCTGGTGAGACATAACCTTTGACACATATGGTCTCAACAGAAGATCAGTTTGTATTTCTTATTTATTAATTTCTGTCTGACAGCAACGTTGTATACTTTGTGTATTCACCCCATGTTGTCTTGATAGGACAGGCAGTACTGGAGTAAAAAAATGCTCTTAGCTTCCACCACATCTGTGTTTGTTGGATTGCGTGCAGAGTACAGGCCACATGGGAGACAGGAGGAATGGTGCTAATGCAGCAATGCTTCAACAATAATTGGGCTGGGCCTTGTTTTCTATTTATTTATTCTTGTTGTTTTTGTCATGCTGAATAATGCCAATATGGACAAAAGATGTCAGCTGCTGTATAAGCTGTTCCTCCTGCCTGTGGAAGGTGACCATAGTCATGCTTTACTGTACTATGTTGACATGTGTGAAAATCATGCCTTGAGTGAAAACAAGTGGAAACCTCATGTCTCCATTTGAACAATTTGGGCTGTTTCATAAATGAACGCAGGCCATATTACACTGCATCACATGCAAGTGTCTGTAGTAGCAGATCCACAAGCTTGATGAGTGTTTTGAGCTTGGTGATCTGTTGCTCTTCCTGAAAAGTAACATCGCAACAGCGATGATTATGTTCCAAAAAGATCCAATGTAGTTATTATTTAGTCATGAGCTCATGTTTCATTGTTTAGTGCTTATATTTAAACCTATGCACGGACACAGTCATACAAATGTGCCAGTGAGCATTACACTGAAAAGAATGAACTCATACATTGCATTTTTTACTCTAATCATCGAGTACAGTATACTGTTACCTCCCTTAAGTGAGTACTGTTGACAGGCAGAAATAAAGAACTGAATAATGAGAGAGAGAGAGAGAGAGAGAGAGAGAGAGAGAGAGAGAGAGAGAGAGAGAGAGAGAGAGAGAGAGAGAGAGAGAGAGAGAGAGAGAGAGAGAGAGAGAGAGAGAGAGACGAAAGCTGCTTGTGCTTTCGGCTCTTATCCCACGTCACACAACGCTTTTTTTTTTACTATAGTGGCTTGAGAATTCTGTGACAGCCAGCATTCCAGGAAAATCTTGCCGTTGCTGAAAATGCATGCTGTGCCAAGCTTCACTTTCCATTCACAACCATTTTAAAAACCCAGAAGCAGACATGTGCTATGTGCTAATACTAGAGAGAGAGCAAGAGAGATTCTTGAAAAAGCCCCAGTACTGTATAGGAAGAGTTGTTCTGTGTGTGCATACAGTATAGCAATAACTGCACTGCAATAATCCAAACTCCAAACCCAACCCTTTCCCCCTGCCAGGTACCGGACCTTCTACAAACCCAAGTACAAGGTGGGCTACAAGACGGTGACGGAGCTGGAGTGGAGGTGTTGTCCCGGCTTCTCAGGGGAGCAGTGCTTCGAAGGGCCCACCTCCCTGCCTGACGCCATGGTGCCTCCCTTCAAGGGTGGCATGCTGCCGCACCGCCCCGGCATGAAGGGCTTCCCCTACGGTCCCAAGCCCCCCTTGCCGGACCACAGGCCCGGCGGGGGCCACCTGGACCCGGGCAGGCTGTTCCCGGGTGTGCCTGACAGCCGGCCCATTCCCCCTGGGAGCGGAAAACCCAACTATGGTGAGAACAAACATGGTCTGCCGTCTAAGGCCTCGTACACACATAAAGAACAAAATGTTCTGTGCTCTGTCTTTGTTTCATCGCCGCCTCAATTCTTTCACATTAAGTCACATGGTTTGACCAAACAGTGCGTTTGATTGGGGAGAGAGGGGGCCAATTAAACTGTTGTTCTTTATGTGTCTATGTAGCCTGTAAGTAATCTACAGAACAAGATCCGCCCCCACCCGACAAGCACTTGGAACTGTAGGCATTACATTTAGTAACTCAGTTCCACAGCTAGATATGGTGAAATGAATGAAGGATAATGAAGGATAAGAAGGATAAGAAGACAGTTTAAGGTGTCTACTTTAAGGGAAAAAATAAGATGAGTTGATGATGTGTTTCAGTTTTTTTTTAATACATTTGACAATTTTCACATTTCACTGTTTCCATGGCTCATTCAGAGATAAATGCATTTAAAGTTATATAATTTATCAATTATAGTTGTAAAGTGTGTGAGGTGTTTTCTGGGTTTTGTACAGTAATCACGTCAACACCTAAAATACCTTATAAGATGTGGCCAGCAAGTTAATCTATGCTTATAGATAAAAAAGATAAAAACACGTGTTTTCACGTGTTGAGCAGACAAACAGAATAATCAATCATGCCAAAATGTGTTATAAATCTGTTAAGAAGTTAACTGTCCCTCGTGGTGCTATTGTGTTGTTTCTCAGGTAATAAGTTGGTTCCCAGTGGGGTGACCGGGGAGCGCCTGGACCGTCTGGAGGAGGACCTGCGTCGCCTGACGCAGGGCCTGGACACGCTGAACGGCGTGGTGAGCGGCCTGGAGGACCGGCTGCGCACCTCGCTGCGCGACGACTCCAACAAGCTGCTGACGGCGCTGCTGCACAACCCGCCACGCACGCCCACCGACGGCGCAGGGACCGTGGGCTTCGGGACCATCCCCGACGGCAGCGTCCCCGACGGGGGGCTGGAGGGAGGGGTCCTCAACGGGTTCGGAGACCTGGTGGGACGCGTGACGGAGGTGAAGGACGAGCTGAAGGCCAAGGCACACATCCTGGAGGAGATCCAGGTACTGTGACGGTCACTTGTTAAAGAGATGATTGATGGGAATAAAATGGTTGATTTTTGGGGGAACATTTTTATTTATTTATTTATTTATTTAATCTGCTATAGTAGTGGTTTTCAACCAGTGGTCCACGGGCGACCAGTGGTCTTTGAGAGAGTCCCAGGTGGTCCCCAGCTAAATGATGGAGAGTTGGTTAAGCGTAAAAATGAATTTCATGTTTACACTCTCAAGAGTTAAAGTATTCATCATCTGAATACTTAATTAAGAAGTCTACACAACTAGAGAATGTAGAAGATTAATGGTCATTTTGAGCTGTATGTTTGACTGTTTTGTTCCTGAAAAGAAATTAAGTAAGTTTTGGGTCTGTGGGGGTGAAAATGTCATCGAATGAGCCCTGGTACCAAAAAGGTTGAAAACCACTGTGCTATAGCTATGTCTTGCACAACACAACTTTGTACAAGAATGTATCAAACAGAGTGAGGAATGCAAAATTCAATTCAATTCACATACAATTTCCATGCAATTTTCCTCGCTAGTAAATGCTGGTGATAAAATCTACTTGTGTCTGTGTCTCATAGGACTGCAGCCATTTCAGAGACCCACCTACCGGTGACATCATCGTTATAGGCAGATTTTCTTTTCTCCTTTTCCGAAGAAAATGTGTGATCAATAGAAAACCTCCAGTTTCTATTAGCTTGAATTCCCCATCGATGATGTCACTGGTAGGCGGGTTTCTGAACTGTCCACACAGCGCTCCTCTGAGGCACATTAGATAAACTGTACCATATTGCAGTACATTTGTGAGGATGTGAAAATTAACATTTCGCAGGTTCAACTCCTGATCCCAACGGCCTTTGCTGCCGGTCACATCCCATTCCTCTCTCCCCATTTCTCCTTAGTCTACTGTTTCAGAAAAAAATAGCAGAAAAAAAGAGTGAAGTCACATATCACTTAGTATTTCCTGTAAATGACAACATTGTAAGTGCATTTGTTGATGAAAAATATTATCATAAATAAATGTCTTGTTTAAACAAAAAAGTAACAAGCGGCAAGCGTTAACAAAATATTAACTAAGCTGATCTACTGTACATAGAATGTGCAAGAGGACACCAGTCCACAGGATGGCGCCACCTCTCCAATGAATTCTATATACAGTAAATGGCTCAGTGTGTCATTACATTCTCTTTCTACACAATACTGTAAATACTATATGCTTAAAATAATACTCAAGCTCTGTTGCAAATAACCATTAATTGAACTATACACACAAAAGGATAACAAAATGCTTTGAGGGCCTGTTTTCCTTCTGGTCTTATGTATTCAATCCAAAGATATATTTTTCACAGAAACACTTTGAGGGGTGATTTCTAGAAACCCTGTCTAGGCCCAGCTGCTGGCTGCAGCCAGGTCCTGTTTCACACGTCCTCTCTGTGTCCACCTCTCCGCCCACAGGGCATGGTGATGGGTCACGACGGGCAGCTGAAGAGGCTGCTGGAGTCTGCGGGGGCGGCGGGCCGGCCCATCCCCCCCGCCACCCCCGCGCTCTTCGAGCAGCTGGTGGACGCCAAGCTGGCGGGCGTGCGGGCCGAGATCATGGACGGCTTCGAGCGGCGCCTGACGGGCCTGGAGACGCACTGCGACCAGCGCATCGGCGAGGTGCGGCGGCAGTGCGAGCGCGAGCACGTGGACGGACAGGAGCAGATGCAGCAGTCGCTGGACGGCAGGGAGACAGGCATCAGGGAGGAGCTGGGGTCACTGCAGGCACAGATCCAGGGGCTGACGCTGACCGAGAGCTGCTGTGGACAGGTGAGACGGGCATTAGGCCTCTATCCTCCTGTCCTGATCCGCAGTCATACATTCCAAATGTGGTTGAATACATTACAACAGTGGTTATCAACCTTGAGAGAGTTTCAGGTAGTCCCCAGGCTAAATGTTGGCAAGTTGGTTAACCAGATGTAACTCTTGAGGGCGTAAACATGAAACCAAATGGACCCGAAAGGGTTCATTTGGTTTCATGTTTACGCTCTCAAGAGTTAAAATATTCATTGTCTGATTTAGCCCACTTAATTAAGAAGCCTACACAATCACTGAATGTAGAAGAATGACCACTTTGATCTACTGTATGTTTGCCTGTATTGTTTGCGAAATCCAGCCTGGAGTTGCATTACAACAACACAATCCACTAAAGGCACTAAGGGCCATACTTTATCATAGTATTTCCAATTTTCTGAACTTTTACTTCTTCTCCACTAGCTCTCAGAGGCAAATACTACAGTTAGTTGAAAACCTTAGTTACTTATACTATCACTTACCATCGTGATGTGACACATTGTGAGCTTAAAGTGCACTTTAGACCTGCTGTTTTCAACACTTTTATCTACATTACATACATTTAACTAAATGGATACCATGTTTGTTGTATGTACTGTATAACGTTTTAACATCAATACCTTTAACTCAAGTACTTTTACTTGTAACAACGTATGTATTCTTCTTACAGCAGCGACAATTCCACACTAGAAGTCTTCTTTAAATGCTTTGACTGACGTCAGGATATTCTCCTTGTTGTCCCCATCAGGTGAACAGTCTGTCCCACCGCGTCCTCCTCCTGGAGGATGCGGTCAAAGGTCTGACCGAGTCCCAGCGACAGCTCCAGACGGCGCTCAGTGACCAGTCGCTGCACGTGGAGACCATGATCGAGACGCGCCTGGTGGACCTGGAGGGACGCCTCAACGCCACCGAGGGGGGGCTGCTGGACGGAGGGGGGGTCCCTGGAGGTCTGGATGGCTTCAAGGCAAGGCAACAGAGCAGTTCAAATGGATATTAACTGGATATTAACTCGTGTAGGAAAATACTGATTTGACCTATTATTCAGAACCTCTCAGTGCGTTTTTAGCGCTGGCTCACCACATCTTTAATATCTTGGTTGATGTTTTCCCTTCAGCCACAATGCATTGAAAAAAGGAAGGTTGTTGTTGAGGCATTTATAGTCCGTTTTATGAGTGTTCCAGTTCACATGGCGGTAGATAGTGGCTTATTAGCTCCCAGTGAGGGCGTGAGCACATTGGGAGCGGAGTTAGCTTGAGAAACAAGCCGACATGTACTTTTTGAGCTGGGGCAAGTGGCTTCCTGCAAGCTGGCCATAGCTCAAAATGCAAGCCGTGCACAAGCGCGCACAAGTCCCATTGACGACCAATCAAAAAGACGTCATGTGACAGAGAGTGTCGGCTTGTTTGTCAAGCTGACTCGCTCCCAATGTGCTCACACAGTAACCGCGATGTTGATAGTCCGATCTGTACGAATAGCAGCAGCACTGTTGTTTTTGGACAAAACGGCTATTTTACGACAAAATAGAAGGGCAACGGGTAACGTCCTAGTTTATATTAATCTGAATGTTTCCTTTAAATAAAGACGCTCCTGGAGGACAAGCTGAAGACGCTGGAGGAGCGTGTGTTCGTGGCGGTGGAGGAGCTGAGCAACGCCACGGCGCCGGCGCTGCTGGAGGGCCACGTGGTGCCGGCGCTGGAGACGGAGATGGAGTCCATGCGGCGGCGCATGGAGGGAGACCTGGACGGCATCCGCAAGCAGCTCACCGACCTGGAGCTGCTCTGCACCTCGTCCTGCTCGCCCAGCGGCACCCTGCTGCCCCCCGCCGTGGAGGGAGAGGGGGCCGTCCCCCCGGAGGACTGCGACAAGATGACGGAGCGCCTGGACTCGCACGCCGAGCAGCTGGAGCGTCTGAACGGCACGCTGCAGGGGCTGGTGTACCGCATCACCCAGGAGGAGCAGGAAGGAGCCATACACGGAGAGATCACCCTGCTTAAGGTCAGTGCAACCATCCTTTAGCACCCTTAACCCTAAACTGAGCCAATCTGAATTGACATAAGTTTAGGGATAAGGATATAGCTGTAAGTGTATTTTGGTGTTGTCTGGCAGAAACTGTCACATAAAAGTAGAAAATCTGCAAACTCGTTTTGAGCTTGTAGATTTTGCTTTGAAAGATGTTTTACATATGAGGTTTCCACTCAATATCCTATCCTGAATGAAACTGGTATCCAAATCTTGATATTTTCCGATTACTGGAGACCCGGAGAATGATTGGCCAGAATATACTGTAGAGCTTTTTGAGAGAACGCGAAACTACGTCAAGGCCAGCCAAGTCTATGGACTTATGATTTTTTTGAAGGCCACATCTGTGGACAGTAATTGACAACATAAGACATCATCATCTGGCTGATATAAATGATAAAAAGTACTGTCCTCGCTGCGCTGTATAACATATATACTGGAATAAATCTCAAAATATTATTTCTCCTTATTTTACTTCTTTATCTTAAATTGTTCCATTATATCACTTCCTTAAAATATCTAGGATCTATGCCAACCATGGGAGCTGCAGTGGCCCTTTAAAAATCATAGTCCTCCACCACCTCCACATTTGACTCCACCAGTCCTCCCTTTTTCCCTAATCAGAGGCAGCTCAGTGAGGCTCTTCCTGATTAGCTAAGAAATACTCCCGCAGGGACTATTTGTTTTCTCTATAATACGCCCTTAGAGGCCTAATTAAAGGAGGACTTCATGAAAAAACATATAAAACAACAAAAAATATGTTTATTATTAATTATTATTAATATTAAAATTACATATAGGAGCTTTACGCACCACTATAAAGTGCAACATGTGACCCCGTATGTGTCCTCCCCACAGGTGAACATCAACTCGGTGAACCGCACCCTGAAGGGCCTGAAGGACTCGGTGAGCTTCATCGCCCGCGAGGTGGGCCACGTCAACAGCACGTGGGAGCAGCGCGAGGACCAGCTGGCCAGCCAGCTGCACGGCATCACGCGGCTGGTGGGCCACCAGGCGTCGCTGCTGGGCGCCGGCGAGCGCCGCCTCGCCCAGCTGAAGGGCGAGCTGGCGGCGCTGCGGCGCCAGCTGACCGGCGAGCTGCAGGGCTGCCGCAGCACGGCGCTGGGCGTCCAGCGGGAGGTCAAGGAGGTGGACAGCAGGGTGAGCCAGGTGGAGGGCCAGTGCGGCGGCCTGGCGGAGCTGGCAGACCACCTGGAGAGGATCCGGGCGGAGCTGGAGCGACACTCGGACATGTACCTGGCGCGGGTCAACGGCACGCTGGAGCAGCACTCGGAGCAGCTGGCCGAGCTGCAGGGAGAGGTGAAGGACTGCGCCAAGAGGTCGGGGCAGTAGCTGCTCCGGGATCGCAAATAAGCTTACGGAGAAAAAAAAGAGGACTTAAAAAAGGAAACTGAGGCGCGTGCATCTCGTGTACACCTCCGAGTGACTCGAAATTGATTTAACCACTTAAAAGGGAATACTATACATTTTCAGCATTGAACTAATATCAATAATATACCTTCATCAATCAAAAAGACCCCCCCTGTTTAACCTAGAGCTGGGGATCTAGAGAACATTGGGTCCGTGATCTGTGACGTCATAAAGTTGTAGTCTGCAGGCCAAAGTGTACACATTGATCACATGACCCTGACTTCTGGATCCCCTAGTTCTAGATAAACAGAAAGATAGGACTTTGTTTTATTATTACCGGTATGTCGAACAGCTCTAAGGTATTTCATGACATGGTTCAATGTTGAAAATTGAGTGGTATTCTCCATTAAGCCTCATAAAGGTTGAGTGGATTTCGGTCTCCATGCCAGTGTCTTCTCTGTTGTGTGTTGATGCAGGGAAGCTTTTGCTTCAGTAAGCTTTCCCCCAAATACGGATGCCGGGGGTTTTAAGTGGTTAAGCTTCTTCTCGTGGGCTGGATAATAAGCTCTATTCTGCAACACCGCAACAACTTCGCGAAACACGACTGTTTCGCGATGTTGCTGCAAGCTTGCAGGATCACTATATTCAGCAAACGGTTATGGTAAGGACACATGACGGAGTATTACAGTGGGGCTTTCTTCTCATAGCTATGGACCGGTAGCGTCTGCGAATGCTATGGAACGACACTCCTAAACTGTGCGTGTGCTTCTTCTTGCCTGGCTAGTGTAACTTGCGGTGCGTTCACACCAAATGTGTTTGCTTAGTATCTTCTAGATGCACCGCAATGCCCCCTACTGTACTGTATATGCTGTGACCAGAGAGTGCAACAGTATGCTGTATCACAGTTACATTATACTCGCCTCGTGGGGGGGTTGGTGTTTTTTGTTTTTCTGGAAAAATGTATTGGAAGAAACACCATATCTCATTTTACAGCTAAAATACAGTTTAAGTGTACTGTGTTTATAATATTTCTGAAAACATTTGAGGTGAGAAATGGGAAAACATGTTACATTTTTATCGTTTTTAATGTATTTTTGGGAGCCGGTGCGTTTCGTTGGATGGAAGTCATTTGAAATGGTTATTTTATGCAAAGTTTAGATACGGTGACATGGCTATGCTGAGACGCATAGCCAAACTAGAACTGCACGCAGTATTGAGTGCCAACTTGCGTATTACACACAAGTAGGCCATGGCCTGCCGTGAGCAGAGCGAGCGACCAGAGAGCAAGTAGCACAATAGCATAATATTTGTGACAATACTTGCAGAGATCTTTTAATTAGGTCCTCATTACATCATCACCTAAACCAGCCAGTCGGAGTACTACGAGGGATGACCGACGGTTAATGGCCGCGAATCGAACCGATTGCTATACTTGCGTCGCTCGCTCTGCTCGTGCACGTAATCCACTGAAAAACAATCAGAGCCGTCAACTTGACAAACGTCTTAACGCATTTGGTGTGAATGTAGCATTCTGCTTCGTTTAAACTCGGTTTTCATTTGGGTGAAACTGGTGCTCGACATGCTCACCGGTGCTCCACCGGCTCACCCGTGCTTCAGCGGCTCGTCGGTGCCACCTGTCACATGTCACCTGTCACATACTCCGAGTCAGGGTGTCATGACTCATGACGTTCTGTGGTGCCGCCACGCAAACGCCACGCATGTGACAGACTATAAATGGTGACTGTCTACTTTTCCGTCCCGTCGCCTGTGCCATGCAGACACAAATGGACTGAACTGGAGTCATTTCCTATCCAGCGCTTCTCGCCCCAGCGCCCCCTGGTGGACTGGGGGTTTCAGCTCAGTGGAGGAGGGAGATGAGACAGAGACACCTATTGGTTGTATAGCTGGGTAATATTTTCCCTCCAGATTGATTTTTTTTTATTTCTATAGGGCATTTGTTTTTGTTCCTTTTATTTTCCTCCCTCTTTCTCTTTTTGATTGTGATTGTTTTGTTCTCACAACAATAACACAGTTTTTGTTTAACTTATATGAAGTGACTGCATTGTTATGTTATATTGTTTGTATTAGAGATGCTTGTGAGGAAGAAAAAAAGAAAAGGAAAAAAAAAACAATAACAAAGCAAATGGTATTGGACTAATATGCTGCTACGGGTTTCTACTGGCAAGCACACTGTTGACACCCTGTGTGTGTGTGTGTGTGTGTGTGTGTGTGTGTGTGTGTGTGTGTGTGTGTGTGTGTGTGTGTGTGTGTGTGTGTGTGTGTGTGTGTGCATGTATGTGTGTGGCTACTTTTGTCTGATCCATATGAATACTGTGTGTCATTCTGGTGCTATTCTTTTGTAAACAAATGTTTCAAACAAAAAAAGAAAGGAAATGTATGACTGTTGTGTTAATGTTCTGATCTATTACCCTTCACATAAAAACATCCCTTTGCACATTTTCATTCTCATCTTGGTCCTCACTAATGCTCATGGATGGAACCACACTTCAGAAACCTTCAGTGACATCACCGGTAGGCAAGTTTCGTAATTTAGAACTAGATTTAAACTTTACTTCAATTTGAGCGGTGCAGCACCACTCTAATGACTGGCTTTGTGTGTCCCTATGTCTGTTTGTGTCTGTGTTCATGTCTGTATGTCTGTTTGGTGAACGAGCTCCAGTACCACAGCGGGTACAACTGCGCAAAAGTGGTACTGCAGCCTATACAGGGCTATTCACACTGCAATATAACTTTTAAGAGCAATTGCGCAGTATTTAGTATACTGGATCCCAGATAGATCAATGTCATTGATGGTCTGAACACTGAATTGCCTCATAAACCACCAATGAGAACACAAAAACCTACGTTTGGATTAGCTTATTGTCGGTATTAGCCGGTAACACAGGAGTCTGTTCCTGTTACAATGCACTAGAACCCTGGGAGATGGGTGCTGAGGTGGAGCGCTACACCCACCAATAGCTCCCAGTACTTCCAGCACAACTTGCTGCACCAAGCCGTGCTACTCATACACTGTGTTAGTTCAAACCCATGAACCTGTGGTCCAAAGGTGAGAGCTCTACCAACTTGACCCAGACACTAGACTAGTCCACAATCATGCCTGTGCATTTACGCCTGCTGTTCCATTCAGGCTTTGGGATTGCAACCACAAACAATAGGTTTCAAACTCTGTGGAAAAAACGTTTTCACTCTCCATACAGCAATGGTCAGTGCCTGTGTTGAAATCATTCTGAACTCACTGAGGAGAGAACTGCTTCCAGACAGACCAAGGGCTTTTCCATCACTCATAGGAGGCTGTCATCACTGTCGAGCAGAATCCTCTTGTCTTCATAATCTAACTTCTTGTGTGTTTTTCATAAATTAACTCCCTAAACATGATCATACTACAGCGTCACAGTAAACCATGAAAAGTTTATGAAATCTAAAGCGACTCTTGAGAGTGTAAAAACACTCTGTCCAACAAAAAAACATTAAATCCATTTGACCGAAGTGAAGGATGCAAATTCTGATTGGCCGAAATAAGATGATGTATGATAGAAACAGTGATTTCAAAATTACAATATAACCAATTTTCCAAAGCATACATGATTTCTACATTTTGTTTTGGTGCGGGTAGGGCAGTGTTTTTATGTCAAAGTGATACTCATTAGCCCACCACTTGAGATGAGAGAAGATGGCTCTGGTAGTGATGTTCACCAATGTTCATTTCAAGGACCCGCAGGACCAGATAACAATCCCTGTTAATTTAACTCTTTCATAGTGACACTATGAAATAAAGAGCATTTTGGCAAGTACTTGACGGTGTGCGGGACCTTTTTTCCTTTTTGCATTTGTCCTTCCGCTGCCCTACGCACCCGTCACCAACATTTTGAGGTGTGCATTGGCCTTTTTCTTTATAACTCTGTGAGTGTACAAATCGAACCAAATATATCTCTATTTGTACACTATATCTTGAGTTACAGACCCCTAGAGAATGGAGATAATAGGTAGTAAGCAGAGTCTTATAGTAGGAAGAGTTGCAAGTAGTTCTAGTTATCTCTAGATGGCGCAAAAAGGTAAAGGTAAGGATTGATAGTGGGTAAGTGCTCCTTTAACCTTCACCAGCAGGGGGCAGTAGATACATTTTAACGTCACCAACCGAAGGAACCGCAGAAAGGAGTGACACTACTGTTTGTGTGCTCAGGAGGAGGAGGAGGGGAGGATAAAAATGACAGTGTTCACCGTTCAGGCCTCGATTACATAATGCTGGCCTTCCCTTCCACAACACACACCCACGCACTGGCAGTCATAACATAAAAGAGGAAAATTAGAGGTGTCCTTTTTCGTAGGTCTGTCCAAAACATCTGGCAGAGATTCTGACCAAACACAATGACAGTGGCCTACCTCAAAATGATGAAACGGATCGTTTTGAAGAAGTTAATGGCCCAATATAGATCTTGTTTTTCTCTCCATGTGTGTCATCATCATCATCATCATCATCATCATCATCATCATCATCATCAGGGCTGCTTCATCAACCACAGTGAATGGCAGTAAACAGGAGACAGTGAGTCAGCCAGCCTATATGTACATGAGGCATTCTACAGAATTGGTTCAAATTGCAGTCCCACCCTGTATTTTTAAACAACTAAGTAGTCAGACCTTGCATGTATAAATATATCACCTTATGATCGATCGAACCACAGTAGGCTACATTTATTGAGATAATATAAAATGTAACCTATAAAAATGTCACTTCCTATTGGGAGGTGGCTGTCCCAAACTCTACTAAACTTCTAATCTAAATTTAAATTTATTAATACACAATTAAATTATTTTTGTAATTTTATTAAATGATGTTTTAGGATAAATCATATTGATTTGCCTTAAATGAAAGTTGAAATATGTCGATTGATTCTGTCTATTTGCTTAAAAAAGCTGTACCAGTGTAGACTTCTTAATTAAATAGTGCTAATTCAGATGATGAATATTTTAACTCTTGAGAGTGTGAAAATGAAACCAAATAGACCCGCAAGGGTCCATTTGGTTTCATTTTTACATTCTCAAGAGTTACATCTGGTTAACTAACTTTCCATCATTTATCCTGCGGACCACCTGGAACCCTCTCAAGGACCACTGGTGGTCCCTGGACCACCTGTTGAAAACCCCTGCTTTTAAAGTTGACGCCACTCTCCCTATTTAATCACGGGTCTCATCTGTAGGCCTCGTCCCCCACCAGCCATGTTTAGGACCTCACATGCATAAAGTAATAAAATATAGAGACTGCACTGGAGTGATAGCCCCGCCCCTTGCCGTTCATTTCAACAGTGGCGTTTTGAAGCATCCGGAAGTACTGTCTCCTTCCGCATTTAGAATAATAACATGGCAGTGAATGGGCACTTTATTTATTATTAGTATTATAGGGCTGCACTTCCGCTTATCGCCACTAGGGCCCGCAGCTTGGAAAGATGGAGAGCTTCTCTGGGGATTGTGCCTCACTGGTGATTCAATTAGGCTTTTAATTGGTCTGGTTAGCCTAATCAGAATTAGCCTGAATCACCTGTGAGGTCCAAAACATGGCTGGTGAAGGACTACAGATGAGACCCATGAATAGTACGCTAGCCAGAGCCTGCTAGCTGGCCTTTTGTGATGTTAACATGTTGTAGTTGTAACTCTTTCAAAGTTACTGCACTAGTAAATTCTCATGTACAGATGTAATTGACTATGGGTTGAATTATCTCTCTAAATTGACAGATTTAACTCACAAACAAATATGGAAAATGGCTGGAGGAGAAGAAACAGATGTGGTGGTGTATTTACAAACTAGTAAAGACTTTTTCAAAAAGGAATTACTTGGTGCAGTCTGCAGACGCTGGCAGCCACGGTAAGGAATCTTTACACTATATATTATTATACATGGTGATGCAATGTGACCCAGAGATGGTCAGTCACTGGTTGTTTAGCCTGGTTATTATTGTTGTGGTTGTTGTTGTTGGAGTGGAATTTGGTTTCTGTTATTGTTGTTCCGGAGGAATTAACCTACTGTATGCAGTGGCTGACTGTGTGTGTGTGTGTGTGTGTGTGTGTGTGTGTGTGTGTGTGTGTGTGTGTGTGTGTGTGTGTGTGTGTGTGCGTGCGCCTGGTTCATTTTGGCACGGCCTGCCACTGTGTCCAGTAATGATGTCCTTTTGTTTGTATAAAATCCAGTCTGCCTTGACTCTGCTGTTTTTGTCCTTATTTTGTTTAATTGAATTTGTTTTGTTAGTTTGGTTCAACAACAGCTGAATTAGTAGCATTTGAATATACAACATGTCATGCTATCAAGGCAGTAGTATGGGTACATGGGCTACTACTCTTGTAGTCCTGACTAATGGGGGTCACCTGCTGCGCAGCTCGGCTGTAAGGGTTTATTTGCATGTAGTGTATAGTCTGGTGCTGCGTGCCGAAAAGATTATCTTTTGCAGCGTGTGTGATTGAACCTATGTGCGTCGTGGTGGCTATGATTTTGCCTTTCTCCTTGTGCATAAGGACAACTGTAGCACACTTAAAAAAGTGTAGGGGTGTGTGGCTAAAACTAGCTCCTACAGCCCCTCCGTGCCTCCGCTCCGAGAAGTGGTTCCTCTGCATACCTAGTCTGAATTGGTCGGGCGAGGGGATGGCGCCATATAGATGGCGCCATTGCAAAAATCACAGAGCTGTGTGACAGAATTCGCGGATTAAAACAATTTCCCCAAATCATCGGATGGATTTTATGGGCCAGAAAAAAACTGGACAGATGAGAGATCTTTTTTGGCGCGCTGGTTGTTCCACAGGACCTATGTAAATGTAAATGCGAGTTGTATTGGTACCGATCGTCTGCCTCGCCCGACAGATTCTGACGAAGTAATGCATAGGAACCACTTCTCGGAGCGGAGGCACGGAACGGAGAGAGTGGTGCCGTAGGAGCTAGCTAAAACTAGGTTCCGGCTATGGACTAAAATACGTTGTGTGTGTGACTTCATGTTCATCATGGCAAAATGTTGAGTAGCTGGTGTACTTCAGTCTGAAATTAATGTCTTCCAAAGTCTGAGAATCAGTGTATTGTTTTGTGTCACTACCAAACCCATAATTACTTTTTACTTTTTGGGTGTTTTAGCTAAATGTGAGGATCTTATCCATGTACATCAGTAGAAAGATGTTTTTGCTGGCCATATATTTCAAAGCATTGTAGAGTTGAGCTAAAAACTAGATGAAGTTGTCACTAAACAGTCACTACAGAAACAATTGGTGTCGTTATGACAACGTTATGATATAGCAAGTATTAAGCAAGTATTAAGATACACAATGTTCATTGACTGTGCTATCACCAAAATGTATTCCTTATTAGCTCTGGAGCGACATGAATATGGTCAAAGGTTTTTCAAATTATCATAAGAATTTCACTCAAACTTGGAACCAGTTCGGTAGAATGGCTCATAGTTTTCGGACCAGTGTTGTTAGAACATTCTGCCATACCTAGGCCTATATCCTACTGTTGACACAGAGAATCTAACTTCATCACAATCAATCATATAAAATTAGGGTATCCGCAAGCTCCAAATGTGATGTAAAGTAAACATTGCGCAAAACGCAGTCGCTTTGATCAACCACAAAAAAAGCTTTTCCTAGCTGCAAATGCATGTAGGCCTACTTACAGAGCATTTTACTGGCCCACACGACTGGCTCAGTGCACTTGTGTCTGCAGCACAGGTTTCTCTGAGCATCAGCAAATCTTTGGACCAGCAAACATCCCTCATTGATTAAAACTGTCTGACGCTTTATAATGGAGGCCAGGAATCTAGGCTATCATTAGTCTACTGCTATGGGCTGTGGCAAAGGCTTTCAGTAGCTTGGTATAGCAGGTGATTTTGTAAACCAGCTTTGTTTCCTGTGGAGAGAAAGGGAGAGAGTCATTGCTGACACACGCTTATGCCCTGCATGGCACATTTCTCACATCAGGTTTTTTTCTCCCCCCAGATAACATGGTTTTACCACAATGTTTATTGCAGTGAGGTAAGGGCTATAGCTGTCATCTTAGAGTTTGCTAAAGAACGCAGCAGCCCATGAGTGTCTTCCTCCCTAAAGGAAATCGGGTGCATGAGGGAACATCTGTATGAGCTCTATTAGAATCACACAGGCAAGTTAAGTAAATCATGAATAATGACTCGCTACATTTGTGTTCAACACTTCATTTGTTTTGCATATTTTATTTATATTAAACATCTATTGATGCACAAACATCAGTGTTGTACATCATCAGTTTAAACCTGGAGTTGTGGGTGTTACAACATACACCCAGCTCCAGGTGACCCAACCAAGGCTGATCAGACCCCGGCCTGTGTCCAAGTGAAGTGTCATATGCTTCAGACACCACTGTCACTTGAGGGTGACACTAAGATGCTCCAGGCACTGTGGACGTCTGGGGCTGACTCCTTCTCCGCCTGAGCAGAAGTGCATTGCATGTCATTGCCACTGACTGCACCATATACAAGGCTAACCCCTGGCCTCCACAGAGATTTTACTGCAGTCTGCAGCTTTTCGATCCTCACAGAGGAAGTGGTTTGGGCTGCCAACCCTCACCACCTTAGGTCATGATGATTGCCATCTCTACAGCTGTCATCTGTCTCTCCAGATGTCACCACACTCCTTGTGGTTGTCACCCAGTTTGTTCCTGGTTGTCACTGCTACTGCCACAGTAAATTAAACCTCTAGTGATGCACAAACATGGACACATCATCAGTTGTAACCCTGTTGTAACCCCCAGTTGTAACCCTGGAATCATTGGGTGTTTCTGGGTCTTACTGCTGACCTGGCCAAGGTTGATGAGACCTCGAGGGGCCTGTGCTGTTCATTAAATGTAATAGGAAAAAAAATCAAAATGTACTGTATATGTAGCTATGTTTTTGCCTTTTCCCACTCTGTTGCTTCTACTTTGATGCTGAAGCTGTTTCCCTGCAGACAAACACTTGCTTCATCCTGCAGACGGTCCAGAACTTTGTTGTTGTAAACAAATCATGAAAACAAAGCATTCGTCAGTCTCAAGACAGGTGGAGCTAATGTCTGAGTCTGAGGGGGAGGGGGGCTGTGTGGGGTGAGGCAGGGTTTTCAGCACAGCAGTCTCCAGTTACCCTGGGCCCAGAGTGTTCCCCGCGCCCCCTACTGGCGTAATGGCGCGGAAGACTCTGGCTTCGCTGAATCAGAGGTGGATCTGGCTCGGCAGGAACCCTGGCGAGCCAATCGGAGTGCGTTTCCGCATAAAAACAAATGACTCAAATCAGCAGAGACCCAGTTTGTAGTTTTTGTAGTTTTTCGAAGCTAGGCTAGCTAACAGGGCACTGGTACTGGGGACTACAGACACTGTGTACTACCGGCGCCTGTGTTCTACGTGGCAATCAGCGCTGCTCTGATTGGTTAGATTCTAACCAATAGGAGTTGAAATCCCATCTCCGGAAAGTCAAATCCCATCGCTAGCGAATCAGAACCCTGCCCGCAACTCCAGACTCATATACAAGCTTGTAATGCTTGTAATGGGGGTGGGGAAGCCAGGTTAGTCTCCAGTAGTTTCATAAAGAGCTAATAGTGTAGGTGAGGTGGAGTTAGATTCTGTTTTTAAACAAATCTGTTTACAAACAGTCTCTACACCAAAGTCTCTATTACCTTTAAGAATATCCCAAAAATCGCAACTGATCTGCTTTAAAAATATGACAACTTTTTAAAATTTTACATTTACCTATTTAATCAATGAGTTTCCATGATAGTTTTCTGTCCCCTGGATGAATGCAGTGTGACTCATCATTAATTAATATTTGGCCAGCTAGTTGGAAAATGGCTCGCGGCCTGCATCTCATTAACCTTTTCACGCTGGATAATCTTTCTCTTTTTTATTGACCAACATCTTATAATTTATAAGCACTAAAGTGGCCATAATGCTGGCTGAGACATCTGCAGCAGCCTGATACAGCCATGCTCTGGATTGCCTGCAAATATGAATTAACAGGGTAAATGACTTCTTTTCTAGAGTAACTAAGAATGGTATCTCACAATATCCCAAATGAATACTTTTACTTTAAATAGTCTTGTACTGTCATAGATCTACGTATATTGTTGCTGTTGGGCTGAAATAATATCCATTAAACCTTTAGTGTTTTAATTATAATGCTCTACACACTAGAGCTAGAGCAGTCATACATAAGTATCAAACCTAGGCAGCAGATGTAAAAAGTTGAAATACATCCCGAATCATCATGTTTGGATCTTGCCAATCTTCTAATCTGAATTTGAATCATGAAAAGTAAAAGATCTGGATATTATGAGGTTTGCACCTGATAGCAAAATATTAAACATTATCCCTCAAGATGGGAGCAAAAGCATTTTGCATAAAAGTATCAGAGTTTCACAGGGTTCATTAATTAATAGGCCTAACTCAAGCAAGGTAGAAGTACTTCAAACCAGAAGTAGCATTCCACCAACTTTCAACAGAGTGTCAAATACCGTGACTAAAGGTCACTTAAGCTTGCGATCTTGTAGATCACCTATGTTGTCCCGCTGATCTCACTGATATACCCTTATAGATGGCGATCTCTGTCTCTGCCATTCGTAGGTCCTATTACACGGAAATCCCCAATGTCAACACGTGACATGGTTATGTCTGAGTTATACTGACAAGCCGCCTGTCGGCCTCTAGTTGCCCTACTATCAGCAGGCCAGATCATGTACTGTTAAGGCGGTAGCCCTTATTCCGTCATGTGATGACATCATCACATTTGGGAACTAGCCTTGGCCTTTTTTTGCTCAGGGAGTGTTTTTCAATCATGCAAAACCACTGATTGCAGTGGGTGTAGAATCACCATGAAAGAACCCTAGTTTTGATAAGTGTGTGTGCCTGTGTGCGTGCATGGACAATCCCACACCCAAAATGATCTCACAATGCGTCTATGGGAGTAGTCCTATGAATCTGGCTGTAGTGTATACTCTACTATTTTTATTCCATACGTTGTACTATCCACCCCCATCTTTTCATTACTCATTACAACAGTGACGTTTGATCTCCTCTCCTCTCCTCTCCTCTCCTCTCCTCTCCTCTCCTCTCCTCTCCTCTCCTCTCCTCTCCTCTCCTCTCCTCTCCTCTCCTCTCCTCTCCTCTCCCCTCCCCTCCCCTCCCCTCCCCTCCCCTCCCCTCCCCTCCTCCTCCTCTCCTCTCCTCTCCTCTCCTCTCCTCTCCTCTCCTCTCCTCTCCTCTCCTCTCCTCTCCCCTCCCCTCCCCTCCCCTCCCCTCCCCTCCCCTCCCCTCCCCTCTCCTCTCCTCTCCTCTCCTCTCCTCTCCTCTCCTCTCCTCTCCTCTCCTCTCCTCTCCTCTCCTCTCCTCTCCACTCCAGACCTTTATCTCCACTGTCATTCTTGCTCCCTCCCCTCCCCCATGGCAGCTGCTGTCATTCTGCATTATATACATCCGTACTCCCTCCCCACACTCTCCCTACATACAGTATCTTCTCCTATAACCTGACCCCCTCCCTCTCCCTACATATCCTACTCCCCTTCTTTGGCATTTTTTAAAAAACTGTACAGAAACCATGTATCTCCATATTTAAACTTTTTTTTTCTTCATCATTGAACTTTGTCGCACAAGAGTCTTGCACACCAAATAGCAGATCTAAAAAGCTCACAGCACGTCCCAACACAACACAGTGTGAGTTTGTGGATCTGCTGTTTCATACTGGAACGCAGGTGATTTTCTTCTTTCCATTTCCTCCAAAGCAACGATTTCAGACATGCATGGTTTCCACCCGACAGCCACGACGATATCCTATCCCCCTTTCTCTGTTTTTTTTTTTAATTATTATTTTATTTTTACTTCTATATCTAACCTTGTGGTTTCGTTTTTCATTAGCTTGTAATTATTCCATCCTGTTCATGGTTTAGACATTTTCACAGCACAGAGTATGTGCTGATGTTGAACAGGATGGCCGCTGCTGACAGCGCTTTATGTGCTAGAATAAAAAGCCCCTTTTCCTCCTCCTCCTCTGTTACAGCCTCTGACTCCCACATGCACATTGCTGTTGGGCAGAAACCTCATATCTCCAAAACCGTTGACATTTTTCAGATGGAATTGGACAAAAACATTCAGAAAGCCCATGTTAATATTGGCTAGCCGGAGGACAGGCGGTGTGGACCTTGGCCAATTAAGTCACCATGGCGCCATACATCCATAATACAAGCAAATATGGAGATCCATGGGACAGACCGGCCAGTACTTCAAGCTCTGTGCTCACGTTTCGTCGCCCACTGTTAACACTAGAAAGACTAACAGGTCGTGAGGACCCCTTTTTGAGATTTTGAAGTGGATTTTCTCTGCCTGTGATGGTCTGAAAAAGTTCCCCTTCCATGACTTTTCCTAAATATGCAATTCAAGTCATCTCTGTTTTTCTTTTCGTCTGTAATAATTTCTAAGTATGAATTTAGAAGCGATTCTACCTTCCATGACGGTCATGCGGGTCCTGTGGACCCGTCGTCACCCTCCTCCCCCACTAATCCTCAAAGCACGGAAAACCTGTTTTTCAATGCATAGAGGTGTGAACTCTTAAGGGGAGAGAATGGATGAGGTTTTTACGGGTCTCAGAGACCCAAGAGTTACAGTCTTAATAGGAGTATTTGCATTCCCAGTCCTGCTTGTGTTAAAACATATATGACCTGAATATAAGACTTTGTTTTTTCCCAATGCAAATATCCTAAAAATGGGGCTGTCTTATTTTCAGGGGCTATAGATCTGTGCAGTCCCGCCCCCTTGTGATGTTGCCCCTGATCCAGAAATGAATCCTCCATTCATTTTCCTCGTAAAATTTTCGAAAATGATTCATATAAAGACAATTACACCGTAGACAAAGCCAACTTGGGTCGTGACAAATCTTGATAACACACAATGTTTTGGGACAATTAAATAATTTCTAAGAAGAGAAACATTAAGAAAATGTGATGTATCCTGACATTTTTACGTGTTGGGACAATTAAATAATTTTTAAGAAGAAAAACATTAACAAAATGTGATGTATCCTGATGTTTTTACTTCTTGCTAATTAGATATATTGGTTGTCATGATTTCTCATGACCAGAGTTGGACGATACAGTACTGTGAGGGCCGTGTAGCAGCCTCAACCTGCATGTTGTGGCTCCAACCTCAAGCTAATTAAACTTGGTATGGGGGGATATTACTTCCACAAGTTCCTGGAAACTGGAAGCAGGTAGTAGGGACAGTACATTAAATGATTTTGGCCTAGGGGGGGCAGGGTCACGGCAGATGAGCTGATCTGATTTGATCTCACTAACGGTCGTCATCCCTGGCCCCTCCCCCGCCCCTCCACTGCTGTGCTGCATCACATCATTTGGAGCCACGCCCACCCCGGAAGGTCGACGCCCCTCTAGGGCACTGTGGGTAACAAATTAGTCCAGGCTTTCCGTTTTTGCGCAACATGGACAACAATGAAAGCCTGGATGTCAAGGCGAGTACTACTGCTACTTAGTACTTACTGGTACTTAATGTACAATATAAATGTATTCATTGGCCTTAAAAAACAAGTCCTGCTGTTTTTAAAATAACTTGTACACTCAATGTGAAGGTGTACAAGGGATGAGATGGCTGTCAATCATTACCCTCCTCCCCATGTTTGTTGTACCTCTCACGCGCACGCACGCGTGCGCACACACACACACACACGCACACACACACACACACACACACATACACACAAGCAGCAGCAGCCGCCGTAGCGGTAGCGTGACAGGCGTGACTTGAAGCCCCAGGGGCAGCCAGGAGCATCTGGATGGTCTCCTCCCCCCTCCTCGAGGGAGCAGTGAGAGCGAGGCTGTCCAGGGCTGTCCCCACAGCCTGGGCGACCACTGACCTGGGCAGCAGGGCTGAGAAAGAGAGGGGACACGCAGTGCGAGGGCGCTTGGTAACGGGACAAGTGACAAGTGACAGCCAGGGAATGGAAGCACCGGAAGTCCTCACGCCCAGTGTTGTAGTGGTACTTTTAGAAGTGACGCCTCGCCTCTTAAAGGGGAATTCCACCCATTTTCATTTTTTTTTTCCGAGAAAAAGAAAAAAGGAGACTCATCTTGATGATGTCATCAAGATGTATTTCACCTAATGCTAATGATATTTTAGATGTGAAAAGTGGAGGGACGCCGTCCCCCCGCGTCCCCCCTCCACTACACCCCTGCTCACACCTATAACACCAGATGGAAAGTAACCAACGGCATATTATTCAAGTACTGCAATTTGTACTTAGAGGGCAAATTCAGCCGTTGTCATATAATTGGTCCTCACTAATGCATGGTAATGAATGGTAATATTCTGTCTGTCTGTAGTCTGCCATCGATGTCTCAGAGGAGGTCTGTCTGTGGACACTGGACAGACAGAAGTTCGCTTACGAGTGACATCATCGATGGTGAATCTAATAAACTCCGGGCTTTCTATTTCTGGAAAGTTCGCCCTGCTATAAGGGAAGCCATTGTTCTCAATAAAGAAAAAGGGACATTTAATTTGAAACAAAGGAAAGAAAACCTGCCTATAATGATGATGTTCAGCTGGTGGTGGGTTTCCCAGCCATCCTATGAGGCAGAGTAGAAACACATTGTAATTTTATGAGCATTAATGAGGACCAATTATATGAAGAGAGGTTGAAAATGGGTCAGAGGAACAATTGTCTTTGTCCACAAAGTTAGACTAAACATGTTAACCATTAGCCTAAATGGGGAATTCCCCCCAAATGCTGTGCTTTTTACTCCACTATTTATATAGTGACAGATTCACCCCATCTTTAGTCTATAGCCAGGCTTATTATAATATGGTACCATACTGTGGTCTATAGAAGCTGCCTAGCAGTGACATCATCAACGTGGAATCCAATTATCTAATAGAAACTGCAATCTTGAATGGAAAGTTGAAATCGAATAATGGCAGCCATTGTTCTCACATTAAAGAGGGAATAACATGAAATGCAACTTTTTTTTATTTTATTTTTTGTGTTTTTGATGCTCTCAAACGGGTGTAGTGGAGCGAGGACGCGCGGGGGGGGGTGGGGGGGGGCGTCCCTCCACTTCTCTCACATCTAAAATATTTTTGGGGCAAAAATATGTTTTTTGATTTGCCATTTACTTTTATTGATGCAATTAGCATTGTAAACGATCTTTCTCATTATGCTATACTTGTCTGTGTCTTTTTAATAGTGTGTATGTGTGTGTTACACAGGTACACGCAAATGCACATGCATGTGTGCGTGCACGTGTCCCCCCACTTCTAAAAGTTCCACTACAACACTATTCGCAAATAAGCAAGTTTGAACAGTCAGGCATTCATAACATATAGGAGCTTTAATGGAAATTGCTCTCAGAAACGGCTTGTATGATTTTGGTCTCATACTGATGTCACCAATCCACCCTACTTTGTATAATTCCCCATCTTCTTCAGGCTTAAAAAATGTATACGTTTTTTAGAGACCTAATCTTAGATTAGACGTTGATTGGTGTTTGTTTAAACGTCTCAACCGGGAATTGGCATTTAATCTAGATTTAGACCTCTAAAAACATTTTATTTTTAGACTTTTTGTTTCGATCTAGTGCTCGGTGGGGGTAAGTGAGGTGTTGATGAACACAAAAACTTGCTACTTTTTTCCTTTTTCCACCTCTGGCAATGAGACCCAGAGAGCTGTCCCTGTCCTGTTGGTGACCAGGACAGCAGGGGACACAGGGGACACACTCAGCATGGTGGGGGGACAGACACAAACAGGATCTGACATGTGCCAGAGAGAGAGAGAGCGCTAGACACCTCACACCTCAGAGATTCCACTCAACTCCCCCATAATGTGCTGCCTGTCACAGTCTCAAAGGGCCATACAGGCCCACATTTAGCAACGGAAGCAAAACAACTCAGCCTGTCCTTTAGCAGAGCAGTGGTTTGACATCTGTATACTGCTGCTTTTGAGAGCCAGCGAAATCCAAAAGCGACCTCGCCCGCTTTCAAAAGCGGGCGCCCGCTTTCACAAAAACGGGCGCCCGGTTTCACAAAAACGGGCGCCCGTTTCACAAAAACGGGCGCCCGTTTTCAAAAGCGGGCGCCCGTTTTCAAAAGCGGGCGCCCGTTTTCACAAACTAGGCTATGCCTAAACCTAACTCTAACCCTAAACTTAACCTCAGTAAACCTATGCCTAAACCTAACCTAACCCTAACCATAACCTTTTGAAAAGGGCGCCCGTTTGTGAAAACGCGCCCGCTTTTGAAAACGGGCGCCGTTTTTGTGAAACCGGGCGCCCGTTTTCAAAAGCGGGCGCCCGTTTTCAAAAGCGGGCGCCCGTTTTCGTGAAAGCGAGGTCGCTTTTGGATTTCGCCCCTGCTGCTGCTTTTCCTGATTTCTAAATCCAAGCACCCCTTTCAAACATTCTGTTTAGAAACATGCAAGAGAAAACAAAAGCTAGAATATGGTGTCTTTTTTTTTAATGTTGGTCAAAGAATATGGTGTCTTGATAGTTCAGCCCCTCAAGTTCTGCTACAGGTCACAGTGGAATACAATGCTTTGCAAGCATATATATGCTTGCAAAGCATTGTATATGAGCTTGTTGATCAGCTTCTTTGCAAGACATGCAAGGTTTCCACCTGACAGTGGCCATAAAGGAGTGAAAGAATTACAATTAGTGTCTGCAAAGCATATTTATTAACTGCTGTTACAGCATTAACAACCTGCATTACATTTCCAGTTTTGCCGACGTTAGGTAAAACAGATTAGAATACATAAATGACTATATTGATGATAAATGAAACAGCCTATGACAAATGCGTAGCCTATGTGGTTGCAGCTAACATTATAGAACTGAATGGCTCAGTGAAATGCATTCTCTCTCTATTTCTCTCTCTCTTTCTCTCTCATTCTCTCTCTCTCTCTCTCTCTGACTCATACATATACACACATTGTACACATGTGTGCAAAAAACAACACATTCCAGAGACAATACACTGAAATAGACACACATTGTACACACATGCACAGCACAGAAAAACAAAACAGGCTATACAGACACTGAGACACAATGCCCTGAGATACACACTTGCACTAGTAATGCACACCAGTCCGGCAATTATTTATTTTAATAAAAAACACAATATCTCACTCAAACCAACATCATGTGTTCATTTTCTCCAGTCATAGGTACAGGCAGTATTTGACACGTTTGTTCTCCTTTATGACAGTGTGTTCTGGGGACCCACAGGGGTCCTTGAGGGAGTTCCAGGGGATCCCCAGCTAAATGATAGCTTGGAGCCAAATGGAATCTACACAATTCTTGCAGGAAAATATATACAGTATGAGGAATATAATGCTGGAGTCGCCCCCTCCCTGCCATTCTTCCAGCCCACCTTAATGGGTCTGGCTAAACCCGGACCTGAGTGAGCCGACTAATTGCTACACTGGGCCAGCCAGGGCTATGACAAATATGTACAGCATATACTGTATATATATTTTTGTGGATCAATAATTTTAGGGAAGCTTTCAACTTTAATGGATAATTTAGAAATGTCAGACTGGGACTCAGGGCATTCCACTGTGTTGGGGCTGAATAGTGGAATGCATTTTGACTTGAACTTTATGGACAAGGTCAGAGGAACAGCCTCTGGTGCTGTTTGAGCATCACTAACATTATCTGGAGACTCGGGTACCGCTGGTAGTTTTACAGCCAGGTACAGGGAACTGTTATCTTGAAACCCAGACGCATAAGATAGCTGCATGGGAACTGTTGTGGCCAACTGGCCCCTTTCTGTCCACTGTTTACATTTCTGACTATCAATCAAACGTTTATTTGGCACCAACGCAGCAGGTGATACAAATACTATGGAAGCAGTGCCATGTGGCAATACTATACAGCTAACCTATGCAAGATAAGAACACAACAGTGCTGTGTTGGAACAATCATATTCAAAGAACAATGGATGGATTAAGATAAAAACTATAATATGACTATATGTATAATTATTAATATGACTATAATTATGTTGAGATGTTGGGATATGGTTGAATGGAAGGTGCAGGAAGTATTTGATAAAAATTCAATTAGCAGTAGCAAAGAATGCCATTACCAGTAAAAGGGGGCAGACATACTGTAGCATTAAAACTAAAATCAATGGGAAGAACACTAGCTGCCAACCAGGCCCGGATGTAACATTTCCAATTTGGGGGGCCGACGAAATACCTGCCCCCTGGAATGGGCAGGGCCATAGCATTTTCGGTTACAAGACTTTTATTAGGCAAGTAAACATCAATGATAACATCAGTTTTTTCATCTTTGAAATTTGGATTGTTTCGCATGCTGTCATGTTTGGTGGGGCATTCTAGGCATTTAGGGGGGCATTGCCCCCCCCCATGCCCATGCTTAGATCCGGCTCTGCTGCCAACACTAGCTGCCAATCATCTGGTGACCACACCCTGTCCCATCTGTGGCCTGTTGGCTGATTAGTCAGTAGAGTATAAATCACAGCTGTGACCAGGCGCTCTCTTCAGAGACACCAAGCATTAAGCTGTGGTCCACCTTGTCCTCTTTACTTTATTTCAGTTAGATTTTGACTTTATTCCATTTGTGCGTTTTGCTTTTGGTTAGTTTAGATTTATTTGTGCTGTTTTGGTAGTTTAAGGGGAGTTTGGGCATTTTTTATTTGTTTGACCAGCCCATTCTTTTGCTTGTTAGGGTCTTTGGTTTATATTTAAGCATTAACCAAATGATTATGGGTGCCACTCCCTCCATCCTCATGTTGCCTATACCGTGACCTTTATTGACCTCTAAGTTCATTCATTAATCAATTGTCACTCATTCATATGTTTGTTCAGTCATTCACCCATCTGCTGTTTGAGGAGTTAATGAATGCCATTGATGTGTGAATTCAAATTTAAAATAAACCTTTTGCAGGCTCTGCCTTGTCACTTTTATTATGTATGGTCCTAGCATTGACGTACAAATCTTAAAAAAAAGAAAGAAAATATCACTTAAGTTGATATTGCCATATTATAAAATAAATTATGTGATCTTCCTGGTATTATTTCAAACTTCAAAGTGATCTAAGATCCAGCATGTGGCAAACTAAACCAGACTAACTTAATCACAGGACCCATATAGTGGAAGATCTACATAAGTTCAATGAAGGATCGATTGATTGATTGACCAATATTTTGTATTGAGAGTCATATGCTTATACACAAAATCACTATGCATGTATATACTGTACATCTGGCCATAACAAAGTAGCAGGTTCATTGTGTTGTCAATTGTAAATACAATGTGTAGACTAAAAGAACAGCATAGTGCAGTGTCAAACATCAAGCTGCTATTTAGCCAGCTCTTAGCAGGGGGATACTTGAAGGTAAAAATGGAGATAATGGACTTAAGGCTTGAAGGTGCCCCTTTCTACATAACCACTGCAGAGATTAAAAATGACTCCTGACCCAATATAGCTTTTCAATCTGGTTGGCGTATGCTGTTTAAATGCTGCTGAATTACACTTGAACTTGTTGACACACCAACTTCTTATGGAAGGTGGCTGTGTGTACGAACTTGAACTTGTTTGCGCAGGCTTGTCTGGCAGCCAGCCGCACACGGCACTCCCATTAGGTCCCCTCATTCCCGACACTCCACGTTTCCTGCTCTGACGGCAGCAGTAATAACATAATGACATTACAGGCTGCTTGTCAGACCCGTTGGACAAGTGGACAAACGGATGCCGCAGGCTTGGCGAGAGGGAGAGAAAGAGTCCATGATTCATTGCATGTGTGTGAAGTGACCTCTTGTCTCTTCATAACCACTCGGCCACACTCATTCTATCTCTCTCCCTGTGTTCAGACCAGATGTGTTAATTACTTAAAGGGGACTATACTCATTTGCAGCATTGAACTATGACATTTGACATTTTCGAAAAATGACGAAATGTCATTTTTTGAACTATGGAATTGCATATGCCATATGGCATTGCATGTTGAACTATGGTATCCCATTCTTTCCTAAAACTGAAGAATTGATTGTTACTTGTTTGAGCAGAGCAAGGCCAAGTGCTGGGATCGGTCTGCAGACGGGATGCATGCCGATATACTGTTTATCAGTGGTCCGATACACCGGCTAAACCTAACCAAATCCCTTACCCCACAGGGGATGATGCCCAAACCAACCACCAGTGTTATGTCAAACAATATACTGGCTCCCTTGCAGATGTCGGTGATCGGTCAGTGGACTGCTTTTTAAGAACGTTTGTTGACTGGTTCAGTGGTGATGTAATGGTGATGCATTTAATATCTGCAATTAACAAATATTGTCATGAGTATTGTCTCCTGGAGGTGTTGGAGGTACGCGCCACTACCTCTGATTGCTTGCTATACTCGCGCGCAAGTAAGCCATGGCCAAGTTGGCGCTAGTCGTCATGTGATTAGTGACATACGGAAGGTGTCTGTGGCCTGTGCTCGATGCCTCATTCACTAGAATAGAATGTCTGTTCTGTGTGTGTGTGTGTGTGTGTGTGTGTGTGTGTGTGTGTGTGTGTGTGTGTGTGTGTGTGTGTGTGTGTGTGTGTGTGTGTGTGTGTGTGTGTGTGTGTGTGTGTGTGTGTGTGTGTGTGTGTGTGTGTGTGTGTGTGACCATGCGGCCTGCCTCTCCATGCAATGGCTCTGGATGTCTCCAACAAGCAATGCTTTTGTCTCTGGCTGAGGATATGTGCCCCCCTGACACACGCTCGGGCAGAGGGAAGTTATTTCAGTTGGAAATGAGATTCTCCATTCTAGTGAATGAGTCACTTGTGTGTGTGTGTGTGTGTGTGTGTCAATTACAGTAGAATTCAAAATGGCTTGCAATCATACAAACATTTACCGTAAATTACATAAAATCGTTGTGAGCAATTCTTTATAGGTTGTCCAAAATAATTTTCCACACTAGCACTACAAAACAGTTTTGATTGGGGTGGGGGTCCTTGTACATGATCTGTGCACGCTCCGAGTTCTGGGAGTGCTCTGAAGTCAAACGTTCCTCTCACGAACCGGGATTGGCATCGGACCCAGAAACCTCTGGCATCTGTCGGGCCGGAGTACTGTTATTGTACAATAGTGTGTTGCTGTGAGCTTTAATCATAAAAAGGTCTTATAATACTGTCAAATAGTGTGACTGGATCTCGTCTTACACAGCATCTAATGAGCTGCGTGGTGGACGTTTTGTTATCGAAGTGAAGTCAAACCATAAAGGTTTTCTAAACCAAAGCGTGCGTAGGCTCTGGTTCTGTAAACAGGCTATTATTCTCAAGTTTTCAAACAGATGGAGATCCGGTAAACGATGAATGGGCAGGGTCAGTTTAAGGGAAGTGTTGCAGTGTTGTGTGTGCGACACACACACACACACACACACACACACACACACACACACACACACTTTTTAGGAGACCGGAAGCAAGATGAAGTATAGATGCCAATGGATGAGTGATCGTTCTGTACCATTCTTTAACCCCATATGCTCACTGAACTAAATATTGGACCCACTCATAAGCCACACAATTTCCAACCTTTCTCTGTCCCAGTAACGCACAAGATCTAGATCTGTCACTGGATGTATACCATTTCACCTCTAGTGTCGGTGCATACCTTCGTCTGACGGATACCAATAGTTTGACATCTGTGGCCGGTTTAGACTGACCTATAGCTCTGACATATGTGATGGACAGACCTTTCCACCCCTTTGACTTTAGACCCCTACAAACAATCTAGAATCAATTTACATAGCATGATATTTTATTCTTAGCACTTAGACTGTCTCTTTGCATTTGATGTACCATTTTGCTTACTATAAGTCAAGTCTCTCTACGCTTAAATTGCAATTGTAACAAAACACAGGCAGTGTGACATTCAGTATCTTTTCAAGTTTATTTTTTTATTGGTGCACTTTGAACAATAACAATGATGGTATAAAAGAAAGTCTCCGTCTTACAAATTTCAATAATCAAAAGATAATTATGCCAATACACAGATACACATAAGGCTGACATCAAGTTTTTAACAAGTGGCTTCAAATGGCTTCAATTCAAGGAGAAACATTGTCTCCTT
The DNA here is from genome assembly GCA_039105355.1 of Benthosema pterotum. Lineage (NCBI taxonomy): Eukaryota > Metazoa > Chordata > Actinopteri > Myctophiformes > Myctophidae > Benthosema > Benthosema pterotum. Next base: position 33,317,875 of record CM076968.1, read on the forward strand.
ACAATCAGAGAAGATAATATTTTAAATGTATTCATCTATATCTTTTTTTTCCTTTATTGGTTTTTCATACAAAAAGAATGGGTTCCATCTGTATAGATTTGGGAGTGAGTTGTGTTGCTGGTATGTATGGGTGGGGGGGTGTCTGTTTCATGACTGTAAGCAGTGGTGTTTGGCTGACAGTGCTCTCAATACACAGCATTGGTTCTCAAACGGGACGGGATTTCAAGGACCCTCATGAACTGCATGAATACATGCTCCTTTCTGAATTCCAAATCGTGTTTTGGTTTTTCCCCCCTGGGAAATAGACATATTTACGTTATTCAGAACATCTCATAGCTTTTACTTTGAGCACTCCTGCAACCACAGATGACTGTCCGACGGGTTGCGAAATCTAGTCCAAAATATCTCTTTCCCAAAGTCACAAGGAGCTTGTGTCGACCTAAACTCAGAGCAAGTAAAAGGGAACCATATAAAGATTCATTTGGTTCCATTTGTATGCTCTGAGTTATAGTCCTGTCAGAATTAATTTGGAATGCCACATAGGGAAGCCTTAGGATTCCTTAACCCTGCTTTGAGAACCGCTGATCTTCAGTTTTTTTTTTCTTTTAATCCTTTCTATTAAGCTTACACCTGTCATCACCACCCATGAAACCTGCCAGAATCAACAATAATCATTACTATCAATGATACCCGTCACTATCAATAGCCAGATCCCAATACTCAAACATCCATCATGTGAGCATTGGCATTTAGGTAATGAGATACTGTCATTATCAATGACGCATCACAAGGCCAAGCGAGGACAGTTGAACTTAATATGAAGAGCGATGCCTTTGCCTTCCCTTAAGCTGCAACAACATGCATGTCAAGAACAGCCTCATTTATATTATTTCAACAAAAAACTTTAGTTTTTTTGTATGACAAAAGCAGGCTGCACTGTAGTTTGCTGTATAATTGTGTCGGGTACCGAGCATAGCTGATCTACAAGCCTACTTGTGGATCCACTATGTTGGATGTGCGCAACACCATCATATGATGACGCACAAATTAGGCATTATACTGCTGACATTCAGGCTAATGACAAGCTATTACAGTAGCTTGAAAATCAGTTCTTGAGGGGGAGCGACACCAGCATAAATTAAGAATTGTGACGGGAATTCAAACAGACAATATCTGACAATATCCCAAACGGAACACAATCGAACGAAAAAAAGGGTTTAACAGTGATGTAAAGCATTGTTATAGTTGTGTAAACTACACCAGCACTTAACTGGTCAAAGCCCCAACTTAGACTTTGTCCAACGATGGCGTTGCACATCGAACACAGCCATGTTAAACGCGTGAAGAGCGCGCCACGTTTGTGCTTGTAGGACGTGCCACACCACCGTATGTCAGAGCATAAATTGGGCATAAGTGGCACAGGCATTATCCCCAGCCAAAACCACTCCAAAAAGCCTTGTTCGTTAAGCTAGCATCAGTAGTGATTTTAAGACTTTTATCGAACCTCTAAAACACTACACACGACAATATTTACAATGGTCCATATCTTTTTGATATGCAATTCGTTTTTTTCAATTTAAATAGATTTAGCTTGTATATATACAGTATATATATTTATATATGTATATCTAAAATAAAAAACTTCAGTGGAAAACAAAGGAAAAACAAAACAAATAAATTAACAAGCTTTAAGGCTGTCTTGTCATGTCAGGGCACCAGAGTAGACTAGGACCCGTCATTTAGACTCAACATAATGGATCAGAATGGGTGATCTTGTTGTATAGGGGAAGCCCCGACTATGCAACGCACGCAGCAACAATCCCCTGGCCCCTAGGTCAGGTCGAGGCTGAAGCGATTTTTAAAACAGGATTCCGAGATTCAGCCAGCTAGCGCTTATCTACAATAAAAACAAAAACACAGCATTTCCTGCTGCCTATAATAGCATGGGAACACTAGCTTGTTGTTTATAGACGCGGAACCCTCAACTGCTCTCCATATGCGCTTAAGGTGTTGAAACCTTTGGCTCTGCGGTGTTGAAGTACAGAGTCAGATACTGACTGAAGGCCTACAGACCAGTAGCTACTACAACGTCCAGAGGAACTGTCCAAAGCTGTATGTCAAAAATGTTTCATATAGTGAGAAAGTCCAAGAAACTATTACTCTACTCTATCATAGATCCAATCAATATAAACTAATCTAAGTATAAATGTAATCTTCACTAAAGCATACCTCTAAGGGAAATCAAAACACCCAGTATCAGAACATTCCTCAGATGTATACCAATTCACTAAGTCAAAATACTCTTACGATTTCTTTGATTAATTTGTGTTATTTCTTATGACCTTTCTTTTCCACAATGTAAATCATTTTTGACATGCACCAATAGAATCCCTCCTGTACCTTGTCCTGTTCTCTATAATCTGACCGCCACCCGTTTGGCTTGGATTTTCTATCCATCTATAGCTTCTTAATTTACAGGTAATGATTAAAAAAAAGATCATGTACAGTCTATCACATCGTGTTCAGGAACTAGAGTGGGTCCTGCGAGGTGTCATATCCTCAGACAGGCCTTTTACAAATCAGTGCTAGAAAATAAAATGAAAGTAAAACAGATTTGATAAAATCTAATAACTGCAGAGGACCGACAATAGACCTCCTTTGAACAACTAGGCAGGTTAGGCCAATTCAATCAAACGCACTTGGAAGGGAGAAACATTTAACAAATTAAGCCACACTTTTGCTCCGTCGCTGCAATAAACGGAAATAGCCGTCCTGCAAGTGAAAGCTTGTAGGTCAGCGATGCACGTGAACAGCTTGTTCGACAGAGTAAGAATTGGCCTTAAGTGGCTGTAGTGCACGCCTTTCACTATGCACCTCCGAAGGTAACTGGCTAGAGGTAAACATGTGCTTCTTGGTTGTCATAATGAACCAATTCAACATTTCTGATTGGTCAAAGAAAGCATTTACGGCCGCACACACCAAAGAGTGCGAAAGTTAACGTGCATGCCGCAAGACTTGAAGACACTGCCTGTGATTTAGAAGGGTGCCGATAAGTGATATTTTGTGGTTAAAATAAAAGGCTTTTTGCTAAAATGTTACAGCTCTGTATTTTGATCATAAGCATTGCTTCATAGTGTTCAGTGACCTAGTTTTTCCTGGGTTTTATTGGGTGTTAGTATACAGAACATAATGGACATTTTCAGATCAGGACACCAATTTAATCAAACCAGGAGAGAACTCACACAGGTTAAACAAGCTAAATTGGAAGTGATGAAAAGAGCAGAAAATTGGAAAAAATAGTCTGTAATCTCCTGACTGGATGAAATTGCTATCCCTGCCTGAAAAGGTTTGAGAAATCCTCTGTTACTGAACACTTAACAATCATTGCGATCAGACTATAGTGCCATTTATTTATCTACCTCTAATAAACGTAATCACTTGTCACCTTTATCAGATAAAGTAGTAGTACAATGTTGGGATTGGTTCTAGTTAGCACAAAGCGATATATTCTCCCTCTAGAGTAGTTCTGGAGGGTTAAGCACCATAATGATTATCAATTCATATAATGGGAGGTGCATGGTGAAATACGACGTGTCCCTCTCTTCCAGTGGTTGTCAAACAAAATGGCTTCATCCGACCGCGTCTGTTCAGTGGTTTTTAATACACGCCAGGCTATGGATGGTTGCATCCATGGACCACGTTGTGAATGTTGGAGCTAAAGAGGGCGTCGCCGTGTGACGGAATTACGCAAGAACGATTGTTCCAAGCCACCCCCCCCCCCCCCCCCACACACACACACACGGCATAAAACCTCTACAATCTCCAAACAAATAAAAACTACAAATTTCAGTGCATCTGATCTAACACAGTCAAAACAAAAAAACAAAACAAAAAAAAAATCACAGAAAATATTCCATAAAAGATCAAATAAATAAAATGTTGGAGGAACCAGCCTCACTCATGTATTCTTATTTCAGCATGGGAACACAACATAAACAGTTAGTTTATATAAACTGCCACATCTCACCCCCTTAGAAGAACCATCTCTTTAAAAAAAAAAGCGAAACAAGGCGATTTGTGTGAAATGAATCAGGTCATCCAGCTATAAGACTAGGTCTCAGAGATGTTAATGTTAGAGGGTTTTGTGTAAATCTTCTCAAGAACTACTTTCTTTCTTTAATTGTGGAATTGTGACTTCGGCTTAACGCTCAGTCTCAACACTGACAAGCACTGTTACCCATCCATCAGTGCATGTTGTGAGCCTGCGTGAGGCGTTGGCACACAACTCCCTAGACACAATTGACCACATTCGTGCAAGATGGCAGCCATGTTAGACAAATGTATCTTAAAAATTCTAAATTGAGATTGGCCTAAAAATAGCCTAATGTATATCAAACTACTGGATATTTGAAATGTGAAAATAACTGCACTAAAACAATTTTCTCCCGAGGATGGCTGAGGAAGAGGAGTGCTGGGCTAGTGGCGAGACAGTGTCTCATGGCTAGCAGCTAGGCAGAATAAGCACTCAGATAATCACAGGCCACGTTTTCCTCAGACATCCTGGGATGAAACAATTAATTCCCCCAGTATGATGCAAGAGCAAAATGGCTGCCACGCTGAATATGGTCAATGGAGAATGACACAGCAATAAGGCAGTATAGGGGCCACTGTCGTCTACCCACATTAGCCAGCAAGCTTGAGCTTCACCAAGACTTTTCTAGTTTTGCTTTCCCAATCATTTTTGTGACAGGGACAGTTAACACACGAGAGGCAAACCTAGCTCACACATAGGATGTGAGACCATGTCACAGCATCTGCAGCTAACGCTCAATAGTAGGATGCCTTAAAAAAGCCCAGTTGAGCACAAATTGGGTTCAATGTCAGGTATTTTCTACCCTCAGACAGTCTGAGGTGAGAAACCCTGATGATCAGTCAAAGATGTGGGAACCAATTATGAAAATCACATCGTAGCTTTATGTGGTGGAAATTGTTTGCCTGTTGTATGCCTGTCTCTCACTTACAGGCATACAACATCATACAAGGCGAGTTGTAGAGTGAATCCATCACAGTTTCTTGGAACCTCTTGAAGGACAATGACAATAAGAACAGGTTACTGTACCTACAAGGCCATTTGCATAGCTCTCCCTCACTTGTTTACACACATTTACACGTATACACACATGCACTCACGCACGCAAAAAAGCAAACAGAGGCAAAAGACAGACAGAGACGGAGACACATACACACTTTTGACTGGTCTGGGAGTGCGTGTTTGCTTAGGCAAAGGTGTGTCCATTTGCGAGGTTTGCATACACAGAGCATCCAATCCTCTTCGATCAGGGTCCACTTTAGCACCCATGCTGCTGTGTAGAGTACACTGAGCTCTCCTGTGACAAAATACAGCTTATTGCTAATATTCATTATGATTGTTGTTGCTCTAAAACATTACAGCCATTCCCCCAAGCAGCCCAAAAAACAGCCGATGCAGGTAAATGCAACACAAAACGTCCAGAGCCTTCTTGTTTTTAACCACATTAACCCTAATGAAAAATAGCTATCAAAAATAGCAGCGCCACAAGCTCAACGTTTGCAGATTTGTTTTTGAAAGTTACTTTGGCATCCCATATGGGGTGCCAAATAACAATCTACCAGTTGTGTAGCAAGGTGTGTAGGGCGGCTATTTTTGGTATTGGCTGAAGCAAATAGGGGCTCCAGTGGTTATAACTAGCATGGGTATCTACAATTATATAAAAAATGTAGTTGTTGATATTTGGTAAGGATGCTAATAGTACTCTTAAATTTAATATATTTTTTACATGTATAACATTGAAACACATCACGCATCTCTTCGTTTCTCTCGCTCTGTCCGTTATATCTTCAGCAGTTGTAGATTTTGGCATTTTGTACATTCTGCAGAGCCAGCTGCAGGATCTACGTAATGTTAAAGTCACCGTGTCCGTGTGTGCATGCAGGTTTTAAACTGGGTTACTGCATTGGTGAAAACGTCATTAGTGCAAGAGCAAAACTAAAATAAAAGCCTCACAGACCACGACAGCGCAAAACGTGTTTATGCCTCTGTGTGTGTGTGTGTGCGCGCATGTGTGTCTAAGTGTTTTATTTAATATAATTCGCAATGTGAAATAGCACCCCCTGGTGTCTTCTCACACCATAGTGAGGTCACTGCTAATGATTCATAAAACATGTTTTATAGCCTATTCGTGACACTGGGACTGAGAAAAGATTGTGGACTTAATAGTTGACTGAATTAGCAAATAAATGACTGACTGAATGAATGGATGCTAAAGGCCAAAACGGTGCGAAAAGGCATGTGGAGACCAAAGCCCAGATGAGAGGCGGAGCAATGGATCATGGCACAGATGAGTGCAACATTTATCCTTTAAATCTCTAAGTTTTTTGTTTGTTTGTTTGTTTTTTTTACCAAACCTCCTGTGTGTCTATTAGATTTTCTTTGTTTTTTTTGCATACAAAGCAAAACAAAAGTACAGATAAAACTGAAAAGTCCAAAGCACTGCTGCTACGACTGGTGAGAGTTATGGCTGACGACGTCCCCCCAGAGGACTTCAATTCCCAGGAGGCCTTGGGGCGGCCTGTTAGTTGTTGTGCCTTCAGGTCAGTAGTCAGCGATGGGGGCGAGGTTCCTGTTGAGGATCACCGAGACGTTAGTGTAGAGAGGTCTCCTGGACACCAGGGGGGAGTAGTTCAGGTTGTTGAGACCGTCCAGGCTTTGCCTTTCCTTCGAGTGACGTAATAGAGTATACCTGTGGGAGGGAAAATCGGAAATATAAATATGTGACTGGTAGAAAAATGCAAATATCAAATATCTGACGAGAACAACACGTTACACTGTGGTGGAATCAGTGTTATTTACCACTTACACAGTTGTGTGAATAGAATTATCTGTATGGTAGAGGTGGTTAACATTTCTGATGCTAAAGACGACTAAAGATTTGGCCTCCCGGTTTTGGGGGAAATAAAAGGTTGGGGCTTTTCATAATAAAATCAGACAAACCATGTCAACATCATTAGTTCCTCCTCTGTTCCCTCCCCTGAAAATATCTGAGCTTTAACCTCACGACGCACATTATGAGGTTTTACAGTAGATCTAGATCACCTATTATTTGCAGATTACGACAAGCCCATGCAGGGATAGGGATGCTAGGGTTCAAGTGTTGTAAGTATGTTGACCACAGTGGACATGATCGGAATGTTTCCCCCCGTGCATACATCACATGCAAAGTCTTTAAAAGAGCCACAGAAATGCCCTCAAAGCGCTGCATTCTGACTTTTCATGTGACCGGCTTACATCACATGAATCCAAGCCACATTCCAACTATCAGCACCCACCCTGTGTCCAGGACCCCCCCCCCCCCCACACACACACACACACACACACACACACACACAGACATACAGTCTGTGTACTGTGTATTACTAGCCTTGTGAGGGCCATGTGTCCCTTTAAGTATAGTAGAGATGTGTTGCTGTTGGGCAGAAACCTCTTATCATATTTTAACTAGGGCTGTTGAGTCTTTAAAGTGGTCCAGTGATCATACAGGATAGGAAAATATTAACATATTGTGAGGTTTAGGATTGGGGTTAGGGTCGACTCGGGGTAGCCTCGGAGCCGCGGGCGTTTTGTTTCCGAAAGAAAACAAAACGTTGTGAGAAACCCCTTGGAAATATGGCATAGCATCTCTCTCTCTCTCTGTGTCTCGGTCTCTCTACCTCTCTTTCTCTAAGACAGAGGTTTTGAACCTTTTTCATACCAGGGCCCACTATTTTTTCTGCGTTTCAGCCATGGACCACCACTTGATGTTGAGTTCAGTCTCTCTGACCCAAAACTAATGATTTTCAATTTTTGGTCCACAATTTAGGAGATAACTGGCAAAATATTGGACAAAATAAGAATTCTTCTACATGTTCTAAATGTGTACTTTCTTGAAAATTAAGTAATTCAAATGTTTACATATAATTTAACTCTTGAGAGCTTAAAATGATATGGGGTCCAATTGGTTTCATTTTACAATCTCAAGAGCTACAGATGCATAAGGGTCCAATTGGTTACCAACTGTCCCATCATTTAGCTGCAGACCACCTGGAATCCTTTCAGGGACCACTGGTGGTCCCCGGACCACTGGTTGAAAACCCCAGCTCTGAGAGAATGCTGGCTTCATATGGAGTCCACATGACTGAAATCAGTTGTGGGCCGTAGCAACCGAGAACTTCAAATCCATGCAAGCAGACGTTTAAAGGGGAATTCCACCCATTTAACATTTTTTCGGAGAGCGTACAAATGCAACCAAATGAACCCTAACGGGTTCATTTGGTTCCATTTGTACGCTCTCAGAAAGCGTCTAAAGAAATCCATTAACATGGCGAAAATACATCTTGATGATGTCATCAAGATGTTTCACCATTTCTTGGCAACACAGAATGGGGGAACTTTTTTTTTATCATGTCCACCCAGCACCTCTAGGGTATACTAATGACATATTAGAATGTTGAAAATGGGTGGACTTCCCCTTTAAAAAGTGTGGTTGTGTGTGTGTGTGTAAACTGACCTGCCCAGGAACTGCACCTCCCCGCGGTGGTGATGTGGGATGGACATGTATCGTCCCTGCTCACCATGGGGCCGGCTCACTGTGTAGTTGGCCAGTCTCACCCTGTAGAGCAAACACACCATGCCATGCAATACGCCATTAAAAACAAACACTCTCTCATACCCCCACCCCCTCCGATACCACGCCATAATAGGTGACTCACCCACGCACTGACATGCATTCATAAGCAAATGCAAATACTGTATAAACGTATGACGCATGGTATGCAACTATGCATTCACTCGCTATACACAAAAAAAGTAGGAGGCCTATCATGCATTATAATCGCCAGATAGTAGTAAAGATAATCACAATGGTAACGGGAAACGTCGGCAGAGTGGCCACCTTGAACAACGCTTCAATGTTTTAAGTGCTATATAATTAAATATACATAAAGCATTCATTGAATTATCGCTTTTTAATCGCAATTCTTTTACCACAATAACTGTAACATGACATATCCCGTCCCTTGTATACACAGACAAACCCCAGGATGCGGAATATACAGTCATATACAATCAGTGGTGAAAGAGAGAGAGGGAAGAAAAGTTATCCATGTAATCAAAGGAGCAAATGCCAAAAGACAATCAGAGAAAGCTGGGAGTGTTTATTCAGGGAGTCTGGAGGGAAAATAGCTGCCTGTCTATGTGTGTGTGTGTGTGTGTGTGTGTGTGTGTGTGTGTGTGTGTGTGTGTGTGTGTGTGTGTGTGTGTGTGTGTGCGTGTGTGCGTGTGTGTGTGTGTGTGTGTGTACACACGTTTTGCTATACTTGTGAGGGTCCCCTAAAGTGCTAGAATTTGAGGAATTGACACATTTTAAAGATTATTTTTTGTGTTAAAGATTGGAAAAGTGAAAATGAAATAATTCATTTTATTGTTTTGTGCCCATTATATTTAAGGCAGTTATTTAATTATTTTATTAATGTTTTTGGTAACCATTCTGGTTAGATGACTATGAAAAACTTTGTTTCAGGAAAGGTATTTTCACCTTAGTAGAGTTTCTAGTTAGAACTCAGGGGAAAAAGGCTGAATGCTTGACAAATTGTTTAATTTATTTGTAATATTATGTAATGATTTGTATGGTGTGTCCTTGTCTTATCCATGCCCAGCCATATGGGCTGTGCACCTCTGGTGTATGACACAAAATAAACAACTCATCATTCATCATTCAGTTTGGGATTAGGATTGTACATTTATTTTAGAAGTTAGGTTTACAGGTTAGTGTTACACCTTATTCATCCTTTGCATGTCTGATGTTGTGTATTGTGATGTGTGCGAGAGCTTGGTTTTTCAGTTTCAGTTACAATTTTACGGTTGTAGAAATGTAATTTATAAAAATGGTGTATCAAAATGTTTATCCTCACAAATGTAGTAACATAAGTGTGTGTGTGTGTGTGTGTGTGTGTGTGTGTGTGTGTGTGTGTGTGTGTGTGTGTGTGTGTGTGTGTGTGTGTGTGTGTGTGTGTGTGTGTGTGTGTGTGGGTGTTTACAATATAATAATGTAGGATAGATAAGCACACAAAAGAGAAAAGCTTAAATGAAAGATTGCTCTGTCGTAACACCCTCGCCTGGCTCTGTACTCCTGGCTCTAGACAAAACGCGTGTCAACAAATTGATCATACTCACACGATGGCCATCTGCTCTTATGTCAGCAGCATGTCACTCAACCTTGGCCACCCCCCACCCCCACCCCCGCCCCACCCACCACCGCCATCATCAACGCTGTGAATATTGCCAATACTGACAGCTGTGCAGACGCCGTTTAACGCATTTAGACCCGAGGCTGATTTTAAAAATGTCTTCAGTTTTCTGGAAAAGTCATGTTGCTATTATCCACGGTGGAAATGTCAAGGACCACCCCAATGAGATGTATATGGCTGTGAACGCCCCATCTCAGGAGGTATTTTGTTCCAAGGACTCCCAGAAGCAAATATTTTCACTTAAAAATACGTATATATTACAAATATTCACTTTCTATAAATAGCAGATCTACAGTGCAAGTTCCTTTCGCCAGACTCCACTTTGAGACCCAGCTGAAATCAGCTTTCCTGGATTACACAAATGTAGAGCATAAACTGACGGGATCTTTATTGTGTGGCACAGATTATGTGTTCCCATGGTACACAATATATACAGATCATACTATTATTTTGGGCAGCAGCCCACTATGGAATGATGTAACAATGCCAATTGTACACGTCATGTCCGCTTGTCTGCCTCACGTCTCCATTCAAGCTTCTGGATATGTTTCTTTTGATAGTTTTTCTGGGACACTGATTATGATAATAAGTAGTAGGGCTAATAATAATACGCAGGCAAAAAAAACAATAATGTAATGTAGTTGTATGTCACCCAAAGATTAGAGCATAACATGTTTGATTGATCCTTACCTGTTCCACAGGTCGTCGTCCTCTCCTCCCCAGCCCCAGAATGCATTGGGAAATCCATTGATCTTTTTGAACTGCTCCACTGTCAGGCCGCTGACGCCCCCGAAAAACTCGTTGTAGGGAAGCCTGGAAGGGACACACCATGCAATGATCGTTAATTCCAGTCCACGCAATATGTTTTACTAGGGATGCGATGCATTTTTTTGCCAAATATTTCCTGCAGCTGAATATTCAGTTCAGATCGGAGTCATGATCACAGTCCAGCATGCATTCCAAATTTTAGGTCAAAGTATAAAGGTATTGATGTCAAATTATATACATAGAGTAAAAAAAATATATCATTTCTCAGCATGCATGACAGTACGTTTTAAGAGCGGGCGATGGACAAACAACGTCGGCCGACATTTTCGACATCGGCCTACGAAAGCTCAGCAGCTCAGTCGGCCGATGTGGGCGGGCGACGTCGGCTATCGCCCAAATCGGTGGCTCTCATAGACAAATAATGGATCGAGGCCGATGCCGTTGGTCCATCGCCCGCTGTTAAAACGCACTGTGAGTATCATTTAATCATTTTTTAATTTAGTTTAAAAGCATTCTCCAACATTGTGGAAAATGTGAGATCCTAAAAGCTGGCAGAGGGAACTCACATGTAGGAGTACTTGTTGAGCTTGACGGCGAAGTGGCGGGGCATGTCTGTGCAGCCGTAGTAGTTCCTGTCGTTCTCCATCAGGTGGTCCACGTCGTGGAACACCAGGCAGTCCCAGTCCAGGTCCTTCATGGCCTCCTTGTAGCCCACGTTGAACAGCATGGCCCGGTTGAATGGCTCCGTTCCCCTCTGGAGAGAGGAGAGAAAAGGATTAGTTTTCAGATTTTCTTCCTTTTATTTGGGTGCAGTACCACAAATGTCCAGAAAAAGAGCCCCTGCCCACTGCTTCTCCCAGCCCACCCCGTTGTTATTCCCAGTCTTCCTTTCTTTGAGAGGGGGTGTGGAATCCATGCATACCAATGACTTAAAGGATGGAGGCAAAGTTAAAGGGGAGGGACTATTGACATTGGTATTTTAGTGACATCACTACTTGGGAGAATCTGAGAGTCCCCATTCATGCGCCCACTTTCAGACACACAGAAAATCATAGATATCTGAATATACCGGTAGGAGTTGGAATACACTGGCGTGGTAAAAAACACCCAAAATCCCGTCCGCACATAATCCGCGGATTAGGATGGATTGGATCAATGGAATATAAATAAATAATGATGGATGATCCACAGATTAATTAATTCTGGGGATGAAGTAGTTCGAATTAATGACGAATTAATGACATCTATCTATGGACTTATTGCGTCCTCTGCTCTAGTACAAAAAAAGCCCTATTCATTTTAGATTTGGGCTACTGTAGCTTCTCAAAGTGAGAGATTGCAAAGATATACTCAGCAAAAGTGTTAAAAAATTGTCTTTATGCATGGATTCAATTAACTCTGCAGATTTGTTTTACTATGTCGTTACAATATTGGAGACAGCTCTGTCAATTTCAGTGTAAAACCGGGTTTTATGGATCCAATAAGACCTTCCAGTGTATCTTACACAGAATCGCTGTCCCCGTGGCCAATGACCTGGTTTCTGCATGGAGGAAGCGGTTTCAGCCATAGTGAGGTCATGTGCGCAAACATCTGATTGGCTCAGTCATAGTGAGGTCATGTGAGCAAACATATGATCACATGAGAGCTGCTCTGTTCGTACCTGCGTGCGTGCGAGCGCGTGCACGTGTTTGATCGACTGAATGTTTTATTGACAGATTAAAGGTAAACTACCATACGTAGACTGGAGAAGGAAGGAAAGTCTGTACACCGTTTCTCAGCATGCAGAACACTGTTGTATTATGAGCGTTTCAACCCATACAGGTCTTATCTGATGATAAGACGACTATGGGGGTGAAGCCAACATATGAATGAATGGATAAAAGTCATTATGATGCCATATTAAGTATGTTTTCTGGGGACCTCCTGGAACCAGGCAAAAAATAATAAAGAGGAGATGTCATGAACAAGCTCAGTGTGTTTGCAGAACTGCGGGGTAGAATAATTGGCACATGTTTAGCTTAAGACCAATTCGAATTTGAATTGAACTGATTTTAAGTCAGACTTGAAACTTAGAGATATAGTAAGTGATTTCACTTAATTCAAATATTGTTATTTTGGCCAATCCTCCCTACTATAGAGTGTGGTGACCACATAAGGAGTTCTGCAGTTTTCTTTTGCAAGCCACCCAAATGAATGGGCAGGTCAGCGTACTGGGCTCATATGAATCACTTACTTTGTAGAAGAAAGGGAAACGTTTCAGACACATTGAGAGCCCGGAAGTTCTTTGTTTCCCCCCGAGCTGTGTGAGTGTGTAGCCTAAGTGTGTTCGAGTACAGTATGTGACAATATTTTGTTTTTGTTTTTCTCCATCATTTCCCTTTGGACCCCTCCCCTTTCTTCCTCTTCCCTTTCTCCGCTAGGGATTAGGGAAATAGCAAAAAAAAAAAGCAAAAGAAAACTAAACAACAATGGAGCTTGCACACCATTTCACCTGTTTTTCTTTTACACCTGAAAACCTATGATGGTGACAGTTAAAGGGGAATTCCACCCATTTTCAACATTTTTTCTGAGAGCGTACAAATGGAACCAAATGAACCCTAACGGGTTCATTTGGTTCCATTTGTACGCTCTCAGAAAAGAGAAGCGTCTAAAGAAATCCATTAACATGGTGAAAATACATCTTGATGATGTCATCAAGACCCAGATAGCAAAATGCATTGATTCAACGTTGAATTTTGGTTAGATAACCAAAATTCAACGTTGAATCAATGCATTTTGCTATCTGGGGATGTTTCACCATGTTAGTGGTTTTCTTCAGACCTCCATTTCTTGGGAACACAGAATGGGGGAACTTTTTATCATGTCCACCCAGCACCTCTAGTGTATAGCCTACTAATGACATATTTGAATGTTGAAAATGGGTGGAGTTCCCCTTTAAGATTATATGGTGATGCTGTGAGTGTGTACAGTACCTGCTCTATAACATAGAAGGCAAACTGCAGCCTCTGTCTCTGAAGCACTGGCACCAGGTGTCTGAAGAGGATGGGCAGGTGCTCATGGCGGTTCCTGAACGGGACCAGGATCGCCACCTATAGGACGCAAGATAGCAAAGATGAAGACTATAACGTTTCCAATGTCAATGCCATGTCAATTCCAAAATAAATGCAAAACTCGTCGAATGGCTGTGGTGTGACCAGACACAGCACAGCAACAGGATGAACCAATGCGAAAAAAAGAAGGGGAAAAAAAACATACAAAACAGGGCGGATGTAACATTTCCCAATTCAACCCCCCCCCCCCCATGCCTATGCCTAGATCCGCCCCTGATACAAAACACGGCATTAGGTCTGAACTCAGCTTTAGTCAGCTTAGTTGCACACTAGCCCTGTTTGTGAAACCATAGAACCACCATGTTTCTCTTGTCCTCACAATGTATTCTTCAACCTCTGCATGTTTGTGTACGCGCGCACACACACACACACACACACACACACACACACACACACACACACACACACACACACACACACACACACACACACACACACACACACACACACACACACACACACACACACACACACACACACACACACCAATGCATCGACCACTCTGATCCCCATCTAATGAAGTGTAAAGGGTTAGTGTTTAGAGTGCATTTTCTTCTGCCAGTTATCATCTGTGTAAAGTGGCTGATTCACTGGATAAAAGCTACTGCCTGCTGCAAACCACCACCCCGTTAGGGCCGATACATGGCAACACAGACAATGTGAACATAATGGAATAAACTGACAGTAAATGACAGCCTCCTCGTGCATTAGAGGGCCCATATCAGTCACCAGGCACAGGGTCTAATGTGCCATACTGTATTTTCAGTTAAACGCGCTATACTGTATTTACAGCATCATGTGATTTTCCGAAAACTCTTTATATAGGGTACTTACAGATCTGCAAACATTTTCTTCAAACATTTTCACATGTTTGTCAGAAGTTTGTGAGAATCAAAATCAGGATTTAAAGAAAGCATTAGAACGAGCCTGTGATCCTAATGGGTTAAAATGAAATAGCTCTTCCTTTGTGTGCGTGCATGTGTGTGCATGTACTGTATGTACAGTGGACAGTATATGAAGATTGACGTCATGTGTATTGATCACAGCAGGTGAGAGTCGGGCAGGAAGTGTTCCATTAAAAAGGCCCTGCTGTGCTGTTGAAACCTCGGGGGGGAGGTCTAGCTTTTTAACTAGCATTCTAGGCTTTCTCTTTGAAGTTCAGCAGAAACGCAAACATGTCACAGGTGAGAGAGTGAGGGAGAGAGGGGGAGAGAGAGAGAGAGAGAGAGAGAGAGAGAGAGAGAGAGAGAGAGAGAGAGATGGGGGGGCTGTCACAGACCAGGGGCGGATGTAACATTTCCTAATTGGGGGGGGGGGGGGGGGGGGGGGAGAAAACTGTGTGGGGCGGCTCCAATCAGTGAATGAAGTCACACCCATACCATTTTCTGTTACAGGACAGGAATAACAAAAGTTGTAGTTGAAGTTGCAACAGACACGCAGCATGCATAAAGCTAAAGGTCTGACTCGGAGAGTTTTCTGTTTTCAATGATGAAATGCTTTTGGTTTAGTGGTGCCACAGCTGTAGTTAGTCAGTAGCAGTAGTAGTGTTTCAAATCATTTTAAATATAGGCACTTGAATTTGAAATATCTTGGGTTGTTTTGCATGCAATCGTGTTTGATGGGGCAGAGTGGGCATTTAGGGGGGCATTGCCCCCCCCCATGCCTATGCCTAGATCCGCCCCTGGCACAGACAAGGGACTTGGAGAAAGAGTGAGTCTGTGAGAGTGCAATTTAGTAGCAGGAGAGAGAACAAAGAGCAGAGAGAGAGAGGGAGATTTGGTTGTTGTCACAAACACACATTTGCTCAGGCCGTAGGAATGAGAGAGACACAGTCGGAGGAGACAGGCAGCAGATGGGGAGGGTAGGCTTTTCCGCGGCAAGACACAAAAGAGGGATAGTGGCGTGCGATAATAATGGAAAGCTCAGTGGAGTTGTGGAGGAGGCTGCCTGCCACCAGTCAACTGTCAGGAGCGCTCCTTCCCACAGAAACACTAGTGACTCGGCGCCAAACGAAACAAAACGCTCATTATGGGGAGGAGAATTACCTCCAGAGTCTCACTGTTCAGGTTCCCTCACATACCTAAGATGTTGTATCGTCTCTCTGTCGGGGGTGGAGAGCTCGTAACTCCAACACGGTTTTACTTTCGTTTGTAAACTAACCTTCGTTACTTAATTCCAACACGCGTTTTTTACTTTCTTTTGTAAATTAACATTCCTTACCTAATCACACTGCACCGTCACACAACAGTAGCAGAGCCATAAGCGCAAAAGGTTTTGAGCTTGTTTATAATATGCTACTTTTGCACTGATCTTTGGACATGTGAGGTTTCCACCCGACAGACGACACAAGGCAGTTACGAACTAACATAAGTGTTTCACAATGCAACTTGAACTTGAATGCTTTCCTCCCTCTGTTCGTGAGCCTTTCTGTAAACAACTAAAGGGGTTTCGAGGCTTCCTCCCTTCAGCTTGTGCCATTTGCCACTCAAATGCACTGAATCAATTTTATTTATTTATTTTGTGGGGTGCTTCACATGGAAAACATTTGGAGAACCACTGTGTCTGAGTCTGTGAGGGACTGGGCCTGTATCAGATGTAAGGGGGGGGGGGCCTCCTCCGGCACAGACATTTTACGCGACCATTTGAGTGTGTATGGATTATAGGCACGCACAAGGAATACAAATTCCGGGCCCTCTTATTTCCTCACATGTGTGTTACTTTCCCCCATAAATCAACACCCTTCTTGATCCTTACTACAGCATCACATAAAGTAGCAGATCCACAAGCTTCGAAACTCAAAGAGTTTCAAACTTGTTTGATGTTTTGATTTTTTTTTTTATCCTGAAAAGTAACGGTTTTGGAACATATGAGGTTCCCACCCGACAGGGTGTGCCCCCCCCTCCCACCCTCTCACACACATAGAGACAGAAAGGTTTTTCTAGCCTGCCACAGGTCATAAGGGACGAATTAGTTGAATTCCACAGGCATGTAAGGAATTCGAGTATACAAGAAAAAAATGTGGAGCATATTATATGCTCTTATTGCTCACTCATGTACTGCTGCGATAGAATGTGAGCAGGTTTAGTCGAGCCATGTAGTGTGTTTGTGTGTGTGTCTATGTGTGGGCGTGTGTGTGTGGGTGTGTGTAATATGCATGCATGCGTGACATGCATGCTTGAGGGGGTTCCAGTAAAACGTGTTAATATAGCATCAAAATCAGTTTTTAAGGGAGGCTATAGGTACCATTTAACCACATACACCAGGTGTAGTCTTGTACTGGGGGGGCGGGGGTCCCTGGCACAATATGATGCTCGGTTCGGGGACCCATAGCTAAATATGGCCCAGTGGGACGCCAGGTGGTCTTTCAAAGAGAAAAACGTTGGTGTAAATTGTCTGTCGACTACCTTTTTTTTGCTGCCAAAAAATAAATATAAACAAAGCTATTTAATATAAAGCACTAAGACACTGTGGCATGTTGTGAGTTTGCATATCGGCTATTTTCAGTCCACAACCACATGTAAAATCAGCTAAAGCCAATTCAGGAGTAGATTTAGACGACCAAAGTCTCAAAACAAAAACATTTGAGACGACTAAAATAATGACTCCAGATTTTGTGGCCCCATGCAGCCAGGTGTGTGTTGGCTGTAGAATGTCTCACCTTCCAGCGCGGTGCACAGTCACTGGGCTTCCAGTAGCCACCGGAGGCCAGACTGGGCTCCTCGTTCAGCAACGACCTCTCCACATCCTCCAGGGCTATCTCACTCATGTTCACCTCCAGCCTCCCCTCTGAAAGGACAGTTAGAATACCATTCAAAGTTATACTGTGGAACATTTTTATTGAAACAAATCTTAAATTTGATGAATGGCATAATTGTCACACCGCCTACTCTGTGAATTTCAGCCGCAAAGCCTGTTCTATCGAAAGGTGACAGGGTTATCACTTCCCGAGTTAAAGTTATGAGCGTCTTTACTGTTTTATTCAAAAGTAAACAAACAAAAAAATACACAGACTCAGTTTCTGGTGAATACGCACAAGGGAAGGGAAATGTATTACTCAATGAAATAAATGCAATCTCGGCAGGGAACCTACCCAGTAAGGCTTTAAAGCTAAGGATGTGCATGCACGTATTCTCAATGAAATCTGCAATGTGCCTTTATTTCAGAAAAGTGTTAAAACAATTTCCAAAAATAGCAGAAGCAAGCACAAAGACTATAATGTCACACCAAATGTGTCTGGTCGCTCTATATCTACTATCATCTTGGAACATACAGTACCAAGATTGTTTCCAAGATACGTTTAAAAACCTATAAGCTCCCAGTGTGACACATTGTGCCTTTGCTATTCATCATAGGACTATTACGCCAGGTCTTATGTGGTTAAAGTGTGTGTGTGTGTGTGTGTGTGCGTGTGCGTGTGCGTGCGTGCGTGCGTGCGTGCGCGCGCGTGCAAGCATGCGTGCATGCATGCAGGTGGGTGCGTGCACACCTTCAACCTTGCCCCTAAAAGAGATTTATATGAGAGAGCAAGGAGAGAGACCGAGAGATAAGAAACAGAGAAGGCTGAGGGAATAAAAGAGAAAAATGGTAATGACCTGGTATGAAAGGAGAAGACGATGAGAATGGGGAAAAAAATGCTGTATATACAGGCGGTGGAGGGTGGGATGGAGAGCCATAGGAACGCTTCTTGTCAAGGCCAATAACACTTGAGCAATCAGGGCGTCCATACTGTGTAAATGGCCGGGTGGGTTAGGCTATCTGCGCCATTACTACACATTTTGTATGCATCATCAATCAACGCTGAAAGCATGGCCTCAGCGCCCCGTTTAAACCACTCATAACTTAATGAATAGGCACAGAAAGCACTATGACAACTGACTTAATGGACACATTTAAAGTCCCATGAAACATGAAGAATATTTTTATGATTTGTGTGATTAAAAATGGCCAGCATGTACTGTATGAAACGTGATTATTTCTCTCCTCTCCCTTGTCTTAATGAATAGGCACAGAGGCATTATGCTACCGACTTAATGGACACTGGGATTGTTCATGAAACCTGAATAATCTTTTTTTTTTTACTTTCTTTTTAATTATTTTTATGATTTAAATAGAAAATGGTCAGCCTGTACTGTGTGAAACACAATTCAATCTCTGTTTATGTTTACAAGTGGTGGCATGTTGCAAGGAGTTGCATGTTGCAAGCAGTTGCATGTTGCAAGCAGTTGCATGTTGCAAGGAGTTGCATGACGAGTCATTGGATGTGATTTGGACTGGCATGAAATTCAGTATGCAGAGGTTGTGCCGACAGAGTGCTAATATAACTCTTGGAGTGTGAGACGGGCCCTTACGGGTCCTCTGTGCACGCTTGAAGATAGACACACTCTTTATTAATCCTGAGGGAAACTCTGTTGTCATAGCAGCGCCACAGTGAAGGATGAATCAAAGACACAGGATACAGGAAGAAAGAGACGAAGCCTACAGAAAAGCAGCAGTGCTACTGTAGTAAAAGGTTAACAATATAATATAAATGTCAGTATAAAAAGCATCATAAACGTGACTTAATATCAGGATCTGGCCTTCTGCACTGTGTGCACTGTGTGTAAGCGGTTGTTCTCAAATTGAGGTCTGGGGACCCCCACAGGGTTCCTTTAGGTGGTTCCATGGTGCCGGGGTCCCCAACAAATCGAGTTAAAGCTGCACTATGTAAATCTCCCCTTCTACTCTGGATTCGATCCCGGTTTCCTGCACAAGTGCAGACATTTTTAGCATTGAGCTAATTAGAGCCTGCCTGCTTGCTCAGGGGATACGTTGAATCTTGAGCATCAGGTCAAAATTCGTGTCAGATCCTGTAGGTGAGACATGACCTTTGGCTATATATGGCTCTATGCATACAAGCACCTCAATTCTGTAAGTTATCGTACTCATACTACCATACAGTGCATGTGTGTACATGTGCATACTCACTCATGGAGGGCAGTCTCTCGGGGCAGACCTGCGTGGGGAGGTAGGTGAAGCCTTCTGGGAGGTAGGTCGGGGGAGGACCATCGCTGGCGCTCACGTTGAAGTCGTAGGTATAATCTGTGAGAACACAGAAAACAGTATATTTATCACCATGTCCTCTCTGGCTGCATAGAGTTTGTGCCACAAGGGTTAGAGTCTCCCGGATATTGGTGTTGACTCCCTGTCACCTGTATCAGGTCATGAATCTACTGCCGTCTCCTACAACAATCTCAACCTCCGTCTGCCACCTAACCTCTTCCACCACTGCAAAGGAAAGCCCTGTGTTTATTGTAAAACTGATGTGTGCTCCGGTTTAGAAGAGGAAAAAAAAAGACCAAACTAAACACATTTTAAAACGAGGGGAATCATTTTTGAAGGTGTACACCACGTTTGGTTCCCGATGATGTAAAGTTATTTCCACTGCCGACCAGATCATAAAAACGAAAATGGTATTGCTCCCAGGCTATGTCCATAGAAGCCAATTGCCTTAAAATCCATGTATGGAGCAGTGTCCTGTAGGCCAGGTGTAGCTAAGCAAGGCTGAGTTGGTACACCTCAGCAGGTGTATGGCTGGCCCATGGCACTCCACTGTGGATTAGACATGTACCCTAAAGTCAGTCAGTGGACATTGTCTGGATCAGGGATCCACTTGAACAGTTTTGAAAGTGTTTGTGGCCCCTCTGATCTGGCCAGTTAACATGGCAGCCCTTTTAAGTGCATTTTGATTTTGTAGCCCTTTTAAGTGCATTTTGATGCTTATGCTGCTACTGTAGTTAACAGTAGCTAGACAGGAAGGAGAGTGATGGGGAGTGACACATGGCAAAGGCCAGGACGGCTTGGCCCAGACAACTGAGCTAACCGTCTGGGTCAGAGTATGTCTACATTTGTGTAATGGTATGGATACTTTACTCAGGTAAACCATGCCAAGTAGTTTTTTCCCCCGCCTCAGCTTTCTACAATCGACAGGTCAGCTTTTCAACCTCCCCGAAATCTATTTTTCACTGTGTTCTATTATTGTACACATACTGCCTTCCATCCCTTTGCTTTGACCTGCTCACATTGACCGCTGCCTCAGCTACTGTACGCCTCTCTGTATTATGCGCATTACTCATGCAACCGTTAAGAGCGCGCACACACGCACACACGCACGCACGCGCGCACACACACACACACACACACACACACACACACACACTGCAACTAGTCCCATGCCAGCTCTAAAAGCTGGACTCTTTTCCTAACCTACCGTCATCATTCCGGTCGGCTTGGCTTACTAGGCTCAGGCCATTGCACACACCTCACTTACAGGATTTCCCAAGGTGGTGATTACTGTATTTGAAGTCATTCTAATTGCAGCGAAGGTAAAGGCATGTGAGGTAAACAATAACATCCCTCAGTTTGATTTGAGACATGGAGTCAGCTGTGTGACGCTGTGTGCGCGTGCGTGCGTGTGTGTGCCTGACAATAACCTTGGGTTCCAAAAATAATTACCAACTATATCACCCTACAAGATGTTTTTTGGTTTCTCTCTTTTTTTTTTTTTTTTTTTTTTTTTACAGATACTGTAGGTCCGCATTCAGGTTAGGTTTAAAATGAATTATTAGGTTTAGGGTTGTGATTACACAATTAGGGGATTGATATTCAAGTGCACTTTGAGTAACACACCATACACTAAGGCTGGATCTATTATGCATTATATGTATTATTGCAAGATTGCGGTTTAACAATAACGATGGCACAATGTATGTATGGCCTTACTGAAGGTTTTCCCATAACCATTAACCCCAAACGTGTTAATGGTTAATTAACTATAAGACAATAAGAGCATTATGTAGGCAACTATTTAGAATGGAGGAATGTCTGTGACTCACTTTGTGTCCCTCATTGACTGCATTGCACCAGGACAGAATTTGCAGCCATGAAACATATATATGTTGCTATCAGGGCAGAAATGTCTTATTTACATAGTCTAACTTTTCATTATTTATTCATTTGTTTATTTTTTTTATGTAAATTACACCACTATACGTGATCATACTACAGTACCATCACACAAAACAAGCATCAAAAGTAGCAGATCTGCAAGCTCGAAACGGTCTTGAGCTTGTAGAACTGCTAGTTTTGTAGCTGAATTCTGAAAAAGTAGCAGTTTTGGACATATGAGGTTTCTACTTGACAGAGACAATAAGCAACTGCGGGGTGAATGTAATACTTGATGATGAGTTCATTATGGAGACCATTTCCACTTCCAGCCACTCTGGCTGCTATAGGAATATAATGTATTTCCTAATCGACTATTGTAAATGTGCTGTATCGTTGTGCGTGTGGAAGGAATTGCTTCGGTCATCAACATTGCAATGCAAAACATTATTGATTTAGATCATTATTGTCATGGCAAAACAAATTTATTTCCTTTTTTCTGTGAACTGACATCATTTGGAAACAAAAATCTTGGCGCATCAACTTCAAGAAGTGTGCAGGGTACTTTATTGCCCATCATTAACTCAATCACATGAATGTTGCTCATGGGTGGGGGGGGGCATTTGTACTCAAAATGGCTGGAGTGTTTGTACGTGAAAAATATACTTATCCCGACCAACACTGGTGCCACCACTGCTCCTCTAAACACGGCCAAAGAATCGGGTGCACTACAGTGGATTTAAACCAACAACCTCCCAACTGCAGTCTTTTTTTTTGTCATTTTTACAATTGATCTAATTACATTTAAATTAAGGTTTGGGTTTTTAAGTTTAAAAACCCAAGGGTTAGGTTTTTAAACTTCCTCCTTAACCAGTGGTTTTCAACCTTTTTCATTCCAGGGCCCACTATTTATTCTGCATTCTAGCCACGGACCACCATTTGATGTTGAGTCTAGTCTCTCGAACCCGAAACTAAGGATTTTCAAGTTTTTTGTCCACAATTTAGGACATAACTGGCAAAATGTAAGTCAAATATATATATAACAATTATTTTACATTTTCTAATGTAGATTCTTGAAAATTGAGTAAGTCAGATGTTTAAATATAACTTAAACATCTGACCCTGACGGGTCCATTTGGTTTCATTTTACGATCTCAAGAGTTACAGATCTATAGGGGTCTATTTGGTTACCAACTGTCCATCATTTAGCTGGGGACCACCTGGAATCATCCCAGGGACCACTACAATTGCTGTCCTCACAAGCATAGAAACACTGTGTGTATATGTACTGTTACTGTACATGCGCTCACCTGTGCCGTTGACGATGTAACTTCTCACAACCTGCTCCAGGACCTGGTGTCCAATGCCCCTCACATGCTCCTTCATCTGGATGCCTTTGGCCTGGACCATGAACACATACTCATTCACTGTGGATGGAGAGAGAGAGAGAGACAGAGGGTGTTACACTTGACATTGTAAAAACAAAAGAAAACACACAATGTTAAGTCCTACTGTGAAGGTCAGTCCATTTGGACTTTTGCCAAACACCATTGAACTGAATGGAGCAGAGACTAGCTAGGTTAAACTCTTAAAATCTGATCCATGCATTGACAAAGTCATCGCATGATTGCCGTTACAAGGTCACGGATGCGACCGGTTGCGAGCTTGTAGATCTGTGATTTTCATAACACCGTTAAAACCTATTGCGGATTCTACAAATGCCTTCAAAACCTTCAAGATCAACTTGTGTTGCTAGGAGAAACTGGCATACATGTATAAATTAAGCATATGACATTTTTGTGTAATGATGATAAACCCAAAATTGGGATGCCATGGAGTTAATTTGGATGAGCCTTATTTTATACTTTGAATGGCGAACAATATAAAACCTACACACAGAACAGTACAAAAATAACATACAGGTTTGTTTGTTTTGGACCCCTGTGCCAGATTGCATCATGCCACTAGTTTCCCATTAAACCAAATCTTTACCAAGATCCCCGTATAATAACAAACGTCCCTACGCTCTGCGGAGCGACACGCGGCAGTCGCATTAGTTTGTACGTAACAGGAAAAAAGGATCAAAAGGCGAAGTGAAAACTACGTAGTGAACTTCCTGTTCCCATTGTGAGCAGCAACCACTTGTACCTGAGCTACTACAGATCGACTGTGTTCCTTTGTAATTACAGAAGGATTGCAGCACTGTGCACATCAAAGGCTTTTCCTGACAAAACAACAGAGTCTAATAGCATAGCAGCGGGGCTCTCTCCCAGTCCAATCTAGAGCTCTATCGATAAAGTAAGTTACTGCTAGTGCAGTTTTTTGAATGAAGCCAGACGAACCACAATGTATTCTTAAGTGGCATAGAAGTAAGTAAGGAACTGTTCCTGGGCCATGTGGCCCATAGGACAGTACCCTGCCGTAGCTGTTCTATAGCGTGAGGCAGCTTGATGTACAAGTACACCCCCCTGGACATGACACTGGGACCCATGATGTACAAGAACACCCTCTGGATGCTAGTATGCCGCAGGGACTTAATGCATCAAGGGTTGATTGGATGGCTGCCTATTGTCGAGCAGGGACGCTTTGGATCCCATTTTAGTAGTCTTTGGTATGACCCCGGGCTGGGGATTGAACCCTGACCTCCCAGTCTCAGGGTAGACACTAACCACAAGGCCACTGACCTGTTCAGTGGTGAAGTGACGCAATACTGTACTGGCTGCTTTTGAGTATCTCAACTACTGTAGTGTAGTGGCCGTCTACATTTGGCTACATTTACATAACTTGGAAATGGAAATGCATCTTGAAATGCAACTTGCCAAATACTTCAGGGGACAGCAGTAGCATAACTAGGACACAGGGTTAAAGAGACAATACGTGATAAGTTTCTCACATGAATACTAGATTACCAATTGTAATCCAGATCAACACACACATACACCCCCCCACACACACACACGATTACCAGTAATCCAGCTTTTGCACGCATACTAACTAGATTACGGAGCGTAAGCCAACATTCACACTCTTGGTAGTATCAGATAAAGCCTCACAGATGATGCCCAGAGGGACATGCAGGTGTCAGACAGAGCAGCCACAGCAGAGAGAACCAAATGGTAGGAGAGGTGAACCTTCGAGTGCAACAACTAGACTGGTGGTTCTCCAAAGCTTTTAATTTCAAGGACCCCGCATAACTCTGAGAGCTTAATACACATGGAAACCAAATGGATACAGAGAGCTGTTGAGCCGTTGGTGTCTGTACGGGTAGGAGGAAGACTGACAATAGTTGAGAGAGATGGAAGTTATTCAGGGTATATAAGACAGGAAGAGGCAGCCAGACATGAGAGAGAAAAGAGTTGCAGAGAGAGTGTGTCACAGAGAGTATTTGGCTTTGTTCTCAGACACAGTTGTCACATCAGAGAGGAACTGGGCTGAGCACTGAAGACACGCCGACGGGTTAAAGTCACTTTCATCTGCATGGCACATTTCATGCAATTCATTGTGCGGTTGCACATTCAGTGTGCATTTGTCACATTGAAAAGCAACGATAGTGGCAAATGAATAAATAAAACGAGTCAAAGTGGCGAATAAACTATATGCAGCTGTGATGACCTTAACCTCCCACCAACAGCCCACTCAGACATGCACATGTTCACATGGAAACAGGCCTTTGGCTGTCCTTTAACATACTGATTTGCTTTTAGTCTGTCAATAAAATATGTAATCAACCAATCAATCAAACAGACAACTAATGCATGGTCACTGTCGGGTGGAAACCATTGTCCAGTCTTGTATGCCTCCTGTCTCGGCTGCCATCCTGTTCATCATTCCTCAAAGTTTTGTTGCAGGTTTCAAGGTCTTGTTGCAACTTGCAACTAGTTGCATTGGTTCTGGCCTTTGCTAATGTGTCACCATGACGTCTTTACTTCCGAAATACGTCAATTACACCAAAAAACAATCACTCTCTGGATCTTTCAGCCGGGGGAAGGGAATTGTGGTGCAGTGGCATGTCTGACCACAAGCTCAGTACCGTTGATTCTAGAGAAAATTACATACTGTACTATAAAAGGTGCTTTTCTGTCATGCAAATTGGAGAAAAAGATAGGAAAATAAAAATCACAAAAAGTTAGAGATATGAAGGTATGAGAGGTTTCTGCTCCTCAGCATCAATTGTATATTTTATTTTATAATGCATGCCCCACCTACAGCAAAAGCATATACAGTAACGTTTGAAACATGTTTGCATTAGAATCCTGAAGAGAAACCCTTTTTTTGACCAGTGTGTGTGTGTGTGTGTGTGTGTGTGTGTGTGTGTGTGTGTGGTGGTTTGAGAACTAAAGCAGTAGAACACGTATCCATGCCAAGGAAGAGCTAGTTGTCTAGAGTGGCCTAAAGTGGCCCATGTGTTGTTGCAGAGGGCCTGCGGGCCTGGGTCACACTCTACTATCTGCCTTTTTCCATTGGATGATGGCTTGAGATGGGGCGTGTGTGTGTGTGTGTGTGTGTGTGTGTGTGTGTGTGTGTGTGTGTGTGTGTGTGTGTGTGTGTGTGTGTGTGTGTGTGTGTGTGTGTGTGTGTGTGTGTGTGTGTGTGTGTGTGTGTGTGTGTGTGCATGTCTACTCACACATGCAAGTGAAGTGGATGGCTAGGAATAGAACATTTTTGTCCGTCTGTCTCATCTACTGTATCAACCTTGAACAAGGTAGAGAAATAAAGCACTTCGTCTGTGCAGTTTGTGGCATTCATGTCTCACAAATATTCACAGAAAGAAAGATCCAGTACTCCATACAGTATTTGTATACATTCATAAACCTTCCTCAGCGTGACATGGAATTAAAAGTAGCTTACTATTACTTTCTTCCTGTGTGCTGAACAACTCTTGCTGACATACTGTAGGCTACATACAGTATTGTCACATCATGACAGGTGTAAAAGTTCCTTTTTTGTGGGTGAAGCTTTTGCAGTTCCAGGAAGTAACAGGAAGGCACAGTCAAATCAATATGTAAAGTCAAGTATACAATGTGTTTCAAAGTACGTGTATATGCACAGTGGAATGGCTAGATAGATACAGTAGCTTTATGGAAGACAGAAATGCCTGCTGTGCAGGTGGTATCCCATCTGTCCCTTTACACCAAAGAGGTTTGGTGGTGTAGAGAGGAAAAAAGAGCAAACCAAGATTCAAGTGTTAAGTATTGACACACATTTATGGTCATTTCTTTATTATTATCATTATTATTATTTACTATAGTCCGACTACACCTCAGGAAATTTAATTTGTACACCAATAGTCCATAGTAGTAAAAACGATTAAAATGTTAAAAACAGAAGAAAGCAGCAATAAAAGAAAAAACATTGTCCTGTAAGTGGTGAAATGTCTGACAGTATACACAACATGAACATGAATCCATCATGGTACTGAGTAGACGGCTGTCAAACAAGTCAAGCTATCTTTTTATTGTACACAATATACTGTGTGTAGCTAGTTCATCTGTGAGAGACAGATGAAGTATGGACCTCTATATCCAATCCATACTTCATACTCATACTCTCTCAGCTATGGGTCCTTATGGCCTGAATGGTTGAAGACCTCTGCTTTACTGTATACTTGGTGTTTTGCAGAGGTAAGCTGAGAACAGTGATTGATTTCAGTGAGCCGTGGTGCCACCGGTCACTAGCTCTGCAAGCCCCGGCCAATTTGTATAAAACAAGATGCATGTAATGGAAACCCTAATACAATTATGATGACAAATCACAGCTCGTTGCCTTCTCATGCCTCAGCTCTTATGTGCGTGTGTATGGGTGTGTTAGTGTGCGAGAGAGAGAGTGAGGGTGTGCGTACATAACACACCTCACACACACTGGATGGATGGATGGAAGGAAAGATCCTTAAGCATAGCCGTAACATGAACAAAATCGCTGATGAGATGAATCCTGTGAGAGATCGGATAATTGGATACGCACAGAGAGACAGAAAACCCATCATTGGGAGTACTGTTAAACCCGGCATGCCGTTCCAAATCAAGGGAACAGGGAGAGGCCAGTGCTCCTGGGAGTTATTCCTAGACCAAAGCTCACAAGATCTAAATCTTTGTCTCTATAGCTTTAGAACGAGACGGGCCTTGTGACTCGCTTGTTCTTGTGAAAGATATTTCGGTCTTGCAAAACCTCATAGGACGTACTGTAGACACCAGCGTGGGCTGCGTGGTTACTAGAAATCTTGGTAGTTGACAAACACAAGTGTCTGCTAAATGCTGACCTCACCTGCGACGTGAGACTATGAGGCAAGTTTGCCTAGCACATTTCAACACTC
This sequence comes from Benthosema pterotum, assembly GCA_039105355.1. NCBI lineage: Eukaryota > Metazoa > Chordata > Actinopteri > Myctophiformes > Myctophidae > Benthosema > Benthosema pterotum. The sequence goes on from CM076968.1 coordinate 33,346,303, forward strand.
AACAAGCTTGTAGGTTGCTGTCAAATTCAACACGGTGATATGACAGGGGATACATGTGTTTTTCTATTTCTATCTATAGGTCTCTGTAGCATGAGCTAACCAAGGACATTATAGCACCACGCAGAGACTTAGTCGCCCCCCAGACCAACCCTTGATGCTCAGTGCCAAGAAGGGAGCCAATTCTGTAGTCGGTTGGTATTATGAATCAAACGCTATAGGGCATTTAATATTAAAGACTACAGAATTGGCTCCACCCTGAGACTGTGAGGCTATAGTCTGGGAGGGTATAGCCTCCCAATTCTCAGGGTGAGCAGCCGAACACTCAAGGCCACAAGGCCAGCCCACTGAGCCGGTCGAAACATGAAGCAAGCGGACGCACAACAGTTCCCCCTTCGTCGTTCCTCCTCTCTCGCGCTCTTCATCATGCAGTGATGCAGTGGTCCCTGGAGGTCACAGTAATGGTCAGTGTCGAGGTATTCAAGCCGAGGCTGCAAACTAAAACTGTGACAAATGAAATTAGACACAGGGGACCTGGAGTCGCAGCCAGGGCCAGCCAACACAACACAACACAAGGCTATTAGCCCGACTGGGACATACAGGAGCACACAGGCAAACGCACCCAAGCACAAACGTACGCAGGCAAGCACACACTCATGCCCGCTCACACACACACACACACACACACACACACACACACACACACACTGTAAGCACGTACCAAACAGCATCTCAGTCTCAGTGGAATGGGCAAAATATGCAATGATTAAAGCCCCTGTTTGGACCACGCACGCCCACCAACATAAACTGGTACTCTAGATAGATGGGACAGGCGCCCAGGACTACACACACACACACACACACACACACACACACACACCATCAGAAACCCCCCCTGTACCCCTTCAAGCGTGACAGGAGACCTTGGACGACCTTGTCCTTCCAGAACGCACTGTACTGGTGCCAAGTCCAGCCCCTGTATACCTCTACCCCCTCCTTCTCCCTCCTCCCCTGGCCCCTCTTTCCCTGCCCCTCCATATTTATCCCTCTCCCGCTGCCGCACGGCAGGAACCTTGTATCTCCATGTTTCAGCTTCTTTAGGTGTAAATTAATAACACATACTGTAGGGGGTTTATGCCACTTTGCATTTCTCTTCTGTCATGTGGAAACCTCACATGTCCAAAACAGTTGTTTCAGGAACTCAAATTAAAACGTATCAAAAGTGGCAGAAGCTTAGCCTGAGCCTCAAGCTCAGCTTCCTGAAGCTTGAGACTGGCATTGTCCGCTGTCTGAGCGATTTCAAGGGGGAAGGGTTTGGTTCATACCAAGCAAACCAGAGGTTGTTGTCCATCATGTGGCTAATGGGCTAGCCTATTTGCTAACCAAACAAACACAGCCAACAAGCATGTGAACAAAAGCAGATAAAATATGTTGGATATGTCGGATCAGAGGTCGATATAACAGCCAGATTGATGCGCATTGTGTTTCACTGTGGTGGGGGACGGCCATGTTTGTTGTTTGAAGCTGTGGAGGAGTGACAGGGCTTGTGATGGCGTCAGTGGGTTTGGATACAGGCTAGCAGAAGCCTGTAGATCTACTACTTGTGCTTGTGTGTGATACTGCCTGCAGTATGACCAAGTAGGGCCTTAATTAACGTTACAATATGGACATATGAGAGGTAAGAGGTTTCTGCCTGGCAGCGGCACTTATCTGTCCTTCCCTGTATCTTCCCTTTCAATCTGTCTCTCTCTCCCCCTCACTCTCTCTCTCTGTCTGTCTCTCTGTGTCGCTGTGTGAGTGAGTGTCTGTCTCTCTCCAGCTCCCCACCCCACCCCCCTCTCTCTCACTTCTGTAATGTGGTTGTATCACTTCCTGTCACGTCCATTTTGCCCTGATCGTTTAAGGACACAGCGAGGCGGACAGATTCCAGACCTCCACAGGAGGGACAATGGCAGGAAGGGAACCGTACCGACCATATGGTACGTCCGAGCCTAGTCTCCGACCACTGGAACGGAATCGAGTAAATAGAAATATTTTCCTTTCCTGAAAACACTCGCTCACGCCATGCATGCACACGTGCGCGACTGCACACACGATACTGTAATGTAGTATACTTGTGAGAACATCCATGTTTTGCCAGAAAATAACCGATCCACATAAATGCCATCAGCAAAGTATTGAATAGGGATGGCCGTAAGCCTAAACCCTAAACCGAAGATCTGAATTCCTAATCCTAAAGTTGAATCTTATTCCAAATTGTATCTCAAATCAAAAACAACATTTGGCCCTCATCAGTACAGTAACACAAGCACCCCTCCCACCCCCCCGCTGGGCAACCGAAAGGCAATTAAGTCCACACTGAAAGCTCAGCAGTGGGAGGTGATTGGTCCTGCTCTGCTGCCGCTGAGATAAGAGCTGAAAGGCACTTTTTACCAGGCACAAATGTTATTGCACACATGCTCACATAAACACACACACGCGCGCACACACGCACAGCTTTTTTTTTTAGGTTGGCTTCCTGAAAGGGTCATGTTTATTAGCACCTCTCTGCATCAGTGGCACCCACACCCTCTCTAGCAGAAAGCAGCAGCACCCTTTAGGACTGTTACCACACATCCTATGTCAGCATGTAATAGTCGCCGTCGGGACAGATATCTCTTATCTCCGGTAACTTATTGTGTGTTGTGTTTTCATCAACGGTCTGATTAATTATACTCTGGTGTTACACAAAAACGCAGCAATAGCAGCAGTTTGAGCTTGCAAATCTACTTCTGCTGCCTTTGAATTTGAATTGTGAAAAGCACCAGCTTTTGAAACATGGGAGGTTTTCCACCCTGATTGAGACGGATATGCTGAACGTGCAGCTATGTCAAGTGTGTAAAAAGCTGAAATTACTATGGCTATCCCTAATGCAACACCAACGCCCAATCAATCGGCCCGCAAATCATTTAGTAGGCCAGTCCATTAGCCAGTAAGAGAGCTGATTACTCAACGCATTAGCCTGAAATCACCAACGCAAATGACCAGCAAAATGGCCACTATGATTAGAGGTTATTGATCTTGTGTTGATGTTTAGGATTGGTATGAGGTGGAGATAATGGACTGGAAGGATTTGTCCCACATTGTGTGTGTGTGTGTGTGTGTGCGTGTGTGTGTGTGTGTGTGTGTGTGTGTGTGTGTGTGTGTGTGTGTGTGTGTGTGTGTGTGTGTGTGTGTGTGTGTGTGTGTTGAGAAATGGAGTGGCAAAGTGAGTGGAAGCTGTGTTTAATATTGTTTTAAAGCAATTATTTGTATGGGTTGTCAAGGCTAACAAGTATTTTTGACACCCAGTATAGCATTCCTGTGTTCCAGGTACAATATGCTGGGACTAATATGGATGTACATGTTGCATGTGACATAATGTTTAATTTATCCACTCAAACTGGAAACATCCCAATTCTGTGAATAGGAGAACATTTAAACAGTGTTTAAAAAGCAGATCTGCAAGCTCACATGTAAGAACTCACACACACATACACAAAACGTGTTATCAGAAGCTGGTTATCTATAGGACAAAACAGGAATCGGAATCAGTCCAATCCATCCATCAGCATCGACGGTAGCTTTGTTTTTGTTTTGTTTTTTCTCTCTCCCTCTCTTTTAAAAACCATTATAGGATCTGATCTGAGACGACAAGGACATGATTACCTCCCCTGACCCCTGTAAGTGATGCTGAGAAAGCCACAGGCCAGGGGGGGAGGGGATCAATACAGAATGACCGCACCCCCCCCCACCCCACCCCACCCCCAAACACACACACACAGACACTGCAGAGCCAGCGAATCAATACACTCTGGGCTAAGCCCCCATATATGTCAGGCTCTGTGTCGTTTTTGGCCTCCATTTGTTTTCTGCAACCTCTGATTCATTCTGCTCTCCCCACCAGACCTGTTATTCCAACACGGATCCAAGTACCACATGTGTTGGGACAGATCCCCCCCCCCACACCAATACCATTGCCATCACTGCCACTCCCACATTCCTCCTGTGTCAACCAGCATACACACCTATCAGGCATGTCCAGCTTTGCCAGATCGTGAAATAACTATGCAAATCGGGTATTAGGCAAGCAAGGTCACACCAGGTCTGGGAAAAAAAAAAACTGTGTCAAAGCCCAATTATGCCACATGAGCAAAACTGAGCTCTTTAAACATACTGTACAACCACAGTAAAGTGGGGACATAGCCACATAGCAGTATTTATTTATTATGCTGTTTTGTTAGAATTATGTTCATCCATTTGAAAAGGTGCTGTCAAATTTTGCACACAATTTGAATAAAATGACTAATGGTTACCGTTTATGCGTCCATGACACTGGTAAAAATAATAATAATAATAATGAAATCTATGTGAAGCCCACAGCCACTACACTTTTGAAACAAGCCAACAAAAACGCAACCACCAAAATTTCCTCCTGGAGACTTTATAGAGAATAAGTCGCTTATATAAAGTGGACATGGCGACACGGCCTGTCGGCCACTCCCACATTCCTGGAGGAGTGTGGAGCCCCCCAGGGATGCGTTCCCGGTTATCTCCTGGTGTACTGCGCCTGTGGGAGTGTGGCCAGAGAGACTGTGGGAAGAAAAAGCTAGACAATTCTTGTATCACCTCAGGCATTTCCAGTAAGGAAATGCAAGGCCTTGGTTAATAATGAATGGCTTTAGTCGCCTCTTAAAAAAAACGTTTCGGATTTCTTTGGTGTTGATTTGTTATTACATAAATAATAGGTATTACAGTAAGCAGACATGATGAGATTACGTTGGGAGTTTGAGATGTTCTCAAGTGTCTGTTTCCATGCACACGCCACGCCATGCCAACCCTCTGGTATCCAGTCCTGGCTTCGTACACCGCTGACTTCCCGGAAGATCCAACACTAACAGTGTCTGGTACCCACACTTGGCACGGCCGTTGGCTGGCCACAGGAGCACATGCAAACAATCAACAAGTATAACCTGGGAGCCTGGTTAGACGGCTCTGCTCATAAATCCTCGGGAGAGCAGCTTAGATGATTAGTGGGGGCATTGCTGTGGCCAGAGCCGTTTAAACCACCCTGGCCCATGGTATTAGTGCCAAGTCAATGAGAGTTAATTACTAGCTGCACTTATAGCACACGAGTGGCATGGCCTGTCGTCTGGGTGGTGAAAACGAAGACTGATGATAGCAAGCTGGCCTGCTATTTAGGCTACATAACCGTGATTGTCTATGTCGGTTGGAAACCATATTACTTTTTAGGATTCAGATTCAAAAGTAGCAAGAGTAGCTTGTTCTACAAGCTTAAACGCTTGTACAGCATAACTATTTTAGCAAACAGGACAAGGAACTCCAGCAAGCTATGTGCCCCTCCCTCTCCCGTCACATACATTTCTCCCCTCAGATTTTTTCTACATTGAAACAATGCCAAGTGCATAACGTGCCTCAACAATGCCAACTAACGACATCCCGACCATGCCAACGGTACGTGTCCCAACAGACATTGAGGGGCATGTCTTTTCTTGGAGGCAAACCTCGTTCACACACTTACTTCTAGGGGTTTTTGGAGTTTTGTTTCTATTCTAGACATGGAATATACCATGCATAACATCTTGATTCTCAGGAAATTTTAACCAGGCAGCCCTGATTAGCCCTGGCTAACTTGGATAAACCTAAGATACTGTAAATCTATATGATAAATCTTAGATAGATTGACTATGCCTGTACCTGTGCGTACAAACAGACAGATCTATGAGAGAGCATTGTGGTTGATGGCTTATATGTTTAACTACAGCAGTCTTTTGTTGAGAATTCTTTTTTTCTCTCTACGCTGAATTTAGTTCTTGCCCTCAGCAATGACAGCAGACATCCTATATTTAGTCGAGGGGTTACATGCATGGCAACCCATCTACGCAACCAGCCTGCCTGCATATCTTACAGGCATTTTCGTCGGTGTCCCAAAACTGCAGCTCTCTTTTCAGTGCAATGCGTCAACTGGCACAAAAAAAAGAAATACGGTGACGAGTGAAACATGTGACACTTGAGGTGTAGAGCAGGAAAAAGCACTAAAAGGTTATTTCCTTGTAGAGATACAGTACGTGAAACCCACAGGCAAGGAGTGTGTGCGCACGCACATGCACTTCTTGTATTCTGTCTGGCTGCTGCTGCTGTGGATAAGCATTGCCCCATTTGTGCAGTGGACGGGAGTAATAAGCCTAATTTATGCTCCATCATAGTACCGATCCCAAAATAGCAGACCTACAAGCTCATGCCGCATCACGCGACCCAGCCATGCACCGAACCGACGTGTTGATGAGTCGGGCTTAACCTCCAGCTGTGGAGGAGGAGACTTCTTCTTCGCCCCGTCTGCTGGGGGAAAATAAAAGGGGAGAGCAATATGGTGTTTATGTGTAGGTGTGTGGGGGTGGGGGCATACATACTATGAGGTCTTTTGAGGTCCAAAATGAAAGACGCAAGAAGGATGGTTTCAGTTGGTTTAGACAGGGCCACACTTAGGAAAAGATAAGAGAGAGAGAGAGGGAGAGACAGGGAGAGAGACTGAGAGAGAGCATGTGTGATATCATGTGTGTAGCCGTGCCTGCTTGCTAACTCGCTGTCTTTCCATGTGAGTGTTATTGTACACTGACTGTAGTATTGAGTGAAGTCGCTGCATTAAGACAAGAATGCTCTTCTGGGCAGCCGCCAACTGTAAGGGCAGGAGGAGGAAATGGGCTGGCAGAGCACTGTGGCGGCAAGGGAAGGGGGAGCAGGGGGGTATACTGCAGAAATGAATCACTGCTCTCTCTGTGTTGCCATGTCTGCTTATTAGAAGCAACCTTAGAGGCTTGATTTTTCTGTAAAGTCACTCATATTGCTTGCTTATATTGGTAGATGTTGTAGGTTGGGGGATTCTTTCTAAGCGTGCAGTTGCTTATTTTGGGTTTGAGGTCTAATGTTGAATAAACCAGTCATTCTTAAAAATAGCAGATCTACAAGCTAGTGTATGTGCATGCGGCCTAACACTTATCATTTCATAGGCCTTGTTGCACCATTTCTCTCACACAATTTGGCAACACGTCTCTCTCTCCATGTGGTGGTGTGGCTCACTCTTGCTGTAGCAAAGCACAACGCCTCTCTCTCACTTTCACAACAAACCGCATCCATCCGTGAACAGTAGCAGTAGTAGTAGTGTAATGCAGTTTCACTAGCTTTAAAAGTATAATTTCAAACCTGATAAAATAGTTTTGTGCCATGGCCAATGCTGGGCATTCAGGCAAATATGCCCAAAAATGGAGTGTGTGAAGCAATGTGATGTATGGTCATGCTTCGCAACAAACAAAGAGTGTAAAAGCGCCTTTATCCAAGGCGCTTTTACATAGATTTGCATCACATTCACACACTGAAGGAACCATGCAAGGCACAACAAGCACATCAGGAGCAATTAGGGGTTTAGTGTCTTGCTCAAGGATACTTCAACGCCAACTCTGGGGGAGGCAAGGTTTGAACCGGCAACCTTGCGGTTACCATTCAGTGACTCTACCCTTGAGCTACCACTGTCCCGCAGTGTGGTCATTTAAGAACAAAACTGTCTCTCTCATTTACAAGCCAGCACTTCCATGATAAGCAGTATCAGTTAGCCAGCACCACTAGAATGGGCAGGAAGATTGGCTGGGGTGAGCAACTCCGACATCATTATATTCCTTATATACTGTAGGCCTATATATTTTCCTGCAAGAATAGCTTAGTATAGTGTCAATCACTGACTCAATCACTGACTCTCTCCCCCATTACCTGTCAATCTAATTTCTACAGTGTGCTATTGAAATAACGGCTATTTTTGGACCATTTCTGAAAACCTTTAAGCAGCGAATGTTGGTTGAAAGTAGAGTTCTCAAACTCTGCCCGAACCTGAACAGGCCCGACCCGACATTTAGGGCCGGGTCGGGCCTAAAATCTTTGCTAATCAGTAGGGCCGGGTAGGGCCTCGGCCCCATGAAAAAAAATATATATATTGAATTATTTTATTATAGTAAATATAATAGTTCTTTTCTGTATTTTCCTACTATGAAGATGGTGCTGATTGCCATTTAATTTTGAATCTGCGGCAAATTCTTAAATTTTGCCCAAACCCGACAGTTGAAGGCCGGGTAGGGCGTAAATTTTTATTCCTTTTAGTCGGGCCTAGGGCCTGAACTGTTAGGGCCCAGTTAGGGCCGGGCCTTAATTTTCAAGCCCATTGAGATCTTTAGTTGAAAGTGCTTACAAATCGGTGCAGATGGACCGATACCGATGGTGTCAAAAAAATCTAATAATGTCAGATTATGTCGGCCAGGACCAATATAACCCTCCAACTGTGGTGACAGTTGGTGAAGGCCAGTTGGCACAACGGAGGAAATGTGTGTGGGGTTAGGAAGGTTGAATTGGAATCAATATCAAGTGTCTGTCGTGTGTGATTTATTGAGCCTGCAGTCTTCTCTGCATTTGTCAAACTGTGTCGTATCGTTGTTGTTCACTCGCTCAACTTCGCTTCCCTCCAGTCTTCCTTGGTGAGCTGCTAGTCTTTCTGTCTCGTCTATCTGTTACATAAAACATGTATCCCAGGGCTTCCTCATACCTCACTACACCTGGAAGTTTTCTCTCTGTCTGCCCAGGGTTATTATTGTCTCACCACTAACCTCTTCTGACAGAGAAACAGAAAACCTCTTGCATTTCCGCTAGGCTAGCCGCCCCCACCCACCTTACTTACTACATGTCATTCAGAGTTATTACTATTTAGACGATGTAGTTCCCTGTGCCGGCAGCAGGTACAGAAGGCTTATTCCTTTCTTTCCCAGTTCTTTGGTCCTGACTTTGGGGAAAAGTTAATCACAAATTGGCCTGAGAACGGAAATTATAACGATTGAAATGAAAACTATAGAGGGATACAAAAGTCACTGGAGAAACATGAGGAATGAATTGCTCTCTCTCTCGCTCGTTCAAACATCTGTTTGTTTTGGGTATTTTTTCTTTTTACAGCATGGCCCGATGCCAAGCCCTCTAGAACAGTGATTCTCCATTGTGTACACTCTCAGAGTTACAGGCATGTAATGTAATGGCTCCCATTTGGTTGCTATAACTATCAAGCTGGAACCCCTTTAAGGACCCACTGGGGTCTGTACGTCACGCTTCTCAAAAATAGATCAATCACAGTTGATCTAATGTCCAGGATGTTACAAAAGAAAACACAAGAAAATGTCTGAAGCGAAGAGACGTCAACAAACACAATAAAAACATCCATATTCTGGGGCAATCGTTTGGCCCATACTGTTTAAATGGTTGGGCATAATGCTTCAACGTATAACCAATAGAACAGTCACTACAAAAATAAAAACAGGGATGTCAGGTTGACGGAGGTTAAGTAAAGAAAAAGAAAATAAGGAATGAGCTCATTAAGTTCTGGCAGCACAATATTGTTGTTGTCATTTCCCTGGCTGTGCGTCTGGTCCCCATGCTTTCCCATGTGTGTCGCTCAGTGGACACATTGACCCCAGGGACTGTTGCGCACAAAAGCACACGCACGCACGCACGCACGCACACACACACGCACGCACACACACACACACACACACACACACACACACACACACGCACACACACACACACACACACACACACACACACACACACGCACACACGCACACACGCACACACGCACACACACACACACACACACACACACGGTAGAACAGATGGAGTGACAGAATGTCTAGTGCGAACAAAAATGAACTCAAAACTGCTGCCATGCTGTCCCTGTTGGTGTGTGTCAGTGTGTGTGTGTGTGTGTGTCTGCGTACATGCGTGTGGTAAGCAATTTGGCATGAGGCATGATGTCACTTTTTGTCTGTGATGTGCACCTTCTGTATGGTTTCCATGACGCAACCGTTTTTATCTATTTTTCTCTGCATGTTATCTTTATGCCAACGACATGGAGAGAACCGTCTGTGTGTCACTGCCAACCCCCTACTGTTGCTCTGGGGAGGGTGTGTAGAGTAGACCGGCCTATTTTTTATTTTTTTTTTAATTTTTGCACCCATATTTCCGGCATCCAATCAGGTTTGAACGCATGAATAAGTGTGATTCTAGCCTTATCAGCTTTGTTTTTCTTCAAAGCTTCAATCCAAAGGTCTGGAATATTGTTATCAGCATTGCTGAGTTACTCTGTCATGTCTGCCTGTCAACCGCAATGGAAACTCTTCCCCTTTTTCTACCATGTGCAGATCAGTTAATTCATGTCATTGATTAACTGGCGGATCTATTAGCAGTAACCTCATGTGGTTTGAATCACTCAGTCTGCTTAAGGAAGAAATATGGTTTTAACAGTAGCGGGCCTGATCATCTGCAGGGCCTTGGAAACACAGATTGTTTAACTGCGTAGGCTTTAAATTACTAAACAATGCATGATTTCAAGCCCCCCTTTCAAGAAAGAACTGCAGTTTTTCCCCCACAGCAAAACTGTACAAGAGCAGGCATCCAGCTAATTGATACACATTATGATCAACATGGATCCAACAGATATTGACCATATTCCATCCTGGTCAGTGAATTGCTGGCCTACAATAACCTACCTGACATGGTGGGGACCTCTGCTCAGAAAAGTACTTTCTCCTAGTCGATTTTAATAACTGAATAAATAAATTACTCGATTTGGGACTAAACGCACTGAAGAGTTGCAACACATTTTGTACATAGTAGGGCAGCAAATGTTAATCATTTTTAAACTGTACACAAGAAAGGAATGTTGCAAATTCCTTGTTATAAACAGGGAAGCAGACTTCCTCAACAGACAAGGCCTGAACACTCCCTTCCGCACCAAAGTGCTCTCTCTAAATATTTGACTACCAGTTGTCATCCATGCATTTGTGCTGTTGTTGCATCTCAGGCCAAGCGCTCTGTGGTGGCGACTGACTATTCTCTTGGCCGCGACCCCAGACGTTTTTTTGCAGAGAGAGTGGCTCACATATTCAGACAGATCTTAATGTAGTTAGTGTGAGGAGACGAGGGATGCGACGCAGAGCGGAGCATAGCAGCGTCTGCTGGAGGACATGGTTCTCATTAGGAACAGAGAGCAGCCTATTTGAGTTAACTTTTTTTGGCAGAGATGTGGAATTTTAATTCGCCGCACTGTACAGAATCTGCTGCAAGGTTTTCCAATAAGAATGTCGATAACGTTTGTTCCCGTGAGGCTCGCAGTATTGAAGCTCACAGTGTTTACTGTACTATACACTGTTGTGATCCCACAATTCATGTCAATACTCAAGTACAATGACTAAACCTTATACAGTACAGACTATAGCAGTGGTTGTTGTGGTCCCTATAACTCTGAAGGCACAGTATTAAATGGCAATTTGGTTCCATTTGTATACTCTCAAAGTTACAGACCTTGTAAAGCCCATTGTTGCTTCCCTACTACACTGTTTGTTTTCTCTTGAGTCCAAACTACACTATGACATCATTCAGAGGTTTGGTTGAAATTCATTCAGCCCAGTTTCAAGTGCATTCTGTCTGCAGTAAAGCCTGTGAAAAGCAGTGGTAGATTGGAAGAGACAACTTACAACTTCCAGGAGATGCAAACACATGTGAAATCTATCTAGTAGTGGCCATTCATAAACACAACACCATCACTAGTAGCAACGGGTATACAGGCAACGGGTATACAGGTATTAATTTAGACAGGAGTTCTGCTGGCTATGCAGTGCTGTGCACACCACTTGGGCAAGTCCGCCAACAACAGCATGACTCGTGGTGGGCAGGGGCTGGTTTCAACTGTTTCGTGACAGTATATTATACATATATATTCTGTCAGACTTTATTTTGGCGGGCAGGGTGGGGGGCACTTGTGACCAACTGTGTTAAGAGGCAGAGTCACTGCAGTGAATTATTATACATACACACACAGACACACACACACACACACACACACACACACTCTCTCTTACAATAGGAGGGTTGGGGATTACGACTTTGGGTTATGTAATCTCAGAATTCCTATTATGTGCACATGGGTGTGTGTGTGTGTGTGTGTGTGTGTGTGTGTGTGTGTGTGTGTGTGTGTGTGTGTGTGTGTGTGTGTGTGTGTGTGTGTGTGTGTGTGTGTGTGTGTGTGTGTGTGTGTGTGTGTGTGTGTGTGTGTGTGTGTGTGTGTGAAATGCAAATTCCCCATTAGGATTAGCCAATCTTTTTTTAAGTGTAAAGAAAAGACTGATGGTTATAGAAATCTGCACTGGATGGGTGAATGCATGTACATAGTTACAGTACAGTCTATCAATAATTAAGAATTAATGTACAATGAATATACTGTATAATGTGATTCACACACATGAAGCCTAAAATCCCTGTTTCTGGCAGGTAATGACGGGCGAACATCCTGCAAGCTGATATGTTATGCACTAGTGTCTTATCTTGATTGATTGAATAATTTTGAACAGATTGCAAACGGTAGTGGAAGTTATTGGCGGTTATAAATTATAAAATGATATGGAAAAACCCTGAGAGGTTGTTTCCATTGTGGTTCAGTGTATTCAATGCAACAACAGGTCATTTTGGCAGCATAAGCGTTTGAGGGGGATTTCGGTGTAGAGGGGTCAGACTTGGTGTAGAGGGGTCAGACTTGGTATAGAGGGGTCAGACTTGGTGTAGAGGGGTCAGTCAGACTTGGTATAGAGGGGTCAGACTTGGTATAGAGGGGTCAGACTTGGTGTAGAGGGGTCAGACTTGGTGTAGAGGGGTCAGATTTGGTATAGAAGGGTCAGACTTGGTGTAGAGGAGTCAGGAAAAACAAGGTAGGCTGAGGTGGACACCGTCCTGGGAGACTCCATGTACAGTAACAGATTACAACATCTGTGACTAGCTCAAGGTTCAGGGAAGCATGCAATATTTCCAGGTTCTGTTATCCTCTAATCATTACAGGATAACAAAGGAATGCCTTTGACCTGTGTGTCAGGGTGTAGGTCGAGTTTGGAAAAAGGTGTTTCACAAGTCATGACCGTGTCATCATACTGTATGTGCGACTGCATGTTGCACCGCAGAGCTGTGGAAACTCCCTTGTGCAACACCTTAAATATTTCCATGTCTAATATTTAAGTTTGTTTGTTTTATGTCATTGCAGTTTGGTGGAAACTTAATATTTCCAACATGTCATAATAAAAAAAGAATCAACTACAGTAGATAACTAGATATTTGTCTCAGAATGAGGATGTTCGGATTTCACGTGGTTAGATTTAGCAATGAACTCACCACTATGAGTAACTATATGTCCGTACGGTAACTCTGCAACTGTTATTGCGTTTAGTTTTATCCCTTTACAGTGTGTTATGGATGGTCTGACGCATCATCTGTGTTAAATATTTAACACTGTTCCCTCAAGGTCAATCCCTGAAAAGGTGACACTGCTCTACTACGCAGATTGGCTGAAATTAAATGTAAAGTCTAATTTATTGCCACATTTCAGGTTTACAGGAGTAAAAATATTCATCACACACCATCATTTTATTAATTTAGTAGTAGTTTTCCATGCAAAGGGAGTGCACAGAGATAAGAACAGAAGAGAAGATAAGGAAAGTTAAAAAAAAAATCCCAGGTCAGAGTCAGACACAGGTCAAAATAATCAAAAAGACGTGTACTAACTGTACATGTGCACATACAGATATCATATCCCTGTCAGGCAGAAACCTCTTATCTCCATATTCTAACTTTTTTTTGTAAACTATATGTACATCCTGTTTGATTATCTATTCTACACTAGTGTCACACTATTATACAGTAGTTGCTGTCAGGAGGAAACATTATATAAAGTATGTTTAAGATGGAGATACAAGGTTTATTTATCAGTCAGCAACGCTAATTAGGTTTAAGCAGTTAAGAGGTTACTAAAGCAACACCTCTCCTTCCCATTATACAACTTTGTCCAAGTATCTTATCTTCTACCTTCTCCTCCCAACACTTACTGCTCTTCTCTCCCTTATTGGCTCATTTCTTTTCCAAGTCTGTGTTACTACAGTTGTCAAGCTTTCATGATGTTCATTTTATGAATGGCTAAATGATCTGTCATCAGCTCTGTCCAAAAACATGCAGTGTTGTCATTTGCGGGAATAAACAAAGACGGGAGGAAGTGGTCTAAGGCAGGGGAGTGGGAAAGAAAAAACTGGAGGGGTGCCACGAGCACAGAGGACGAAACAGCTCCCCCTTTCTTGTTTCTTCTTTTTTTGAGAGGCACTAGCCTCTAAAATGCTTTCTATTTTTCGTCCAACAAAAACAGTGAATTTGATAATGACAGTGAAAGCAAATAGGCATAGTGTGTCTATTTTACGACAAGATGATGTACAAATAATAAGATGCCTCTCACTTCACATGGGTGTGATTTTGCAAAACAACCATTCCCATTGTAAGGCCAGGAAAATTTGTCTCTCACACACACGCACATGCACATGAGCACATGCCCACGCCCACGCACACACACACCTCTCCCCCTGGGCTAGCGTTCTTGTGGCAGGTCACTTGAGGTTATGTAAGTAGTAGCACATGTGGCGTGCAGCCCCCAGGGCCTGTTCTGCACCTCTAGAGAGACACACACACTGCCACTGTATGTACACATCATGGACACGCACTCCCAGTAGGATGACATGTGTCTGCTTCTCCAAAACTGGGAGTCTGTGACTGAAATTATTTAGCTGCAATTTATTTGGAACAATATTATGATCTATAAATTAAGCTTGGATTCTTGGCCTTTGTATGCACAAGCAGCACAACACCTAAAACACTACAGTATTAGTGCAGACCAAGGGGGTCCTCAACAGGGGGTCCCTCAAGGTGGCCTACTATAGGGGGATTGCTCAAATCTTTGAGAGACTTTTTGCCAATGGGAAAAGAAGTATGCCCAGCATCAAATGCTTGGATAAAATGGGCTATTTATTGCATGCAATCAGCGTATAAATCATGAATGTACTGTGATGCTCTGCTCACCAGGCAAACACATGGTCGAGGTGTTCCCCTCATAAATCCTTCTTTATCCTTCAATGTCAAGTCAACCCCCATCCGTTCATTTACACAGCAGCAGCAGCAATTTCTACACTGTTCAGGGTTAAATTGACACTTAACATCTCACTTGGTGCCAGTGGAATCCGAGTCTCTCCCCTAGGGAGGGGTATTTTCTTTTTTGGCTCTTTGGGAGTCCTGTGACTTTCTCGATGAAGGAAAAGGTCAAAAAGGATCGTCATAAATTCTAGGGAAGGATGCGTGACTCATTCCATTCAGCATTCATGCCAGTAACTACTGTTAGTACTGTAGTAGTGGAAGTGAAAGTAAGTAGCCTTGGGAACCAATGGTTCCAGGAACACATGTCCCACAGCTAAGGAAGAAAAGGAGCATCTGGTTACAGAAAAGGAGGATGGGCATCTCCTTTTCTGTAACTGCCTCTGTACCGCGTTTTGTGACGTAAAGTGGATTGATGTACAAGGATATGCCCAGCGATGATGTACAAGTACACTCTCTGGACATGACAACACGAGCATAAAGCATAAGTGATGTGTAGGCTACAAGGATATACCCTCTGAACATGATGCGAGTATGTCACCTGTTAAGTAAAATAAAGAAAAGGGCCTCCTTGTCAAGAAGGGAGGCATTTGGTCCCATCAATTCTCTAGTCTTTGGTAAGATCCTACCAGGAAATCAAACCCCAGCCGGCTTCCAATGTCTGGGCAGACACTCTTGACCACAAGGCTGCTGAGCTGGTATGTTCTTAGAACTGCTAACAACGTAATAATATTTTGAGAAAGTTTGAGACACAGAACTTTTTTTTTTAAGTTATAGTGGTTGAATACAAGCTAAGAATATGATCCTATAATTTATACTCCTCATAAAAGGAGGTGGTCTGGCCACATGCGTATAAAAAACAGACCAACAAGCTATCAAACATGTTGCAATGCAATGGATTAGGTCAGCTTGTAGATCTGGGTATTCAGTATTTAGTAACATAAACAGATAGTTGTATAGTTGACATAAATCTATACAACTATTCCAAGCAGCAAGTAATGTAATATATGAAATAATAGTTTACATTTTTAAAAGGTTAAGTAACTAGTAGTAGCATAAAACGAAAGTTGCCCAATGCTGCAAGCACACATGGGGTGAGGGGGGAATTGTGATTGGATCTATTCAGGAAGCAGTGGTGGTAGTGCGTGCGGGGGTGGCTGAGGTGGCAGGGAGTGGTGACGGGGCTTAGTTTTGTGGGCAGGAGAACTCATG
The DNA here is from genome assembly GCA_039105355.1 of Benthosema pterotum. Lineage (NCBI taxonomy): Eukaryota > Metazoa > Chordata > Actinopteri > Myctophiformes > Myctophidae > Benthosema > Benthosema pterotum. The sequence continues at coordinate 33,362,587 of CM076968.1, forward strand.
ATATCCAGCAACCCCCCCTTACCCCCCCAAAAATCCCCCAACAGCAAAGAGGCAGAGAGAGAGGGGGGTTGGAATGATAAATGGATGTGTGTGTGGGAGTATGTTGAAAACTTTGGTAAATCTCTGAATGATTGCATGGGTTGCGACTCGTGCACCGGTGTCACGCAATGTACAACATAGCCGACTAACAAGTACTGTCAGCTTGTAGATCAGCCACGTTTGGTGCCGAGTATAAATCGGGGTTTGTTGTACAACACACACGCAAATGATGATATTACTCCAGTGGCTGACTACAATCACATGAGACTCAGTCATAAGTCGATCATATGAGGCTCCTGCTCAAACCACACGCCGGGGTTACACAGAAGCACTCATCACGCACAGTACACACGCGTGCGTGCACGCCTGCCCGCAAACACACAACAATCCTAAGGTCTCTCTGTACAGAAGTCTCAGCACAGACACAAGGAATTCAAAGAATCTCCTAAACCACTCCGATCTGCCATATGTTCGTCCGTCCATCTGAGAAACGGTTAATTGAGGAGGAAGAGAAAGGAAAAGAGCCTGGCTGCCTGGCAGAGAGACAGGCAGGACGAGCCTGCCTGTCTGTCTGTCTGTCTGTCTATGTGAAGAGTCACAGACAGGCAAAGCAGATGATGTGTCGTTTGTCAGGAAGAGAAAGCTGCATTATGACATCAGCAGCCATCATGGCAGAACTTAACTTCCCTTTATTATTATAGCTTCCAACTTCTCTCTTCTTTACCCAGGAGGTCTGTAAAGCGGCCGCAGGGTTAACTTAATGCCATAATTCACCAATTATTTTGATTTATGAAATGTCTGAATACCAGTAGTTAGAAAAACTCTCCACATTGTCTGGTGGAACAGAAAGAAGCCTGGTTTCTTTCTGTTCTCTCCTTTTCCTTCTACACCACATCTTCACCAGAAATAGCAGAGCTACAAGCTCACACCACAGTGCGGTTGCAATGGCACCTAGTAATGCTAATAGATGTAAATCTACTATTTCTGGCAAATGTTCTCAGTATGGCAGGTGTTCAATATGGTTAATATTCATGGTGATGCATGTGATGCTAATGTTCCAAACATCATGTACTGTACACTTCTGCCACTACATTCACTCTCAGGTGGAAAACTCATATGTCCACAACTGCTAATTTTCTGATTAGCAGTTCTGGAGGCTCTATACTGAGCCTCCACCTGTTTTCTTAACTCTGCACTAAATATCTCGACCCAAAAATAGACAATCTACAAGTTCTTGTACAAATCTACTATTTCCGCCAAATGTAAGTTCACCCCAGCATAGGGACAGCCCGGCATACTTCATTATACAGCAAGCAGCAAATAAATAGACCCATCTACAAGCTCATTGCGTCATGAATGCAATGTGCTACTAGCAATGTAATTAGCAAATTATATTAACATCACGCGTTTTGAGGAAATGGCATTTAATCAGTGAGACATCTTAGATTAATGCATGTGGGGAATGCACCAATAAGGGGAGTAAATTTCTTTTGATTCCCTTTGCTCGTTTGGTGTGGCGTCGGCAGCTCAGTGGGTACAGAAGATGTCTGGTTATCACAGGGTCAATGGTTTACTTACTGTACCTGCATGGGCTCACCCATCTATGGGTCCAAGCTTCCATCAGCACCCACAAATGTGATCGACCGATAACCGGTAGGAATGAGGTGCTATAGTGTTAGAGCAGAGGTTTTCAACAGGTGGTCTGGGGACCACCAGTGGTCCTTGAGAAGGTTCCAGGTGGTCCCCAGGCTAAATGATGGAAAGTTGGTTAACCAAACGTAACTCTTGAGAATGTAAAAATGAAACCAAATGGACCCTTGCGGTTTCATTTTTACACTCTCAAGAGTTAAAATATTCATCATCTGAATTAGCACCACTTAACTTAAGAAGTTTACATTGTTTTATTGGCAAAATAGAGCCTGGAATTGTGAACAAAATCAAAAGAATTCTTTAATTTTAGGTCTTTGGGGTGAAAATGTTATCAAATGGTGGTCCGTGGCTCAAATGATGAATGAATGGTGGTCCCTGGTTGAAAACGGTTGAAGGTTGAAAACCCTTGTGTTAGAGTATAGAATCCCAGCATGTACATTAGGATGATAAGATAAGTCTTGATAAGTAACATACTGTTGATTATTGGTTGATTTATTCAAAACTGCTACTCTGACTCTGAGCAAAGAGGACACCTGTGCTACACCCCCTCAACTCAAAGCTGAAGTGTACACAGACAGACGTTGACCATACTGTCTTCCTCATGGACAGACAGGAAAAAAACAATACTTTCAAAGGTTTGCCACACTGTGACGAGTTGTACCACAGCTCTGCTGTGTTCAAGTTGGGGCAGCCAAATGCATGCCAGAGCGCAGGAATGTAGAAAAACAAAAGCAAGCAGTGCTCCAACTTTCTACTATTGCACGATGGATTTAAATTTAGGCAGTCTGGCATAAGAAACATTCATTTCCATTTCCAGGAATCCACAGTAAATAGTAAATTCTCATTTCACTGATTAGCCCTCTTACAAATTATCCCCAATTTCATTGGCGAAGTACCAGTTCCTTCCAGCCCTTACACCGTGCTTTGACCAAGTCTTGTTTTTTGTTATTCTTAGCAATCCCATTTCCTAGAATGACTCACACAATGAGACACACAAGAGTCATTCAAATGGCATGTAGAAGCCAATGTGTTGTAACCATTTGAAGGTGTCATTGAACCTGTTGTCTGTGAATGAATGTTTTTTTTTTATTATGCAGCACTTGTTTACTATAGTGGCCATCTTGTACATTTTATCAAACAATTAAAGCCACAAATATTCACTTCTATAAGGTCAGAAGCAGAAAATCATTGTGAACAGGGGGAAAAGTGGGTGGGTGGGGCAAACTCCTTTTTTAAAATACGGTGGCCAGTTACAAATTGCAGCTGTCCGTATAGGTGCTCTTTGAGAGTGGTTTTGAAGGAGTCAAGGGATTTGCATATGACTTGTTGGTAGGGCATTCCACATAGCATAGGAGAGAAAACAATTAAGTCCTTTGTTTGTGCTGAATCTGGGTTGCACATGGTCTGTTGAACTCCCTCTGGTGTTGTGGGAGTGGACTTCATTGACATTAGGGAGGTATTTGGACAGGTACGTGGGTATTTTATTTTGTTAGTGTATCGAAGCTTGTGGGCCAGACCCATTGCAAGACGTTGTACTCCGTCTTCAACCCTGTTTGTAGTAGGGCTTGTTATTGAAGATTGACATGTCCTTGTGTATGTTATGTGTATATTATGTTTTTCCCCACACGTGTGCAGTGTTTGGGTGCACATGTTTGGAGGCGTGGTCAGGGGTGGGGGCGAGGATCGTGCGGAGCAGGTTCAGGATGTAAGCTTGCAGATCATATTTCCCTTTTGTTCCTCCTTTTGACTTTGTCTCTGCCTAGCTCGTCTCCCTGCTTCCCCTGCACTGCCTGTCCCCTTTACACACCCAAAGTATAATGCTCTGAACTTAATCCACACTCACACAGCTCCCTGAGAGATCCCCCAGCGTGTTTGTTGGTACTCTAGAGTGAGGATCAACAATCAAATAGGGGTTTATTATGTATCTCATTGACACACACGCACACGCACACGCGCACACACACACGCGCACACACACACACACACACACACACACACATCCTTGTTTTTGGTATAAAGTGAGGTCCTCCCAAAATCCATATAAACTGAGGACCACCACTTCTGATTGATTTACGAAAATACCAAGGGTCATTCTGGACACTTGGGGGTACCCTTATCCCAAATACTCACTTAGATTAGCTGAAAACCTCTTTTTTAAAAAATATTTTTAACAGGAAAGTGAGGACACACACACACACACACACACACACACTCCTGTTTGTTTTTGGGGCATAGTGAGGACCGGCCACAACCTGTAGATTCTTAACAGTTATGTTGGTGTGTTGCTTATCTGAACTAGCGTTAATAATGAAAATATTTAGATAAAATGTAATTATGTAACAAATTACTGCATCTATAGACCTGTAAGCCATGTCTTTTGTTCAACATGAATAAAAACATTTAATTTGAACTTGCGCTGCCTGCTTTCCCCCCCTCTTGTGTAGATACACTGTATAAGCAGATTCAACCTACCATAAAGTACCTTTGGGATGGAGCCATCTGTGGGTTTAGTGTGTAAGCCAGTTATTTGTATAAGGGCCCTATGCTCAGCAGTGGGACAAATTGAATATAACAATTATAATACAAGAGAAGTTGGAGCACTTTTTACTTGCGTCTTCAGAGCCAAATGTTGAATTTACTACAAGTCACTATACCCTCACATGTCCTTCCAGAATCAGCATCTATTGTGATGGAGCCAGATAAATGTAAACACTAATATACATGCACGTTCCAGAGGTGGAAAGACACAGATGTAGAGAATCTAGAGATGGTTTCATTTCCTTTTATTGCGTACAACAACAACTTGTTAGGCCTCTTCCTCGTTCCCCCAGGGAGCTCCAGGGATGATCCAAGCCAAGTGTTGCCAACTGCCGAAATCCAAATGCACTAGAGTAGTGGGTTTCAACCATTTTCATATCAGGACCCATTATTTATTCCTCATTTTAGCCAAGGACCACCATTTGATGTTGATTTTAGTCCCTCAGACTAATTTAGGTGAAATAAGTGGTAAAATGTTTGTCAGAATAGCATTTCTTCTACATCTTCTAAATGTGTCGATTCTTGAAAATTAGGTAATTCAGATATAATATAATTTAACTCTTGAGAGCGTAAAATGAAACCAAATGGACCGTAAGGGTCCATTTGGTAGGGTCCATTTGGTTTCATTTTACGCTCTCAAGAGTTACAGGTCTATAAGGGGTCCATTTGGTTACCAATGGTCCTTTCTAGGAAGGAAGGAGGACTCATCATCATAGAAGTAAAAATGGTGAAAAACAAGGGTTTTGTCTCTGGTGACTGTCAACCAATTTCGCTCCAACTCAAAAGCACCAGATTTTCCACCAGAAGATTTTCACTAATTTTGGCGCTTGGTCTGAAAAAAAGCTAAATATAGTGACAAATGTGCCTAGTATTATGTATATTATCCATGTCTTCATCCTAGCACTAGTCTTTGTAGGAGTCAGTACCATGTCACTACTTGTTACAGGATACATGTATGTGCCATCTCACATCTTGATCAATCTCCTCATATTTATAGGAGGAGACCTGTTTGATGTTACGGTCATGGATATTAATTACAATCTGACCTCGGATCGACAATGATCTCCTCAGTTTTATCAGTGTTAATCATCACATAGTTTTCATATGTATTTTCAGTATGTGTAGGATTGGATGATCAGGGTGTTTTTTTGTGGCCTTTAAATGGCTAAACAAGGAGCACATGCAAGTAAGAAGGGTGTACAGACCGACACTATGGGAGCATTGCATCGGACTAGACTAACAATTCTGATGCCCTCTAAACTAAGGGCCTGAGTAGATTGTCCTTTGAGTTGGCTGTGGTCCGTCAGTGTATGTAACAATGTGATGCTGATGTTCTATCAGTGTGTAATGGCTAGCTCTCTCTTCTTTGCAAATGCACCGGGAGTTACATACATACAGTACATACATACATACATACAAATGTCCTCTCTTTGTCGGTTAAAAACCCACGCCGGTCCTCACTATGCCCCAAAAACAAACACACACATACATTGCCCAAGACATAATCAACAATAACAGGTTGGTCAGGAAAGCAAGTTCTGTCATGAAGGTGCAGCCAAATGCTATATATAGAGCTATCTATTATCTATGTATTATGTATATTATCCATGTCTTCATCCTAGCACTAGTCTTTGTAGGAGTCTGTACCATGTCACTACTAATGACACCAATTACTTTGCAAGCAAGATATCATCAGATAACATAATAGATGTATATATATGTATGTATGTAACCCCCTGTGCATTTGCAAAGAACAGCGAGCTAGCCATTACAGACTGATAGAACATCAACATCACATTGTTACATGCACTGAAGGACCACAGCCAACCCATATACGTTTCAACCCTGTGGTATGCAGATATTTGAGATCTAATCTGTCTTTGTCACATTTATGCCAATATATGGAGATCTCGGTATTGTTATTCCTCCTTATATGCTGCCCAAAGCACTGTTGTTAACAGACAAACTGAGCTTGTTCCCAGCTACAAGTACCTTGGCACAATCATCAATGAGAAATTGTAATTTGACCTCAACACTGGCATGTTGTACAAAAAAGGTTGACAGCACCTACATTGTTTGAGGAAACTGGCTAAGTTCAATGTGGATAAAACTATCATGAAACTGCTCTATGGTGCTTATGTTGAGTCTATTATTACTTTCTTGATTATCTGCTGGTTTGGTAATCTTAGCGTCAAGGATAAGAACTCCCTTGTGAGTTTGGCACCCAAATGAACAGTCTAGACCACATCTATAATAAGCAGGTGTTCCTAAAGTTAAGTCCATTCAAGCTGATAGAGCTCACCCTCTATATGTACATAGTACATACTGTTACCGTCTGGGCGCCTGCAAGCCCCCCTCATTCATAAGAATTGCTTTATGTTCCTTTGTCCCTAACTCCATCGGCTGCTGAATGCTGCTGAGGGAAGGTTGGGGAGGTAGTTTTGCACTTCAGTACTTGGTGACCGTTTCAGCTCTGTTCTATCGCTGAGGACCTGTCTGTCAATGCATGTGTAGCCCCAAACGAAATAACCAGCATGCAACAGCCCAGCTAATCGGGCACTGCCCTATACTTGCGTAATACTACATTCGGCTAACAAGATTTTGGAAGCAGGAGTGGGTGATGGCCGGGCATTGACCAGGCCCACAAAAATAGGGTATGCCATCACAATTGAAGGCAGGGAACCCTCTTGAAAAACCCAGTGAGTTAACCTTGGCAAACCACACAGAATACCAGTATGGTGAAGATAAGCAGACTGCTAAAGATTTATTCACCACCTGTTTCCTATAGCCTACCGGACCACCCATAAGACTGCTTCTTTGACATAGGACCAGAGATGAATGCATGGTTACGTGATTTTTTTTTTTTTTTTTACTTTGCCCACAAGCACTGTACTGCATCCAACAGTTCCTGGTTAATTGTTGACAGTGAAACACTGGGTCAATTATGACTTAACAACCCCACTATCACATATAGGAGTGAGAGATCCTATAAATACATTAACCATAGCATGAACCATATACTGTTACTGTAGGTACGGGCTCCGTATGAATAGAACCAGCGGCTGATGTATCAAAAGTGTAAAGTTTATTCACAATTAGAAAGACTACTTTAAAATACAGAAGGGAAGCGGGGGTTATATTAAGTCATATCAATATATATCATGATGCTCTAGGGCGGATGTATAGGCAAACAATAGTAATAGATTTACTGAGTCCTCAAAACTAAACAAACACTGCAAATCAACCACTCCAAATCAAAGGAAGTAACTTATGTAAATAAAGCAAAATAAAGTAATCATGGCAAACAAAACTCAAATCATGCAAATAATTAAATAATTAAATAATAATTAAAGGCCCAGTATAGGCCTAATACGTTCTATTATTGCACACAGCCCGACTCATAATCATTGCAACACTCAAACTTTCAAATCCACAATAAATATATGTATGTATATGGCACGTGGGAAAAACTGTGATTTAATGAGCAGATTGGTCCTCCAAGTCAGTATATTTTCAGCAGCCCACTGTATGTAGTGGATTTGTGAATAGCTCGTCTAAAGGACCTGGACGCACTGAAGGCTTGGTTGTTGCTTTCAGCCACTTTATAATTCAGTATTATCGATGTCACCTTTGTAGGACTGAGCACCACCTGCTTCCAGGTCACAAACACTCTGGCACAGGCTCTGGCCAAAACAGTAGGCCTTGAGCCTTAACTGCCCTTGCATTAAATACCATACAACTCTATTTTGTATGGATTTATATATATATATATATATATATATATATATATATATATATATATATATATATATATATATATATATATATATATATATATATATATATATGACATTAAGGGGTTAATAATTAAAAATGCCCGAGGCATAATCAGTGGGCACCCTCTTGAATTCTTAAGAGGTGACTCCAAGCTACAAGAATCACTACTATATCACATCCAAAACATTTTCTATCAATATTTATTTTAGCCAGTTTAAATACACTTATATTATGTGATTAGAATAGATGTTTGTGTGAGGCAAAAATCAGTATGATGCAATAATAGGATACTCAGATTTTTTTCTTTCACCTGTCAGAACAATTCACTGCTGTAGTTTCTGTAAGCTCAGTTCAACTGCTGCCCTTCCCCCATACTGCCACGGTTGGGTCGTTAATGTAGCAACACAGCCTAATTAACGACCCTGCACTCTACTCTATGAAGGGCAGAGCAGAACAGTTTGGAATTTGGAACAGTATCTCACACCTTGGACCTTGGTAAACCTGTGGAACTTTCTTTTTGTATTCTTATGAAGAAACCATGATGTACATTTTTACAACGATCATATGTGCATTATTATATATTAGTGCATATTGAAAAGTATGCCTTTCTGGAAAGCAGCAACCCTTGCTTTCCTGGTGCTTCCTGGCTGGTGCTCTCTCCTGCAGCAACTAGTCCACTCTATTCACTGAACGGATCAAATTGGAACTACTTGACTTATGTTAAATGAGTTTGAGACCCCTGTCCTACTGCGTGTTCCATGCTGAAAATAGAGCAGCTCTGCAAGCTCACAGCACATTGTGTCTGCGTCGCGCTGTGAGCTTTTAGATCAGCTATTTTCAGCTTGTGGTGATGTGAGAGCTGAACTGAAAGCCTTCACAAACAAAAGAAAATAACTGGTCTTGGCGCCGTTCTGGGCTCTGTTAAAGAAGTGTTTCACCCCAGACTGTTTATAAGTTATAAGAGACTGAGTAGACCATAAGATGACCAAAAGTTTTTTTTTTTTTTGTTTGATTGTTTTTTTTGTACTTGGTACACTGCCAAATCAGTTGATTTACAGTTAAGTAGCCAGTGTGGCCGAAATGCACAGGATCGAAGTGGTTAATGCTTAAGTCATATCTCCAAAGTAAACCATTAAGGATTTAAAGGTATAGTAAGTGGTCCAAAACATTTTCTGTTAAAATGCTCCATTATAAGGTGTGCACTGTTGCACTTCATTCACTGTAAAGTATGAGCATGTGCACATACCAGGAGGACTGAAGGATTTCCCAAATCACACAAATCACTAACTATACCTTTTATATAACTGTAGTGGGAAATGAGCCTAATACAATGTTTGGCTCTGAGATAGTGCAGTAGAATTGCCTGTAATCAATGCACCTGCGCAGCCCCCCCCCATCCCCCACTCCACTCTACTGTAGCATTTTGTAAAGCTGCTACAGAATGCTACAGTAGAGTGGAGTGGGGGATGGGTGCAGTCTAGCTGACAGTTCAACTCGGAGCATAAATGAAACAAGCTATTGAAGAGGTCAGACCAACTTTACACACAGCTCCAGTGTATACTGTACCCCAAGGTGGGCACTGTTGCACTTCACCCCACTGTAGAGTATGTGCATGTGCACATCTTGTAACCAGGAGGACTGGAGGGTTTCCCAAATCACACAAATCACTTACTATACCATATACAGTATATAATTGTAGTGGGTAAATGGGGCTATGTTTGGCTATGAGATGTAGTGGAGTAGAATTGCCTCTAATCACTGCACCTGTGCAGCCCCCCCACCACTTCAGTCCAGAAAGCTGCTACATCCAGTAGGATTTTCCAAATCGCCCAAATGACTTATGGTACCTTTTAGGAATCAAAGGTTCCTATTTTGGATAAACTTTATGAGCTTGCTGCTTTTTGCTGCAAGCTGGATGGAGCCCGCACACCAGATAAGGTACAAAAAGACTTTCTTTATTTGGACGATCCAAATAAAGAAAGTCTTTTTGTACCTTATCTGGTGTGCGGGCTCCATCCATTTTAATAGTATTCTTTTAACCCAGCACCCATCAGTCGATGTGCGTTGCCTATTGTCTTCTTCATGGTTCTATAAAAGGAACAGATTGTAATATTCTCTTAAAGTAGAAGATAAATATGGCATTTAAATACTTGCATATAGTCTAATATATTACCTAATAGAGCATTCAAATAATAAATAGCAAGCCAAGTAAAAGTAATTTCATAATATAATATACCAAATCACATCTCAATCAAATGCATCCATCCATAAACATCAGAGTCAGGGCATTTGGACTTACATAGATCAATGTTCAAAGACGCATGGCATCATCATCAGTTTGTAGGAAACACAGCAGGCTCTGCTGGCTGTGAATTGTTTGTAGACAATAGAATACTGGGCCTGGGGATCCAGGCCTGTATGTAGACTGTGACAAGAAGTGAGGTGGTTGTAGGTTCCATGCAAAGGGGGTTCTACTGAACTTGTGTCTCCTTGTGGAGCGGAGGGGAAATTGTGAAGGAACCTTGTAGTTTGTGACAGGATGGGCAGCTATATAGCCAACATAGGCTAAGTGTTTATATTTATAGTCAGATGAAGGAATAAATAAATTATCATTACAATATATCATTAGAATAAATAATGACAAATAAACAAGTATCCCGATGATAGTATAATGTGTGCTGTGATGGTAATAATGTGCTTGATGTAATGGATACCAATACTAGTAGGCCTAGGTGTCCAAATTACAACTAATATCTGTAAGCTGGGGACTCAGCTGTCAGGGGGACCTTTGCGACTACATGTAGGCAGTTATGAATTTGTTGTACTTCTTCATCAGAATCTGGTTCACACATGTTAGTTAGTTAGTTTATTTATTGTCCACAAGTGGAAATTTGTCTTTAGTCTCATGTACAAAAAACATTAAAAACGACAACAAGATCAACAACAAGCAACAAACATTTACACACAAAACATCTTAACAGGCAGAGAAGAGCACAACAAGGCATAATACTGCACCAAGCCTTTGGAATAAAATATTTTTTAAAAATATTACGGCTACGGTTAAACTTTGGTGTTCTATAACGTCTACCTGAGGGGAGTAATTCGAACTCCCTGTGGAGTGGATGAGAGGTGTCATTGCTGAGGTTACCATACCACATAGCTATGTTAAAGGTCATGATTCCCTCTATGAGGTTCTTGTAAACAGTCTCCATAATGTATTTGCTCACTCTGAAGGAGTTGAGCCTGTGCAACAAGTGGAGACGTTGGTTACAGGATTTAAAAATATTATCTGTGTTATCATTGAAGTCAAGGTTGCTGTCAACAATAGATCCTAAGTATTTTGTTAACTATCTCTACATTTTGTCCCTTCATCTTAAAGGGCTGCACAGGGTCCTTTTGATAAATAACCAGTTCCTTTGTTTTTGTTATATTAATATCTAAGGAGCTTACGTCGCACCAGTTTTGGAGAGAAGACACGTGTCCTCTGAATGCTTCTTCCCGCACTATTTCTCCCTTTTTTAGCATGGCAACCAAAGCCATATCATCAGCATACTTAAAGAGACTAAACTTCTGATCTAATTTGAATTCATTAGTGTACAGGGAGAAAAGTAAAGGTGATAGTATTGTCCCCTGCGGAGCACCTGTGTTAAGCACAGTGATGTCAGAGCGGGTGTCATTGACACGGACCTGTTGAGGACGGTTAGAGAGGAAGTCTCTGACTAGGTGGATGATACCACCATTAACCCCTATATCAATGAGTCTCTGCAGGAGAGTGTGTATCTGCATGCTATTAAAAGCAGAAGTAAAATCAATAAACAGGACCCTGGCTGACAGTTGCATCATCAGTTCCCCTCTGACTTTTATAAGCAAATTGTAGATGATCAAAACAATTAGAAACAGACTCTGTTATTAGTCAAGCTATATACTCTCTCAAAACATTTCCCCAGAATAAAGGTAAGGGCAATGAGCCTGAAGTCTTTCAGTTCAGTGGCTCCAGGCTTTTTGGGAAGAGGTACAATGCAAGACATTTTCCATCCGTTGGGCATAGTTAAAGAATCAAGCAGGTACTGAAAAAGCTCCAAAAGAATACCTTTAAGTACATAAATGTTTTTTTTTTAAGAACTCTGCCTCTCAGGCCATCAGGCCCAGGAGCAGAGTTGGGCTTGATACAGGACAGGCTAGTTACAATCTCATGTTCATTAAGTGTAATAGGGACATATTCAGGAATGGACCTACACACATTATCACGCTCTGTACTGAAGTCGTTATTATCAAAGCGACTAAAAAAGATGTTTAAGTCATTAGCAAAGGATGGAGAGGGGTGTGACAGGGGGGTGCGCTTTTGCTTAGAGTCCCTGGCCATCATCACCTTTAAACCTTCCCATGCTTTCTTGGCATTTCCTGAAAAGTAGTGATGCTCCACTTTATCCTTGTATTCTATCTGTCTCCAGCTCGCATCGCATTTCCTCCTTACAGTCCTCTGTCCAAGTCACAATCTCCTTTTTTACTGTCTTTTCCCGTTTCAGCCGAGCCCTGTAACGTGGAAGAAGATGTACGACCTTGTGGTCTGACTTCCCCAGGGCAGGCTTGCAGGTGGCTTTATAGGCATCGGGTATGTTGCCGTAGCACTTATCCAAAGTGCGTGCCAAGCACGTCGGACAGTCTACATACTGATGTAGGTTGGGGAGGTGATCGGACAAGTCACAAGAGTTAAAGTCCCCAATAAGCAGCACGGGTTGATTCGCTGCACGGGAAAGTGGACGCATAGCGCGTATTTCTTCTTTCTTGTTGGTCAACGAGCAAACATTGGAAAGAGTTATTACCGGCAAGGGGGGTCTGCTGCCTCGTCTCCTTAGCCGTTCTCTCACTCCGCCTCTCGATCCTCTTTTCTTGAATTTAGTCCATTTTCGTGTTCCGGTATTTTTAAATTCTGGATACTTATCCAGCAAGTCGAAGTCAGAGTCTCCTGGTCTGGCTGGTTGCCTGAGTGACAGGAGCTGGTCCTGGCTGTAGGTGAGGACCTTGCAGTTTAAGCTCCATACTTCAGCGATTAAACAGCTGACAAGGCACATAACCAGCCACAGTATCATACCGATCTTGAATAGGGATGCCTCGATGACACTTTTTCCAATTCGATTCGATTTCGATAAATCAGTGCCAAAAGCGATTCGATTTTCGATAAATTTCGATTTCGATTTAATTTCGATTTCGATTCGATATCGATCCAGCACATATTTAATTCTGTATGATGTTGTATATCTGGCATATCTTTTTCTTTCAGGCCCAAGATGGTACAAATGGAACCAAATGGACCCGCTAGAGTCCATTTGCTTCACGTTTGTATCTTCTCAGGAAAATTTAGAAAATGGGTGGAATTCCCCTTTAACATTTTTCTTTTTTCTGGTAGTGTCTGTTCACTGCACTAAGAACTGAGTGGACCACCCCCCCGGGGTACGGAGAAGTCGGGCCGCCGCGAAGTCGGACCCTGAGTATAGACAGAGTTACGCTGTTGCAAACCCTGATCACTAAATGGGATCATTCCAATGGCGGCTCTCCTACATAGACTTTATTATCTTTATTTTAGATTGTTTTGTAATACTATAGGATATAGTAAAATCATCAGGCAATAGCCTGATGTTCTTAAATCCCTTTATTTTACGTCATTTACTACAGCATACACATTAGCAACCCAGCTTTGATGATTATACATACATTGTTTTATTTTAGAATGTTTTATAGCCTACTACTACTAGTAGGCATACAGCCTAGACATTAGAGACTTTAGTTGTCACTGTGCAATGCTTTATAACATATGTTTACATAGCTCTTATTTGCACCGCCATCGTTGAAAACAATGTATTTCAAACTCCAGTTTGTCCCTCTTTCAGGCTGAACAGCCTTCCCGCGCACAGTTTCTGACCCCTCAATGTCGCAACATTTCGGTTGGTCCGACTTCGCGGCGGCCTTCTCTGGTGACCCCCCCCCCACAAACACACACACATCAAAACTGCAAGTTGCAATACTGTCCAAAGCTAAGAGTCCAGGGTCTAATTTCACTCATTCTGCCTGGAGAATACAATGCTACCGTTGGTAGCATAGCCAGGCAGACAGAGAGAAACAGACACACACATACAGGCAGTTACACAGGCAAGCATACAAAGCGAGACACACGGACAAGCGTGTGCGCACGCGCACACACACACACACACACACACACACACACACACACACACACACAATGCCGGCGCGTTATTCCACAATCACCACCACAAAACGGTGCATGGAACGGTAGAACTATCACCACCACTATTCCAAACTTCTCTCCCCCCCCACCCCCCTCCCGAGTCCCGACACCTCGAGTGGTTTATGAGGTTGGTCGTATTATGGCGATTAGACGCATGACCACCGCGTGCGACGTCCACTTTGCAAGTGATACATTTCGCTGTCCGTGCTTTAAGCACTGAAACACTACCAAACCGCCGACATGACTGCTTGATGGGTGCTATGTGAACTTGCTAAATTGCTAACTAGCCAAACAACAGCAGCAGCTCTCCCCTCTGGCTGGGCTCTGCCCAGAGGTAGAGCTGTTGCGCAAACTCTGTTCACTTCATGGGGTCAGCCCAATGGCGGCTAATCTACATAGACTTATATTGAATTGGTACAACTGGAACTACGTGACCAGGCTGTTTTTCCGCCCCCTCAATGTCGCAATTCTTCTAATAGATGGCCCTGCCTTGCGCCGCAATGCATGCTGGTTAGAAACAACGAAAAGCGGGAGTGGATTACTGGAATGGAGTGAATTAATGGAGCAAATCAATCGCAGAATTTATCGCCATTTTTCGCCATAGTGCGATGCGATCTCGATAAAGTTTTTTGGCTCATATCGCGTCGATATGCGATAAGCATATCGAATCGCGGCATCCCTAATCTTGAACTTGAAGCTCCCCCGGAATTCCCATAGACTGCCATTATAAAAATCGACCCGGAAGAAAGGACTACTGAAAATCGCTTGCAACTGGTACATGGGGTGACAGTTCATCAGACTTGGGGTCTGTTACTTTCCTTGCATTACTTTAGAAAAGGTAGTGACTCAATATGATGTTATTATAAGAACTCAAAAGGTATATTAATGACATAGTACAATGTTGAATGAAAAATTGTGCTCTTATATACCTGCATGTGAGAAGTAACAAAGAAGAAACCTTGAACCTTATAACTTAATCTGTAATTATTATTGGAAGTTATATTCAAGCATGTTCAAGGCCATGTAGAATTGTGAATGTCAAGTACAAACCATTTATTCCATTTTTGGTTATGCATCCTGGCACAACATAGCTCCATTATGCTTAGCAATAAGCATAAAGGAAAGTGAGGACCGGTCGACCGACCGACCACAGCGCTGTAGGGGGGCGCTGTGGAGCCCGGTCCTCACTTTCCAAAGGTCCTCACTCTGTGGGTTAAATATGAAGTCAGTCCTCACTATCCCCAAAAAAGTGAGGACCAGCAAAATGTCCTCACTTCCCAAACGGTCCTCACTCTGCAGGTGGAAAGCACGTGTGTGTCCTCACTTTATACCAAAAACAAAACACACACACACACACACACACACACACACACACACACACACACACACACACACACACACACACACACACACACACACACACACACACACACACACACACACACACACACACACACACACACACACACACAGGTGTACTCCACTCATTCAGGTAACAGGCAGTGAAATGTGAGTTGTCACTGTCCCTGCCAGTGTTGCCATGTCTGCTAATCTGTTTGGTACAAGCAACTTTTTTGTATATAGCTTCTACATATTGATAGTTGCTGGTTGTGTTTTTTCAGGGGATTTGTTTGTTTAATTTGTTTCCCAATTGTTTGTTCTCCCCAAGCATAGAGTAATAAAATAACAGAGACCGGACTGGAGCGATAGCCCCGCCCCCTTGTTATTCATTTCAATACAAGTTGCTCATTGGCGCTTTGAAGCACCCGGAAGACCGCCGGAAGTGCGCCTATTTCCGCATTTGAGCACCAAAATTTGGTGCCCCAATGCGGAAGTATTTCTCCATGAACGCGCCCGACGCAAGGGATTATGGGAACCATGAACGAGCGCCGTCGCGAACGAGCAAAGGGAAAAAACATCAAAAAGCATCAAAAACAAGCTTGTGGGTTTGCATTGAGCTTATTATCTGTCATATAATACATCTGTTGTGTTTTGAGAGGTAGTATATGACGTGAGGGCCGCTGGTTTATTCAGAAAACAACTTAAATACAAACTGCCCTGTACGCGTGCACAAAGCAAACGAGCGTGCGTGCTCTCGGGGCGTTCGTGCATGAATTCCACCCGCCTGCAGTACCAAACTTGGCCACCAGCGTGCCAGCTTCAAGCCTGGAGCCGCTGTCTGCTGGTGTGTCCCCAAGACCTGGTTGCTTATTTGTCTCACAAAATCTGGCAACCCTGGTCCCTACAGTGTAGTCTGGCTATCACACTGTTCTCATGTTTTCACAGAGCGTACAAATTGGACACAGTGAGAGATTAAAGTCCCTTCCCTGCACGCCGAACAGGTCTTTAACAAGCTCCTCTTGTGATGTCTGGCTCACACCTGTGCAAATTGCCATCCAAGTGGATACTTTTAGTATAATTCTGTGGCACAAAACATTTTTGAGATAAGGGTTCAGCAGCCAAACATATTTGAGAAATACTGTTCTAGTACAGGAGTTTTCAACCGGTGGTCTGGGGACCACCAGTGGTCCTTGACAGGGTTCCAGGTGGTCCCCCAGGATAAATGATGGTAGTTGGTTAACCAGATGTAACTTTTTGAGAGGTGTCATGTTTACACTCTCAAGAGTAAAAATAGTCATCATCTGGATTAGCCCAAGTCTGCACAACTAGAGAATGTAGAAGATAAATGGTCATTTTGATCTGTATGTTTCACTGTTTTGTTTCCCAAATCCAGCCTGGAATTGTGGACAAAAGCAGTTTTGGGGTCTGTGGGGCTAAAAATGTCCCCAAATGGCTGTCCGTGGCTCAAATGCTGGGTAAATAGTGGGCCCTGGTGTCATAAAGGTTGAAAACCCCTGTTCTAGTAGAATGATGGGAGAGACAACGTAACGTGGGTAGACTACAAGTACTGTAGTATTTTATAAATGATGTTCTGCTTGGTCCTCCTGCCATACACTGCCTGCTGACAGGTGACTCCCCCACCCAGTCTGTAGGATTACGGTATGTGACAAATAGCCCCTCCTCTCCCCCTCCTCCCCGTCCAGCTTACCTCCCCCGAACATGGGCTGACTGTGTTCGTGTGGAGCAGACAAATGGCAAAGCTGGACTCACTATAGTGGGTTTGAACTCCACAACCTCTGCAGTGCGGTGCTGCTGGTGGGCAGGCTCTTTTACAACAATGTGCCACCTGAGCACTGAGCACACATCGCTATTTCAAACTGATTTCAGTCCTGACTGGGTGAGTGGGTTGAGTGTCACAGTGACCGTAATACCAGACACAATTGGAAAATGGTGATCATCGCACAAAAAAACACTCCCGAATTAGGGAGTGGGCAACAAGCCAGAATCCAGAGACGGGCAAAAGGCCAAAAGCCCCCAAGTGGGTAAAGAAGGTAGACAAAACACAACCTGAGACAGCAGAGCTCCTCCAGGCAACTGGGAACATACAGTAAATCAGAACATGAGACCAGCAGGCTCAGCCAGGCAATAGAACCACAGAATGCAGTATATACAGGATAGATCAGGGAACGATATACATTATTGTGGCAACACTTATCTTACAATCTGGCAATGAGCATACAACAGATTTTATGTTTCTATGGCTGTTGTCTGTCATCGTGCTGCTCAGTCAAGCATGGCCATGCTATAGGCTGTGTACAATATCAACACTTAAAGTATCAATGTAAACAAACGCTTAGTCAAGAATCAACTTAAACAAAAGCTCAGTCTGGAGACACCTCAGGCACTGGCCTCTCTCTCTGCATCAGTCCCTTGCTGGAGTTGTTACGGACAGGTCCTGGTTGGACCAAATGTAGCTTTAAGCACAAGTGCAATCACGAAGATCTCTTCATTTTGTTTGCACATGTTTGCTGTCAAAAAAATCATTCTATTCATTCCCACGCTGTCAAAATCCCTTCTTTCACAAATCTAAGCGTGAGCACTACTAACCAGTTCTGACTGCAGCAAATCTGCAGCCAGTCAATCTGCAGGTTGGGCTCTGTTTTTGGTTTTAATTAGCTCTGGCATTCTCTTTTCAGTGAGCGACTAACCGAGCGAGTAACCCACCTCTTTCACCAGTTAGTTACACCTCGTTAACCAAGTCCTTGAGATGGTTCATGTTTTCTGCCACCACTAGACTCCGACGGGGGGTTTGTCACACATCTATACTATGCACTTTGAAAGCTAGTCTAATGACCAAAAGATCCTGATCTTTCAGAGTCCGTTATTGAGCTAATGATGGCACCGTCAGGCTGCTTTGGGTCGTAGGCTACAACCCTGAGCAGTCTAACGGTGCCATCATTAGTGCCATCATCAAGGTCCTGAAATCCCACAGAGTAGTGGGATTTCAGGACTTTCTCTTGAGGCTGTGTTTTATACTTGGTATTCAGACACCGCATAAATAGATTATTGCAAGCTTGCAGATCGGGCATATTCGGTATTTAATATATAATATCAACATTTCCGTACTGTATACCGTAAGTAGGCGACTAGGCGTAGGAAACACAGAATTGAAATTACTCCCGCCTAAGTGAAAACATTGTAAACTTAGTATATGCAACGTGACATTGGACATTGGCTAAGAACAATGATAAATGGTGCATTTATACTGCATAACGCCTTCATCCTAGGCATCAGCATGTAGGAAATGCTATTGCTTGCTCCTTGATAAGGGCTGATGACAGAGATTAAAACTTCTGATAACATCCAAAACCGAAGGTTACTGGAAGTCAGTGATGCAGGACCAGAATTGGAAACCAGAGTGTGTGTGCGTGTGTGGATGCATTCTTGATTACCTGATACTGGATTACTGGAAGTCCCTGGCTTTTACGCTCAGAACAACATGACACACACACACACACACACACACACACACACACACACACACACACACACACACACACACACACACACATCACACACACACACACACACACACACACACAGAGACAATGCTGTTTGTTTGGTAAATAAAACAAGTGAGACCCTGTAGAGGTTCAATCAGTAACAGAACCATTAGTTGATCAATAGCAAACTATTTTAATGCTATACTAGAGGCTATGGGTGTGACATCAACATACCCCGAGGTTATGTGGGCCGGGAGTGCCTAATGATTGGCCAAAATAACCTACTTTGTCGTCTGGACAACCCAGACCCTGTCAGACAGCCCAACCGAAACCTATCTTGTGTTAGAGTTAGAAGGCAGGCATCCGTTTGTTCCATCAAGACTATGCACACGCTACAGTGAAAAAAAGTTAAACAGGCTCCATTAATTTGACATGTTTTTTGAATGAGAGGATGACAATGAAGGATTTGGGTGGTTGTTTAGGCTTCAGTGGGTATACAGAGGTATCAAAGGGCAACATTTATTGATTTATTCAATTGATTTTAAATATATGGTGGAGCCCCCCTGAAATTAAGAATCTGTCAGATCACAGAAGCATGGTTCAAGGTTGAATAGGAGACACCTATACATGCTTCATGCTACTGAGCTTCATGGCCATAAATTAGGGCAATGTTCCTCCACTTTGTCATCATAAACACATGTGGGATTGTGGCCATCAGCAGCACAAGCACAGTTGTAAATTTTCCTAGCAGTGCCAATTTATGGATTCTTACGTCCCAGGCATGAGTCAGTGGAGCCTGGCCCAGGCTTAATTATATGAATGGCTACACAATTACCTATACTGATGTCATAACATATACCGGACTACTTGTAAACATGCAAATAACGTTTTTGTTTTATCGATTTACTTTTACTTTTCTCACCTTCCTCTTACGGAAAGAACAAAAAAAACAATGCAGCTTGCACAAAATGCTAATGATTTACACCAGCAAGCTTGAATGTTGATTCTGATTCCATCATCAAAAAGTCAAACCAAAACAATGAGCCTGACCCATCATCAGGTCAGGCTCGGCAGCACATCAGCAGCGTAGCCACACAGTATGGGTATCGGTGACAAAAGGGACCTCCGCTGCTTTCCGACAGACCAGGTGCACAAAGCGAGGGATTCTCCTCTGCAGGCCTGATTAGGTTACACAGATGATTAGTGCGTCTACTATCCATGGACCTTCAGTCCACCTCTGACACGCCTCATCGACCTCACCTAAAACAAGCACATGCACGCACGCATGCACACACAACCTAGTGAAGCCCTTTGACCGCCCTGGCTGCACCAACATAGCAGGCTGCAGCTTTTTTGGTAATTAAACTAGTTTAAACCTAGAACTATATTTGCAAATATTTTCATGTCAAGGACCCTTGACCGGAAAGACCCTTAACCCCAACAACCCCCCCCTGGTCAAGGGACATTGACATGAACATAATATTTGAGAAACATAAGTTTGAACTCCATTAAGATACTTTTTAGAATAACAGATGTACCAGCTCAGGTATATTTGTGTGAGCTCCTGTGGCCTATAGTCGCTTTTTTTGGGGGTGGGGGGGGGCTTGTTTCCATATACCTGGTTGCTTGTTTCTCTTGCTAAATCTGGCAACGCGGCTAATATACCAGCACACCCTGACCATCTGTTGGTGGTCACACACACGCAGACACTAGTGGAAGCACATACGTAGGGCTCATCTTACAGACAACACAGACAGATGAATGGCAGACAGAATGTGGTCCACCGGGTATGTTTAGACCCGTCACAACTATTTCGTAATCACTCAATCATAAAAGAAAAAGTATAGTAGAAATGACAGATTTATGATCGCTTGGAGATTGGTAGTTTTATTTAGCTTACTTAACTTGAGAGTTAAGTAAAAAAGTACCTAAAAATTGTAATTAAATACAGTAAATGTACTTAGATACTTCCCACCACTGCATGGGAGATAGTCAGACACTGTCCAACTACATTGGAATTCATCACCTGCATGCGAATGCCGGACAAAAAAAAATAAAAAAAGAGGTCGAGCCAACATTTAATTGCCTGTCATGTTCTGAGGCGCCGCAATTCTTGGGAAAGGGAAGTTGTGGTGATAGGTGTAAAAGGCTTTTTGTGAAAGGGAAATCATAAAGTAAAATGCTGGAATACCGTGAGAATAATGTGCTATTATTATTCTGCACAGATTTAGGGCTGAACATAAATACATAGTGTACACAATAACAAAAAGGCTGTTAAGGAACACTCCCATTGCTGTTGGTGTCACCAGTGCTCCCACTGGGAAATGACAGATTAAGTGTCATCATATACAGTAAGAACTTACTGCGCCTGTAACTTGGGTTAGGGTGTGCAAATAGTACATACCTTTCTCAAACATCAGTTCATTCGTGTGCGTTACAGAGATGGCTTCATTAATCACGTCAGCCCTACGCATGCCATCAAGTGACAGACAAGCAAAAACTGCCGATCTCCAAGCATTGACAATGATACAATCGTTTTTTTTGCTTGTTCTTTTGTACAGTATAATGACATGACCAAAAAAACAGGTTTGTCAGGTTCAAAGAGGTAAAAAAAAGCAAAGGTGAAGGCCAACTTGGGATATAAACTTGGATCAATGGGTTTCTCAAGGGCGTGTTAACATGGGAGTGTCTTAATAGATACAAAGGACCCCTCTCATGTGTAGTCAGACACACACACCCGCACAATCAATACATACCGGTATGTATGAGCACTAGAGACTTCCTCACAAAGCTCCAGACAACTGAGACATGTCAACACGAGTCTACTACAGTATGCATCTTTAGTACTCTACTTAGTAGCTGGAATGAATGTCTAATAGTAGTAGCCCACTGTGGATCCAAATGAGTGCACTGTTAGCTCGAAACCACAGAATCCATGCAGCCACATTCCACAGAAAATCACTCCCAAGTACTGTAAATGAGTCACCATTGCCCCGCCATATTTCCATGTAAAAAGGTGATTGTACAAAGTGTGATTCACTCGATCCTGATCCCTACACACGATGACTGAAGAACATACTAGATCATAGGGTCTTTAATCAGCATTTTTCAAAATAGGCTGATTATCCCACGAGTTGACAAATAAAGGTTTATGATCCTTCCATCTATCCATCCATTAACTCTGTTGATTTGTTGACAAGGTTCATCATGGTCAAT
This sequence comes from Benthosema pterotum, assembly GCA_039105355.1. NCBI lineage: Eukaryota > Metazoa > Chordata > Actinopteri > Myctophiformes > Myctophidae > Benthosema > Benthosema pterotum. The sequence continues at coordinate 33,384,895 of CM076968.1, forward strand.
CTGCTGTATACTCTTAGTTTGGTGTTTTTGCGTAATCTGCTCTGGGCAGGAGTGTCAGTAAATAGCCAAATTGCATACTACACATGTGCATGTGTGTAAGAGAGAGTGATAGAGGTGGTAGGTGGGTGTGTTTGTGGAAAGGCCCACGCGGTCACTGAAAGGACTGTAAGAGGATTGCTCTCATGCCTGTGGGTGACTCACAAACACAGGGGCAATGAACTCTGGCTTCTATTGATGTTTAACCAAATTCCATTGTTAATACAGCATTTAGTAGCGTCACATGTTTGTGTGTGGTGGCCATAACACATGCCTACCGTGCAGCCACAGTAACAGGCTCTTTAAAAACAGCGGTTCTCATACCTTTTCATGTCAAGGACAACCAAATTCATATTTATTTGGCCTCAAAAGCTCATCTCAGGAGGTTGTTCCAGGGGACCCAGTAAAGAGTCTTTATGGGGGGTTGCTGAGGTTGCATATCTAATGAATTTCTATATATTGAAAATGTTCAATGTTTGTCTCAATGGGTTGAATTGAACAAGGCTGAGGAAATCACTGCTCTTGCATTTGTGTGTGTGTGGGCGTGTGTGTATGCATGTGTATGTGTGTGTGTGTGTGTGTGTGTGTGTGTGTGTGTGTGTGTGTGTGGTTGTGTGTTCCGTGTCACCAACGCAGTGGTATAGTTGATGTGCTCTGTAAGGCCGCTACTGATTGTGTGCCTGTGTTGCCTTGGCTTGTACTTGTTCAGCAGCGCTGGGCTCCAGCGTTCTTGAACCGGGTCATCCATCTCCCAGTCCTCAAGGACCTGCCCGAACACCGTTTCTCCAATTCCCTTTCCTCTGCTAGCTGCTTAATTGATCCCCACTATTCAGGATCAATCGGATTCGGCCTCCTGAGGCCAATTTCCAGTGCGTTGTCGCTGGAAAGAGTGAAATATTAACTCAAGTGCAATAGCCGTCACTGCTGGCCCCACGTTGAGAGAAGAAGTTAAACAAGCCTATTATACACAGTCCTCCCTTTTTTTTCTATTCCCCAGCCTCTTTGTTTGTACCATAATTGCGTGAGAAAAGGATGGGATGTTTTCAAGAAACGCAACAAAAAAAAAACGCAACAAAAAAATGCAAGAAAAACTAAAGCGCCTCGGATTTCAATCCCCCAGACTCCTCTGGGTCCTGCTGACACTTAGAAGGTCTCTGCCATCTCGTCTCTGACGTTTACACTGGCGTTGCCATGGTTCCCCAGAGGGCTCCGTCGCTATAACCAGGACTCACTCCTCCTCATCGTCCTGGCAACCCAACACTAACATGCCATCCCATAGTTTCCCAGGATGAGTGTGGCGAGATCTGATCCACAGGGACGTTGTTTAAAGTGATGTTTTTGGGGGCCAGAGGTCCAGGACCACCTCTGTCTCCTCTCCTTGTCCTTCTTTGGCCCCACACTCTAAACCTTACCAGACCTTTCTATATTTAGTGCCCTTATTAAATCCCCTTCCAAAACAGTGTTCCTTTTCTCTTTTAACGTATTTGTGAGGGCTGCTAGATCCTGCTATAAACAGCCACTCTGTAGATTCTGTCTGAACACAAACATTAATGCCATTGACAATAAATGTAGAATTACAATGTTCATGAATGTGACGAGGACATAATTGAAGTGAGAAAGGAAAATGCAGGTGGAAGCAAGGAGATGATTCCGCTGCGGTGATCCCAAAATTGACGTCTTTTGGGGGAATTTGCCCGAAAGAACATTAAACATTAAATGTCTCATGCTGTCTGTCGGGTGTAAAGTGAAACCTTGTATGTACAGAAAGGTTACTTTGCATTGACAGCATTAGACTGTGGATCTGCTACTTTGCTTTTGTGTTTGAAGCTGTAGTATGAAGACAGATATCAATCTATGAAAAGATGAAGAAGAGAAAATGGAGATGAGAGTTTTCTGTCTGACAGTGTCAATAAAATCAATCAGACTGATTTATACTGTGCTGGCACACATGTACTGTATGCATGCAAGCGCAAACACACACACATGCACACGGCTTGTTACCATAACAAGAGTGGACACATGCCCATGTCTGGCCAGTACCACAGTACTATGGCAACCTCAGTGCAATGCTAGACGCTGGAACATTGAAAGCCTATAAAACACGTTCAGAGATAAAAGCAGGAGCAGCTTTACAACACAACACACAGGGAGGGGAGACGTGCTGTAGTTAAACACCGGCAGGCTTGATTCCATGTCTTGAAACCACTGGTGGTTTTGAAACATCAAAACCACCAGTTTCAATGTTTTTCTCATATTGCTTTCATATTTCCTTTTCCCAATACAGGTTTTCATCATTTAGAACTTCTTTTTCAACTTACAAAAAAGTCAAATGCATTTACAACACTTACAGTGAAAATAGCATTCACTGCTTTGCGTCACAAGCTGAAACTGTTTCAACTTGCTGAAACACTGGAACAGTTGAGTGAGAAAAGAAAAACAACAACATTTATCCATTATGCATGAGGCTACAAATTAATTGTGCCAATTCTATTAAACTTTCATCATAATTGCGCTCTCTAATTGAATCTGCTGGAGTCGTTAATAAATCAGGATAGGAAAAGAACAATGTCTTCAATGTAAAATGGTGCCTCTTACTCTGCGGTGCAATGTAACTGCGCAAGTACATAAGTAGCAAAGTTAATGAGTCACCCACATTAACAAGGGTAATTCTCTAGTTAGCACCCTAGACTCAAAACAAAGTCCTCACATGCAGAGATGAAGGGCGATGCCTCACCGAGGTCCTAGAGCAGTGGTTCTCAACCTTTTCACGCCACCACCACCCCAAAATAATCACATTCCAACTGGAGACCCCCGAAATAGTTTAACTGTGGAACGCCCAAAACAATCTCGTTTGAACTGGAGACCCCACCCCCCACCTCAAAATAGTTTGAGGGAGAGTGGAGAGTCTGGAGATCCCACCAAAATAATCATAATTTGAACTGGGGGACACCCAAAATAATCACATTTCTGAGGCATTAAAAGTCTTAAATGTAATTAAATTGTCACTTTGGAAATGTGCAGATAATATACTTGGTAATACACTTATATCCTACTGTATGTTTGTTTAATGCAGAGTGAGAAAACATACAATAAGCCAATAATCTAGGGACCCCAAGCCTACTCAATAGTCTTACAATTTAGGCATTTACTATAGCAGATACTCTTAATCCAGAGTCATTTACATTAGGCAAAGAACAAAACGAAAAACCATGGTGGTAGATCAGAGACAAGCAGAGTAGTAGCTAAGCGAAGATCATACCTATCAGTAAAATAATCTACAGTATAGTTAAACTGTGTATACATTTGCAATAAAGTGTGATGTTTACATGAAATGCTATACTTATTTTGCAGCATCAGCCTAACGTAAGTCCTTTCTTTGTGTGTCTAAAGGCCTACAGTATATGCCACTGCCCCACCTGAGAGCTTTTACCCAAATCAGGATTCAAATCCTCGGAGGGAAAAGGCAGCCAGCATACCCATTGTTATACTGAAATGGCAGCTTTGCAGGAAGTGGCTACAAAAACAAATGGGCATACAATTGAACGGCGGAAGGTGTGCACTCACTCACACACACGTGTTATTACTATACTTACGTTGTACTCCACTTCTGAGGACACTTCAGAATCCAGGCATAACCCTGAACACTACTACACCTAAAACTAATCTCTAAATGCCTGGCCTAACCTTTACCTGCCTGTCCTAATTGTTCTAAGCCTGTAACTCTAAACAACCATAGGACATCCATTAATTTTGTAGCACCATTGACCACACAATGTCCATTTCTCAAATGTCACAATGATATAAACTTATATGGTATTATATATGCTTGAAGACATTCAGTCCTCACATGTATAGAGTGCTCACACACACACACACACACACACACACACACACACACACACACACACACACACACACACACACACACACACACACACACACACACACACACACACACACACACACACACACACACACACACACACACACACACACACACACACACACACACACACACACACACACACACAAAGTGTGACAGGGGAAATGTAAAAACGTCGCTCTGGGAAAAACAGATTTATTTTGGAAGCAGACTGACAGGAAAAGGAGTGCCCAGCATCACTGAAGGAAGGGAATGAACAGAGACAGATGCTGCAGGCTGGCTCTCCAGCACTGCCAAATGGCTTTCGAGCTCTATCCGGAGCCCATCCGGGCCGATAACGGCCGAGAGCAGCGGACCTGCAAGCTATCAAGCTTGTAGTACGCTCACATGACCTACAAGCTGTGAGCTTTTAGGTCCGCTATTTTTGGCAATGCGACACCATCACACAACAGAGCACAAATCTTAAACTCACCACCACTTAAGTGATGACAAATACACAAGTCAGCAGCACACCACAAACCACCCTGGACCGTCTACAAAGCAGTCGTTCCCCCCAGGGGTCCTTGATGAGATTCCAGTGAGTCCCCAGCAACCGTTGAGACTTTAACATTTTAACTACAAAGATCTTGTTTCGGATAGGTGTTCCGTGGCCAAATACATATCGATTTGGTAGTCCCTTGACATGGGAGATGTTTTAGGAGCCACAGATCTAAAACAACACTGAAGTGATGACGGAGACACCAGTCAGCATCACACCGCAGACCCCCTTCTTGGACCGTCTACAAAGCAGTCTCTTGTATACAGACACACAGAGTCGTTGAAAAAACATTCAATAAGACAGACCACAATTATCGAGTTACATGTTGACATATTCACAGAAAGCTTCTTATACTTCCTGTACAGGAGATCATCTTGAGGTATTCATTTTTTTTTTACTGTAGTGCTTTGGTTTTTGGTTTAAATCACTGCTGATGAAAGGAGAACAATAATAGTCTTTATCAATTTTAATATGTCCCAGAGGGATATTACATTTCACAAGTCTGTTCAACAATACTTGACAAGAAAATACAACACAGCATAGACAATATATAGTGAAAGGAGGTTAAGTCTCCTTGCAATTTTCCAGACAAAGGATTTCCTTCATTAATATGACAGTGGTCCGATCTCACAGGACCTTCACCAGATCAGCGTCTGCCTTTATGAAGTTCCTGTGAGATCCAAAAAATGACATGCCTACCTACACATCTAGAAGGGTATTACTAAAGCAGTGAATCTCAAACTTTGAGATTTCAAGGACCGTCCCATGGGGGGAAAATCAGTCGAGAACAAGAAGTACACAAAATGGGGTAGAAGCTGATAAACTGCAATTAAATCAATTAAATGCAATTGGTGTGAGAAAACATATGTTGGCATTGCCAAAGTAAGCACAATACAATCCAAAAAAGTGTGTACATTTTAAATTCAGAATCTTCAATAAATCAAATTCTTTGTATAGAGTTCATAGAAACAAGGATGACGGAATGAGGGTGGTTGTGTTCCATTCAATATCATTTCCCTATCACAGCAGCTCACTGCTCCATTGCTTTACTTCACCCAGCAGATGTTTTTTCGTCATTAGTCATGTTTTCGAAATATCTGGGTGATTGTAATCTGTGCAAAGCATGTGTCTCTTTTGTCTTGGTACAATAGACAGATGGTTTCCACTTAATTTTGTGTGCATTGGGTCCATAGTCTGTCTTCTTTTGGGATACAGGTCTGCCTATGCCTTTCTTGATTGCAAGACTATGCTCACAGAGTCTGTGCCTAGTTAAGATTTGTCTTTATTTTGGGTCAGTCACGGTGCTCAGGAGTGTGTGTGTGCGTGTGTGTGTGTGTGGGGGGGTGTTACACATAGACGGATTATGAAATTATGGGCGCCTGGGCAGTGACAAGGACCGTGTGCGCTACCCACATGGGTGTAGCGCAAACCAATGGTTTACCCATTTTTTGAGGGGTCCCTGAGTTTGAGCTTCTTAGTGATCACGCGGACATTCAAGTCAGGGCCCACCCTAGCTCAGAGGCCCCTGGGCCTGGGCCCAACGTGCCCGTTGGATAATCCTTCCCTGGTGATATAGTACAATACTGTAAATGTGAGGTTGGCTAAAACCATAGCAGAAAATAGCAGATCTCCTAACAGTGCTGTGTGAGTGTGTAGATTCTATTTTTGTGCACAACTCCCCAAAGTAGAAGAACGTAAATTAGGTTTTGGCCTACCGTGTTGACCATGACACAGCATCACATTTGTCACATTTTCCTACTAGTGGACCACTGCTAATGTGCCTGTGTGCCGAAAAGACCCCAACCAATGTACAGTATCAGGCAAAAGAGGGAATTCCTGCAATTACAATAGCTTCCCTAATAATCTTTTAAGCCATGTGATACAACTATGGCTTTCCCTTCCTACAAATCCACATTACTAGTGTGAGGCCGAGGCACAAGTCAGCGTACATGCAGGCTTCCCCCACCGACACACACACACACACACACACACACACACACACACACACACACACACACACACACACACACACACACACACACACACACACACACACACACACACACACACACACACACACACACACACTACAATATACGGTATATACTACTGACACATACAGTATACAGATTGCTTGCACACACACACACACACACGCACACGCACACGCACAGGCGCATGAGCCACCTCTCCAGAGACAAAGGGAAACACCTGGCTTTTCGTCTCCCATATTCTCCCCGGGTGTGGAGGTGTGCGTCTGTGTATCCGTAGCGCGTTGCGTTCCTATAAATAGAGGCTCTGCTGTGCCTTCACTCTATAGCTGCTGCCACTCCAGAGGGATCCCCCTCATGTTTTAATTAAATAAACTGCAGCAATCAGGCCCCAGCTGTGGCCTACTGCATCGCCCAGCCCTGTAATGCCATCCTGCTCGGGGCCAATAGGAGAATGTGAGCTCATATGGACGCTTAATGTATATATCTCTGTGTGTGTGTGTGTGTGCATGTGTGTGAAAAAGAAGAGCGCATACGAGGAGACAAGAGCTACCCTTGCCTTCATGCGTGCATAATGGCTATTTCTAACAGCAAATGAACATTGTTGTGGTTTCCGTGGTGAGCTACTTCTACAGTATGTTACAGCACACGGCCTACTGTAGCTTTGTTTACGGTTAAACAAGTGCAAACATGTGTTTTTTCTCATGCTAATAAAGCTAATTGAATTGTAACAGACAGACAGAGAGAGAGAGAGAGAGAGAGAGAGAGAGAGAGAGAGAGAGAGAGAGAGAGAGAGAAAGAAAGAAAGAGACAGACAGACAGACAGACAGACAGACAGACAGAACAGGGTATGAGAGAGAGGAGAGTGAGAGCCAGCAGGGGCGAGCAACGAACCCCACGAGGCATGCATGGGAAGCCCTGCTCAGGTGGCTGCGAATGGCTTCCCCCGATGTGCAATGCAGCATGAGCAATCTAACTCATCATGTGCTCATCCTCCTACCTCCCATCTCTGCACATCCTCATTCCACCACCCTGTCCCTTTTTTTTGGATTTCCCCTCCAATCCACCCTCCCTGCCCCCCTTCCTTCTGAATTATAGCTCTACCTCCCTCCATAAGCTTGCCTTATACCTAGTTGCAGCAAGGAATGGCAGATTTGCATCTTCAAGCTCACAATGACAGAACATAGTCGGTGTGAGCTTGTAGATCAGGCTATTTATTTTTGGCGTGTCGCCAACACCCCACAGGCAACTAAGCATTACCCCAGGCTTTATCTATTCACTGATGCTGGCCGCTCCCACCACACACACACACACACACACACACACACACACACACACACACACACACACACACACACACACACACACACACACACACACACACACACACACACACACACACACACACACACACACACACACACACACACACACACACACACACACACACACACAGCCCTTCCCCCCTCTCCCTTTACCTTTAGCCCCTTATCTTGCTCCTCCACCTCCTCTAGCAGCTCACAGCCCACCAGTGACTGACCCCCACCACCTTACCACCCCAAGCATTGTTGCCATGTTGTCCACTCATCCTACATTTTTTTAAATATTGCAGAAAACCAAAATTGTGTTTTGCCGTTTTATTTGTGGCTTAGTGTCTTATGTTAGTTGTTCTCAAACAATTTCCCCACGTTAATATGCATTTGGCTACAATCTATACCCTATACCCTCTGAAAATATCTTCAAATAGCCATTGGGTTCAAGACCTAAACCAAACCGGCCTCTTTTGAGACTTGTTTTTGTAGACCTGGCCACTAATGTTCCATTCACAAATATTGGCAGCACTACCAATGATGAAGTATGAGGAAGAGGAAGGAGACTTAAAAACTCCCAGCTTTTAGCAACATACGCGGCAGAAGCCAAGCAGCAGCCCTTTGCTCCCGGGGTTGCCATCTATAATTGATGTACTGGTTGCTACTGGTTCCTTGTTGTAGGAACCGGCCCCCAGTAAAGCCATGTGTGGTTGGTTATTAAAGACCTACAATCAGCTCCCAAGGGGATATGTAGCTTTTGGCAGAGCAACCACAAGCTTGCCATCAGAACAACATCAATAATTGAACTTGGAAAAAAAGGGGTGGAAAAAAAAACATGTGAACAGAAGCCAATAATCATTTTTGACGGAGCTAGTGTACTTGATTGTTCAAAAGATTTATTCACTCCGCATTAGGGTGGTAATCACTGCTGCTCGCACCTACTGGGACCTACGCAGGCTATTCCCGTCAATTTTGCTGTCCTTCGTGTAGGAATTGATTCAATTATCGATTAAGTTGGTTGGTGCAGGTTTGAAAAAAGAAGAGAGAAAAAAAGAGAGTGGATCAATATCCATTTGGGTAAGACAGATCAGCTTTCCCTTTGATGTTTTAGAAGGTCTACACATGTGTGACTTAGGTACATAAGCGAGATACACACACTGTCTCAAGGCATTGAATCTATTTACTGACAACCTTGTTTCCTGTTAGGATTTCTAAACACATTTAGAATCTAGTAGTGACAAACTACAGTATATGTGCAAACTGACTTTGGCACAAACAAGGGACTGCATTCATTCCGCTCCTATGCCGCCAAAATGTGGAACGCCCTACCAACAGCCATCAAGGCATGTGAATCCCATGACTCCTTCAAAACCGCTCTCAAAGGCCACTTATGGACAGCTGCAATTCAAAACTGGCACCTGTAAAATCCTTTTTCCTGTACCCCATGTTTTTTTTTCCTTTTTATGTCATTACAGTAGTTCCTACTTTCTTTTCTTTTTACATACAGTATATGTGCATAGGTTCGTAGCGCAAGGTTGCCGGTTCGATTCTGGGTCTCCCCCAGAGTTAGTGTCAAAGTGTCCTTGAGCAAGACACTGAACCCCTAGTTGCTAGTAGTTGCCTTGCATGGTTTCCACTGTCATCAGTGTATGAATGTGTGTGTGAATGGGTGAATGTGATGCACAAGCTATGTAAAGCTCCTATGTAAAGTGCTATATAAATGCACCATTTATAAATGCACCATTTACGCACCATTTACCAGTGTGTCATCTACAGTAAGTTTCTTGTATTAAGTTGTGCTTTCATTTGAAATGTACTCATTATGCATACTGTTAATAAATATTTCAATCAATCAAAAAGCATTGCATACTCATATTGGTTGTACAGTCTTTTTCTCTTCGGAGTCCAATGTGGACCTTGGTTGGTCTCCAGATACAGTATAACATCAGGATTTGAACATGGAAAGCCATAATCTTAACCACTACCCTAAAGGGGAATTCTCCTTTGGCCAGGGGAGGCATGGCCTTTGGTCATCAGGTAGAGGTCCTGAGCTACTACAGGTACAAGACTTTATTGTTACTTAGCTGTGAAAATGTCAAAACCATGAAGGATATTGATTTCAATCACAAACTAGTCAAGTTGAAGTTCAAACTGGAAACTATGACACACACATACCTGGCTGGAACCAGCCCCAAGGACAAAGTCAGATAAACACCCACCTTTACAATGCATCCTAGACAACGAGATAAGCCCCTATAACCATAAAGTGTCAGAGGTTTTGCCGTCACATGGCAGGGTAATATAATGATGGAAGATTAGCCAACAGCATTGGCCCTGGCCTGCATATCTAGGAGGCAATGAAAGGACCATGCCCTCCTTTAATTAAAAGATGTGTGTGTGTGTGTGTGTGTGTGTGTGTGTGTGTGTGTGTGTGTGTGTGTGTGTGTGTGTGTGTGTGTTGTGTGTGTGTGTGTGTGTGTGTGTGTGTGTGTGTGTGTGTGTGTGTGTGTGTGTGTGTGTGTGTGTGTTGAAACCATGAAACTTAACTCTGATGAATCAGCGATTCAATTTAGGATAGTGATTCACTACACTAGGCCTACATAATGGAATACTAGGAGGAAATCATGTGATATTGCGTGTGATGTGAGTTGCAATGATATTTAAAGAATCCAAAAGGGCACACGAAGAGGTTATTATATTGAAGCAGGATTAAACAGCTCATCACCATCACTGTTCACTATCAGCTAATAATAAATAAATAACCCCCACGACGTTTAATCCCCAGCCAATGCCTGCCAACCAGGTGCTTTCCTGGGGGGCGCTACTTTTTGTGACAAGCCTAATTATGCTCCATCTCACCAGGGAGGGAGGGAGGTAACGGTTTGCCCTAAAAATACGTCAAAAACTAATACGATGTACAAGCTGGAAAAGAACATAATGTCGTACTAGTGCAATGGTTTGGTAGGTGTAGATGTAGTGGTAGATCTGTTCTGTTTTGGGGGAGGGTAAACGAAAGCTTGAAGATGCGGTGATTGAGAGACGAGTCTTCAGAAAAAAGGCGCATGGTGGCTGTCAAACACTCCCCGTTCTGCTCTGCCTCTGACTGTCACACATGAGCAAACAACCCTATCATGGTTACTGTAGCAGCCTCACCCCTTTACTCTGATCATACCATAACAAGATCACCTTTTAAAATCTATATTTCCACCCACTAAGATCATGAATCATATAAACATAAATATGAAAAGATGCACTTACCGATGCCGGGGGCTGAGTAGATGAAATACAATGCGGAGGTGGACAACGAGAAGAGGAATAACAGCCCAAGGAATGACCTTCTCCGAAAACGCAAATGTCTCGGCATTATACAAGCAAAAAAAGCCCCAAAACCCACACAGGGATCAGGCCAACCCGGGGTTCTATGTACAGTTGGGGGAGATTGAAAAATGACACACAAAAAATCCGATTCCGATTATCCCTTCTTTTTTTTAGTCCAAAGAAAGAAAGAAAGATCTCCGTCCGTCCAGATGCAGGCAGGCAGGGGAAGGCTTGTCTCTCCCCCGGGAATGAAGCGCTGTATGCGGCAGTGAGGAAGTGCTGCTGCTCGGTACGGTACAAAGACAGAATGGGGAGAGAGAAAGAGAAAGAGAGAGGGAGGGAGAGAGAGAGAGGTAGAGAGCTCCAATAAATAAATAAATCAATTGATCAGAAATGTTTCGAATGGATCGATGTGTTGTTCTTCCTCCGGGAGATTGGCTTCAGCATCGGATGAGGAGAATTCATACCACCAGGTCCACCATCGGAGGTATCTTCTTTTAATAACGGCTGCCTGCGGATGATGATGGTGCAGTTGAAGCTGGCGTGGTTGGTGATCAGTGGAGGTTCATCGTTCCGCTCCCGTGTGTGTGTGCGTGCGTGTGTGTCTGCCTACCAGCCCTAGTATGAATGGAGCAGCCCCGATACAGAGTCAGAGCCGAGCAAGCAAGAGAGAGAGCGCGGTGCGAAAATGAGCTGCACCTATTTAAAGTGGGCGTTCAGGAAAAGTAGCTTTTACGCACAGACGTACACACGCGCACGCTCCCACGCGCGCACGCACGCACGCACACACGCACGCACACACACATACACACACACACACACACACACACACACACACACACACACACACACACACACACACACACACACACACACACACACACACACACACACACACAGCATTTCATTTCAACGTTGCGTTTGTGTGTAACAGGCTACATTACTAAAGCTTTTTTATGTCAACAAAATTAAGCGCACAGTCAGTGTCGTTAGAAATCTTCTATTTTAACTATTTTATTTTGTACGGCTACTTTTTCCCAATAAAGACAAAGACATATCCTACAAATAGGAATATGTTAATAATAGGCTATATCATATATTTGTCCATGATAAATGTAATATATAACCATTGCATCCCTCAAACCAATCCAGTCTTTGAGACTTGGCCAGTGGCCAAACTGATTGTTGAATAATCATGTTGATAATAACTCAACAATATAGAGCCTTGTCACTGGAAAAGCGTTGCTAGGGAACACTACAGTTTGGGTCCACGTTTTCCTCCTCTTCCCTCCCCCCACCCCCCACTTATATATTCACAAACACTGAACCCATTTTGCCCCTTTTGCGTTTCTTCATGACCCCCCCCCCATATATATATACAGTATATATATATATATATTCAAGTAAAAGCAATTAAAATGGATAATGTGTATATAATGTGTTTATTACTAGGATGTTTATTACTAGGATAGGCTACTAGTAGCCTACTGTAACTGGGGCTTCATTATGCCAATAAATGAGGAATAAAAAAGGCATTAGGCCTACTTAAAAGCCCCTAATCACATCATAGGTTCAAGACAGAGAAGAATAATCAATTATAATAATTATTTTCTTGCATAATAAACCCCACCAAATGTCGTATCTGCTCTGTCTGTAGTGTCTGTTCTGTGGTGTCTATCGGCACGCCCACTCAGCCGAGTCGGCTCAGGAACTACAGAACCCAGAAAGCAACATTTCTAAACTCACTCGGTTGGTTTGCAAGCGCTCATGGGATATGAAGTACTCATGTTGCACCACTTTGTCTTTGTAAATGAAAACACTGTAACCCAACACAATATAGTTGGCTACTCAATGTGCAGATTCTAGATCAGTGTTTTTCAACAAGTGCCTTGAGAGGTTCCAGGTGGTCCTCAGGTTGACCAACTTTCTATTTACATTTGGCCGTCCAGATGTAACTCTTTAAGAGCGTAAAAATGAAACCAAATGGACCCTTGCGGGTTATATATTCAGGTCTATATGCGGGTCTATATGCGGTTTTATTTGGTTTCATTTTGACACACTCAAGAACTAAAATACAGTATATGCGTCTATATGCGGGTCTATATGCGGTTTTATTTGGTTTCATTTTGACACTCTCAAGAACTAAAACATTCATCATGTGAATTAGCCCTAGACAGTCTACACAACTGGAGAATGTAGAAGATTCATGTTTTTATTTTTATCTGTGTGTTTTGTTTCTGAATTGTGAACAAAGGCAAAAGAAATGTTTAGTTTTTGGGGGTCTGTGGCGGTAAAATGTCATCAAATGGTGGTCCGTGGCTCAAATGCTGAATAAATAGTGGTCCCCTGGTATCAAAAAGGTTGAAAACCACTGGCTTAAAGTAGGACTACAACTCCCATGAGCGGCTCAACCAGGAACAGGAAGTGTAAACGTGTAGCAACGATAACATGGAAGAGTCGACATGGAGCTGATGTTAGTTTCATTTGTTATTCCACTGCAAACCCGTGTCTCTCGTTTTTAATCGCATGCATGCGTATATTATTCCCAGTGTTTAAGGATGAAAGGCATCGTGTGTGAATGTGTTGTTTTGTTATTGTTGTTGTTGACACCGAGCCCGTGCACCACCCAGGACGGACAACATGGGGATACGGACACTAGTAATAACAAGATTGTACCTCCCGTTGACATTAATAACCAGCAGCAGACATTAATAGATGACAACAATGTGGAGGGCGTGAATGCACCGCAGAAAGATGGACAGTCTGTCAGGTTTGGTGGCTTTCTATCCCTATAGTTTAGTGTTCATTTCCTACTGTGATCTGTGCTTGTAGATCTGGTGTCGTTTGATTTGTGCCAATTACGCACAAATCAAACGACACAATGCTTTCCCAGTTTTAAGGTGCTTTTTATAGTGATACATATTATTATGTTTGTTAATTATTGTGTTTTATACAATAATTTCATTCTATTGCAGCAGAACTTTGTCTGGAGTAGTGTGGTGGTGTTTACCACACGTCATGCACTCACATCCATTCATGTACTTGTACAGTAGGTTAAACAAGTAGAAATGCTTTATGTTGTTGTGACACTCGCAGTTATCTTGTATTGAATTGTGCTTGAAATGTACTGTAAATCTCCAAGCTGTTAATAAAAATCAAAAAATCAACCAAAAGTCCTCTCTGTAGGTAGTAAACACCACCCACTACTCCATAAATGAAAATACTCGATAAACGAAACAATCGGTACAAAAATACAATTGAATTATTTTGTAAATTGTTAAATTTATATTTTAACAGTACTCATTGCAACAAGGTTATGTTCCCCTCATACCCTGTCTCAAGCTCTTCATGAAACAGAAATGAGACCTTATCAAAACCCCGCCCTGTCGGGTGGGGTTTAGCCACTGTCCAATGCCTAACCAAATACTTTAGCAACTGTTGCTATGCAGGTCAAGCTTTCCTCAACTAATGTGCCTATTACACAAGGACAGATTGGGGAGGGACTTTACACTGCCAGCCAAATCTAGCCTGAATCTGTGTCACTTCAAGACAGAAATCTGATTGGTTTAACAGGTCACATGACTCATTTAAACAAATCAGATTCCAGGCTCAATGTGTCTCAGATCTGATTCAGGCTGGATTCGGCTGACAGTGTAAATTAGGCTTCAGTGAATGGCTAATTGCATCATGTTCATGTCGGGATGGGACACCTGATTTCCAATCAGGAGATATAACTTGTAAAGCTTAAGTGAAATCAGAAGTGTTGGAACTAAAACTTGAGTCGACAAAATTGGAACTAGCTGATAAATTGTGATTGGTTTATCTCATAATTGAAATTGGTGATTTTTTTTATGCATGTGGGGATCTGTAAACTCTAGACAGTGTAAGAGTGGAAGCAATGGATGCTGTTAATATAGCAAATGTAAACCAGTCACACCAGTCCTGTCTAATGATGCTGACTTTCCTGGAAATGAAACCTGTGATTCTGCCAACCCTTAAGCCAAGACCTTCTCTAATTTCACCACAACGACCAAACCGTGTTCGGTGATTAAATGCTTTCATCATGTGTGTCTTTCCGGCAGGTCTAATGACACGGACGGTCTTGGCAACGAGACCCTCCATTCCACCACCACTAGCCGGCCCACCACCCCCCCTGCTCCGCCAACGGCTAAACCCATGCTACCTGTTCAGACCGGCGTCAAGGCCCAAGAGGAGGAGCAGTCCAGTGGGATGACCATATTCTTCAGCCTGCTGGTTATTGGTCAGTATTCTTCCTCAATCTGTTTCTCGTTCAATTCAGGCCCCGGCTACACGACTCCGGATCTTTTGTCAAACGCAGAAATATTCCTGCGTTTGGGCGTTTCTACTACACGCAAACGGCGTTTTACGTCACTCAAACGGAGGTTTCTGCAAACGGATAAATAAGTGAAGATTTTCGAAAATATCTGGAGCAGCGGAGCCGTGTAGACACGTGAAACGAAAACGATGACGTCACCGCCATTGCCGCGCGTGCGTGACTTTTCAGTTGCCACCCGAAATAAAGCAGCGGGGTTGGGGAAAATGTTATTGAATAGCATATTTAAATAATAACAACACTGCTGTGGAGGGGACTTTTATTGTTTTTTAATTCATAGGGAGGGTGATTTTTTTTGTGCAGTTCACATTTCCTCCATATACCTCCAATATTCAATTCACTTCAATAACCTAGTCCCTTACTACTAGCAGGTTACGTGGACCATGGAAACCAACTCACAAGCTTATTTTTCTGTTGCGCTAAATATTTCTTATCGCCACCTACTGGCCTGGCATACGTGTTGGAGTCCAAAATGTCCGTTTTGGGTTGCATGTGTGGACATGGATATCTTTGTCGTGTGGACAGGATTTTTTTTTCAACGGAGGAGGAAAAGGACGGATATTTTCCTCGTGTAGCCGGGGCCTCAGTCTCTCCTCTTGATCAGTCTTGGGCGGTATTGATTTTTTAATATCGGTATTGATAACGTGTTAATTAGCTCGATATTCGATATTACCGGTATTGACCAATGGCGTGCAATCAAAGTCAGACAGGTTCCACCAGGCACCTAGTTTTCAGAATTACGACATTGAGGGGTCAGAAACTGAGTGCTCTGCTCTGCTGTTCAAGCAGCCTAAATAGGGACAAACTGGATTTGGAATTACATTGTTTCCAAAAAGCCTAGCCCAAATAAGGGCTATTTTAGGCATGTGTGTAACATGAAAATTGTTTGTATAGTTACAATTAAAAGTCTCATTGCTCATATTTTAATAGAATACAGTATAATGTCGGTATTTGATGATATTCGTTATTCCATATTTTCTATAGACCCAACGATATTACTCGGTATTGATTTCCAATATCACAATAAACGGTAATACCCATATATTGCCCAAGACTACTCTTGATGTTGGCAGAAGGGACCATGTCACACGACACACACACGAGAAAGTCTAAAGTTTCAGGAAATAAGCGGTTATTTCCTGAAACTTTAGACTTTCTCGTGTGTGTGTGTCTGTCCGTCCAACAGTCCTCGAAAATACATTGTTGGGTAAAAGGTGAACGATAATAAGCATGAACCTAGAACTATAAGCAAGCTAAGAACATAACACCTGACTAACAGCACTCCAATGAAACACTATACTATGCAGATTATTCTTTTTTTTGCAGACAGTAAATGTTACTGTCTGCAAAGTAACACTTACTGGTAGGTTGAGAGGAAAGGATGTGGGTATAGAAGAAACGGTTGTGGTCATGATGAAACCCCACGTAGAGCAGTGTCCATGATGCACTTTCGTTTTCTATACGTGAGTCACCACACATTTTCCGGTTTAGTGTAGAGGGGCGGATAGGGTGGGGGCTAGTAATATACACTTGGGGAACTCCACAAACTACTGTATATGTGGTTTAAAGGTCCGGTGAACCGGAAAAGGTGGGGTTTTTGTTATGGATTCCACCTGATTATCTGGCACAGAGGGTTTCTGAACTAATCAGAGCATGGTGGATGGTGGTCCCTGCATGCATGGATCAAAATCTGTTCAAAACCGAATATTAATAAAATAAAAATAATAATTCATTTTGCGAGTGCGGATGGTGTGGGGTCCTCTCTGTGCACTTTGGTGCACTTATTCTGAAAAATGCAAAGTCTAATTTAAAGACTTTGTAAGTGATTTGAAATTCATTGTGTAGTACCAGCCTGGTGCACTAGGGGCGCCCAAGAGTAGCTACACTATGTGAACCTGCTGCTCGATCCTGATTGGAGGAGAATTCACGCTCCACCTGGGGAACTTTTATTAGCTCTTCTGCTAACGTGGGGGAGGGGGAAACTCCATATATGGTTTGCACACCTTTATAATAGAGCATTTTAACAGAAACATTTTTTTGGGTGATATTTGACCAAAGTGAAATCACTTCGCCTACCTTTAATGTTGAGGAAACGGTATACTGTATATCGTCATCAGTATATATTACCATTAGTTATCATGATTGCTGTAACCTTATATCCATTACATTATGTTGTACTGTACATCCCTGTGCCATCCTCTGATACATTATATTCTACATGACGTAAGAGTCAAGATGTCTCTCTTAGGCTTGATAGCTATTGTTTATGGGACAGCTTGTCCTTGTAACATGGTCTGACTCTGATCCCTTGTGCTCATGGCAGAATGTACCACAGGCCTGTGTGTGCTCATGAACATCTCCACGCACCAAAACACACCTATAGTGCAGTCTAGCCCCCTTATTGAGGGGTCCGCACGTAATTCCGAAATGTGGGAACTGCGGTCAGACTACCGCTCTCACTGTACTCCTCCTGTGCTTGCGGTTATGGTTAGGGTAGAGAATGGGGGCCGACGTCAGACCAATGACTGGTTATTGAAGGATGCTGGCTCCTCCTCCTATGGCCAACTGAGGGATTGTGTGGACATCAACATTGCATAATCACCCCCCATAGCAATGTGTGACAGGCTGGAATGACATTTGTGGTGATTGACCGTGAATGCCACCACACCACATATGCCACTTACATTGTCGTATGGCATTGAGAGCAAATATTTGAACCAGTGTGTATGAAGGGGTGTAGGGGTACTACACAAAGAACTGCATATAATTGCTCTATCTAGAGGCACAGTTAACCTTTAGCCGTGGGTATCTGTTAAGCCCTCTCTGCTTGATTCTGCAGAACAGAAGGTAGAATAAGATCTGAAACCCCTCTCAGATGGTTAAATTGGGGGGACGGGGATCTTGCATTTCTCATTTCAGAGAAAGACCTTGATAGGCCTAGCCCTAGCTAGTTCGGGGTGTACGCTCTTCTCTGATTCACCAAAGGCATATATGTTTCTCAGATAGCCAATTTCATCAAATTGATTTCAAGTATTTGCAAGTTTCATTGTCTTATATATATTTTTCCTTTACAAATTATAGATTAAAATATTGGTAATCGGTGCACCCGGTGGTCCCAGCCCGTGCCACATAATGACCTCTAGAATTACTGATAATTAGGAATTACCTTTCTTTTGCAATATTTGCAGTAAAGGTCGCCACAAACGAGACCTGAACATGCAACGTGCTTCACTGTGGCTGTCGGTAAAGACACAAAAGCCAAAAACAAATATTACAAATACAAACATTGGTGATCTAATACCCTCCAACTTCTATCCAAGAATCTGCTATCAATCAAGCTCTAGCGTTATGTGAAGGTGATGTGGATGTTTTAGATGTTTTGACTGAAAAACGCTTGGCAGAAAACTACATTGGTATGAAATATGTGTCACACCCACATTCCAGGAGTGCTACTGTAGGTGTGAAAATGCGTCTTTCTGTAACCTTCCATATTGCTCATTCTTTTAACCTGTTAAGTGTCCCAAAAAATCTTATTTCGGTGGTTTCACACCAAGGACCCCCAACATTATTATGTATTTGAACACCGACCCCATTGGGACAAAAGAAAAAAGCTCCAGGGACCCAGCGAAACAAAGACATTTGTTAATCGTGCGTGCTATGTGCTTGTATATCTGCCATTTTTGAGTAGCCAACATAAAGTGACACAGTGTCACAGTTATTAGAACATAATAGCATGTTATATTTAATGTCAAATACAGTAACAGGCATTCCATGCACACAGTCTCGCCCTTGCCTCTGTTTGGGCATTTATTACTCACATAGTCGCCGGTAGAACATGTGTGCTTATCTTAATAAAACAAATAAAACAACAACAAAAAAAAAAAAACACTTTGAGGAGTGCTGGCATTCTTCTTTGTTCGATTAAACACACATGCTGTTCAAATGTTTAGCATTTCTCAGGCTTTATTTTGGCCAGTATCCCATCAGTCTTTAAGGCCCATAGCAACATAATCATGTATCGCAGCTGTCCGGAAATTGACTACTAGGTAAAAAAAAGGGAAGAAAAGACATGTCATCTCTCCATCTGTGTGAAGTATAGAGCTGAGCAGTCCTAACCCTATCATGACGTGGCCCAGAAGTAATTTCTCCATTCATATTTCTCATAGACATTTCAAATATTAGTTTATATAAAGACGATTACGCCACAGACAAATCCAACTGGGGTTGTGATAAATCAAATAATTAGCAAGAAGTAAAACAAGGCACTTCCTGTTTCGTTTCGTTCAAATGATTTGATTGGCCCAAAATATTGTGTTTGTTGTCATGATTTGTCATGACTTGCACTGGCTTTGTCCGTCGGCGTCTTTATATTAATCATTTTGAAAAAGTCTACGAGGAAAATGAATGGAAAATTTATTTCTGGGCCGCAGGCGGTAGCATGAAAGGGGTGGGACTGCGCAGCTATATGTAGCCTTAAGCAAGTAGGTTGGAGACTATTTTCTGTGAAAAACTGAGCGTGAAAACATCTTCTGAACTATTCTTTACATCAAGCTTAATATTGGAGATTATCATACTAAAATCTTTTTTTCTTTTCATAGAGACAACTCAGGAGAAAATGTACTGTATTATTGATTATTCTCTGTCCAGCAACACACTCTTGTGGGTATATCGTCGCACCATTGCACAGTTGCGAGATCAGGAGACCATTTGTAGGATTCGTGTATCATTTAGCCTCTAGTGGACCCGATTGGCATTGCATATATTTAATATTCAATAATTGAATATCTTTAGTCACATGCAGAAAGATTATTTTCCCCCTGCATTGGGGATGACTACAAATATCCCCTGAGTAGAGGAGAGGAGGCTGGCTCAGAAAGTACCGTAGCTTGGGACTGGTAGCTTGGGAATCACAAGGTTCCTGGTTCGATCCCTAGCCCTCCAGGCGGTGTGCTGAGATGTCCCTCAGCAGAGATATTGCTTGTTGTAATTGCTCCTCGCCCCACGTGCCCTTCACCCCGGGGAGAGACACACCGCTTCCTAATAGGCTCTGTAGGGATATCCCTCCATTCACCCTTTAACCAGTGTTGACTCTTATGTAAGTTTGTCATACGACAAATGGAGGAAAATGTCAGATCTACAACCCCAATTCCGTTGAAGTTGGGACGTTGTGAAAAATGTCAATAAAACCAGAATGCATTGATTTGCAAATCGTTTTCAACCTATATTCAGTTGAATACACCACAAAGACAATATATTTAATGTTCAAACTGATAAACTTTATTGTTTTTTGAAATTATACAATCTTTTGTAAATTGATCCCTGCAACATGTACCAAAAGAGTTGGGACGGGGGCAACAAAAAACTGGGAAAGGTCATGAATGCACAAATAACGCCTGTTTGGAACATTCCACAGGTAAACAGGTTCATTTTAAACAGTTTAATATTGTGATTGGGTATAACAGGACCATCCCAGTCGTTCAGAATCAAAGATGGGGCGAGGTTCACCACTTTGTGAACAATTCTGTGAGAAAATCATCCAACGGTTTAAAAACAATGTTTCTCAACATTTAATTGCAAGGAATTTGGTGATTTCATCATCTACAGTCCATAATATAATCAAAACATTCAAAGAATCTGAAGAACTTGCTATAGTAAAGCGACAAGGCCAAAAACCAACACCGAATACTTTTGACCTTTGATCCCTCCGGTGGCTCTGCATTAAAAACTGACATCATTGTGTAAGGGATATTACTGTGTGGACTCAGGAACACTCAGAAAACCATTGTCAGTTTACAGAATTAGTCGCTACACCTGTGATTGCAAGTTAAAACTCTATAATGCAAAGCAAAGCCATACATCAGAAAGGTTGGTTTGAAAAACAACCAGAAAAACAACCAGAAATGCCTTCTCTGGGGCTAATATCATTTGAAATGGTTAGACACAAAGTGGAAAAGTGTGCTGTGGTCTGATGAGTCCACATTTCTAAGGCATTTCTGGTTGTTTTTCAAACCAACCTTTCTGATGTATGGCTTTGCTTTGCATGGTAGAGTTTTAACTTGCAATCGCAGGTGTAGCGACTAATTCTGTAAACTGACAATGGTTTTCTGAGTGTTCCTGAGTCCACACAGTAATATCCCTTACACAATGATGTCAGTTTTTAATGCAGAGCCACCTGAGGGATCAAAGGTCAAAAGTATTCGGTGTTGGTTTTTGGCCTTGTCGCTTTACTATAGCAAGTTCTTCCGATTCTTTGAATGTTTTGATTATATTATGGACTGTAGATGATGAAATCACCAAATTCCTTGCAATTGAATGTTGAGAAACATTGTTTTTAAACCTTTGGATGATTTTCTCACAGAATTGTTCACAAAGTGGTGAACCTCGCCCCATCTTTGATTCTGAACGACTGGGATGGTCCTGTTATACCCAATCACAATATTAAACTGTTTAAAATGAACCTGTTTACCTGTGGAATGTTCCAAACAGGCGTTATTTGTGCATTCATGACCTTTCCCAGTTTTTTGTTGCCCCCGTCCCAACTCTTTTGGTACATGTTGCAGGGATCAATTTACAAAAGATTGTATAATTTCAAAAAACAATAAAGTTTATCAGTTTGAACATTAAATATATTGTCTTGGTGTGGTGTATTCAACTGAATATAGGTTGAAAACGATTTGCAAATCAATGCATTCTGGTTTTATTGACATTTTTCACAACGTCCCAACTTCAACGGAATTGGGGATCTACAAGTAGAGCTGAAATGCTATGTCTGTGAATCAAATAGAATATTTGTATTAACATTTTTAAAAGTACAGGATGAAATGGATACAGATTACAAAAACTATGGACCTCTCTGCAAAGAACACATCTGTTATGCATTATGAACGCTCACCAATCATTTGCAGATGCACTATGTGCTATGTTTGAATTTCAAGTTCCTCTTTGTTCTTCCGCCTGTTTAGGGGGGAGTACATATCAATATAGTATTTTGTGTGTAGCCACCGATTCATCAAGCTTTTCCTGTTTGCTGATGACTTAGCACTGCTGGTCTCACACGAGAACAAACTGCAGGTCGAAATGGTCCTCAGCTCTGAACTAGGTAGAATCTGCACCCGTCTCATTGATAGCAAAGGTTTCTTCGACAATGCCTGCACCTCTTGGTTCCACAGCACCTCAAAGGCCCTTAAAACAAGGCTACAGACCTCCCAAAACAAATTGGTCAGGCTCTTGCTTGGCCTCGTTCCCCGAACCCACCTCATCCCAATGGGTGAGGTCCACAAATTCTGGTCCACAAGATTCAATACACTACCAAATGCCCATGTACCTGTCCAAATATTTCTTAATGTGACGACAGCTTGGCAAAAAAGGTTCTTGATTTTGTGTGTGTGTGTGTGTGTGTGTGTGTGTGTGTGTGTGTGTGTGTGTACGACGTCCTGAGTAGTAGTGTAGTAATAATAATAATGGTCTCTGTGTTCCCACAGGTATCTGCATCATATTGGTGCATCTGCTTATTAAGTTCAAGCTGCATTTCCTTCCTGAGAGTGTAGCGGTTGTGTCCTTAGGTAAGTATTGTTATGATATAACATGCCCTGGCTAGACTTGGTGTAGAACGAGTGCTTGATATGCTGTTTCATTGCTTATATCGAGTGTTTATTCATCTCTTTAGTAAACAGAACATACAAACATAAATCTTACAGGTTGAGATACCACGTTTATCCAATCAGGGGAGAGAACATGTGCAGGTTACAGACTAAAGCGAAAGGGGAAGTGAAAGAAAAAAAAGACAATTGGAACTCAAACACTATAAAATGAAAGCTGACCAATGTGGTGTAAAGTTCTGCCTCCTGCAGAAGGAGCGTATGCAATCACCGGTGTTGGTACGGGCATGGTTAAGGTAAGGGTTTGGGGTGCAGGATAAATCACTACCGGCTGCACTGGCTATTCCCGACGGCTGCCACTGCCGTTTTTTTGCACTCTCTCTGCTTTCCTGATTTGGTACAATTGGTTTCCCAACCTTAACATGTTTTTATGGTTACCCTGTGTACCTCAAGCCCTTTACATTGTTATACTATCAATCCAGGGAAGCATATGTGACACTATAGATGTTGCTATACTATTTATAACAATATGATTGTTTACACTTGGTTTACAGAATGTTAGGTTAGGATAATTCTAACTTGAGTTAGGATTTAGAAGGTGTTTTTAAAACTGACTTTGGGTTAAAATGGACTAGAAGGTGCAGGACAGGAAGACAGGCCCTTGTTATTGAAGTAAAGCAGTGATTGCTATGAAAATATAATGCATTAACTGTATTCAATTATATTACCAAAACATCACACACACACTCTTCAAATATATTTAGACTGTTACCTCGTGTATACAGTAAGTACAGTCAGTTGTTTGGCAGGGAACTGACTTTTCCGGGAAAAATAAGCAGAAAGTCAGTCTGAGACTAATTTTGGAGTTGGCAACAATGCTCCACTCAGCTTTTGTATAAATAATGAACGGCTGTTCTCAATCTAAAATGGCTGTTCGCTTTCTTTTCATCTCTTTCCCACCCAACTTCTATTTTTCCCTGGATTTTCTCTCTCAACGCTATCCCGCATGTCACAGTATAAACTCCCACACTGATTGCCTCTATGACTATAGTGTCCAGTTTTCTACTCGAGAGAGATGCCTACATCTGGATTTTACAATTTACAATTTAGGCATTTAGCAGACGCTCTTGATCCAGAGCGACTTACAATGGTGAAAAAGTTTACAATTTAATCAGGATTTACAATACATTTCACAACATACAATGAAGCGCTAAAAACATTGTCAATATTGTCAATATTGTTTTATGCAACACAGATGTGCCTTGGAGATGTCCCCCAATAGAACAATCTATTAAAGGGGAATACTGCTCATTTTCAACGTGAAATATACTGTAACTTCTTAGACCTTGTTCTGTGGTAATTAGAAAAAAGGTCGCACTTTGTGTATTGCCTAGAATAAGTGTTGCTTTTGGCTGTCTCGACCACTCTTGACTGAAAAGTATGTACCGGTATGTACTGTGTGTTTATTAAATAAACACCATTCAGTAACAAATATATATATATAAAAAAAAATACATTTGGCCATCTTTCCTGAAGGAGTCGCGTGCACCAGGTTGAGGACCTCTGTCATAGATTTTTGGGGTCATGCCAGTGACATACAGTATGACCAGTGTACTCGTTGCCCTCCCAGGCTGCCTTATGCACTAATGGGGAATGTAAGTAATGTGAGTTATGTATTATTCGATCCTGGCGGCCAAACGTTTAAAAGCTACTGGAAAAAAGTGTTTCTCCTGGAGCACAATCCCTCCATGCCTTCTTGGCGTGGACAATAAGAGGTCAGGAGGTTTTCCCCACTCGTGCCGTCCGCGGCCGTATAATTTTCTGGGCTGACACGGTGACCTGAGCGCTGACCTCTTCCCTTCCTCTGGCATATCCCTGTGTGACGCATGGCAGACAGTGCCTTGCAGCTGCGTGGGTCCTCTGGCTCTGTCCTAGAGAGATAACACTGCTTATACAAATCAGGACGGTCCACTTGGTTTCCTTCCTCCACCCAGGCCTTTCTTCTCTGTACCAGTGTTTCTGTCTTGTTTTGTGCAGTGGTTTTCTGCTTGTTCACCAGCCTCGTGCATTTGCATCAGAATTAGTTTGAGAAAAAAAAATGCAATTAAAGATTTAAATACATTTTTGCCACCTTGTCTTCCTGTCTTTCCCCGCTCTGATCACATGCCTTAAGCTCAAAACGCTCAACCATTAAATGACATTTTTGATCAATAGAAAATAGTTGCTTTTGATACGGGTGTTGTGATCTTGTAGGTCGGCAATCAGTGATCTGGTGTAGAAAACCAAATCACAAATAACAGATAAATCAAGAAGATATAACTCAGAGAACGCATAAATGGACACATATGGCTCTTTATCCATACTAAAATTAAGGAGTTGTCTGTCCGAATGTCTGAAACACAAATATCTCCGCGACGGCTCCAGCCATCGCTGTAAGTTTTCACACAGCCGTTCACCATAATGTCATGAAGAGACTGACGGAGCCCTTTTGCCAAATTAACACACCGTTGATTTATAATGAATTTATTTGTGCGTCCCATTAGCTTTATATGCGGGAAGCGACCCGCCCCCTATCACACACGTCACACCGACCCAACATGGAATTATCATTGCGCATGGAGACGAGTGAGACGCGAGCACAACGACTACAACGAATCGCCGACCCTCGCTCAACACCTTGCATTGCCTGCTCTGCTGCTCCGTCAATGAAGAAAATAAAACATAACCTCGACTCGCGGCGTGTCGGCTGCTTTAGCCTACTCGACACGGTGTTTTCTATGGGAGCAGCAGGACGCTGCTAGCAGCCAAAGCTACCATCATCCACTTAGCCACATCCAGCCTCTGCCGCTGCTGCCCAATGTCCATCTTACACCCTGCTAGCAGTCAAAGCTACCATCATCCACTTAGAAACATCCAGCCTCTGCCGCTGCTGCCCAATGTCCATATTCCAACACTACACTACCCACTGCAAAGTGCAAACACGATCGTATTTCACTCTTTTTCGAACAATGCCATCACACACGTGTTGTGTTGTCTAATAACAAACTGTATGTTCGACTACGCGTCTGTCCCTATTCAGGCTGCACGAACAGCGCTCGAGCGCTCAGTTTCTGACCCCGCAATGTCGCACGTATTACTCTACATGCCATTGATGTCGCAACGTTGACTCTGCATGCCCTTGAACGGCCAGAGTGTTACAGACAGTAGACAGAGTTGCGACAACTCCATAGACATGTACAGGCAGTTCGCCATCATGGCCATCATCGTTTCTTTTTTTCTGTGTGTGTGTGTGTGTGTGTGTGTGTGTGTGTGTGTGTGTGTGTGTGTGTGTGTGTGTGTGTGTGTGTGTGTGTGTGTGTGTGTGTGTGTGTGTGTGTGTGTGTGTGTGTGTGTGTGTGTGTGTGTGTGTGTGTGTGTGTGTGTGTGTGTGTGTGTGTGTGTGTGTGTGTGTGTGTGTGTGTGTGTGCGCGCGTGCGTGCGTGTCGACTCTACACTAACACCGTGGTTTTCAACCAGTGATCTAGGGACCACCAGTGGTCCCTGAGAGCATTCCAAAAGGTCCCCAGGCTAAATGATGGAAAGTTGGTTAACCAGATGTACTGTAACTCACATCGCACATCATGCCACAAAGAAGTTAAAGGGGTACTCCACCTTCAAAAAAAACTTTTGGTCATTTTATGGTCTACTCAGCCTCATGTGAACACAACAGACAGTTTATAAGTTACTCCTTTCAGTATTTAGATATTTGATGTTCATTAGTCTGTCAGACCCAAACCCATTATAACTTAAAACTCCATTTTAACCATGACAGATTATTCCAAAACAACCCATCTTTTTTCTGGTGACTGATATTGCACACACATTACCCACGCTTCGCATGATTTGGACTTCACATATTAAACGGATATGGCTCTTTATCTCTGAAAATGTACACAGGGACCAGGTCGTAGGGGTCCCTTTGGTTCCATTTTAGAGCGAAATTAAACAACACTGGTTTTTACTGCGCTTTTCTGCTGTCCCTTTTAAAAGCAACGGCAACTGCCCACAAGGGGATTTTCAAAGACGAAACTAAAGACAAAAGCCCATCTTACGCAATCGTGTATATGGGCGTTGTCAAGCAGACCTCCCTCCTGTTATGTTTGGTTGCATAAATAATAACTCTCACCTATAAACTTGTACAATACTTCTTCCATTCATGCATTCACACTGCCTCTGGGCTGGTGTGAGTGGTGGTGGGGCCTGTTCTTTTAAAAATTTCATATGAAATGTTGAAATATTTAGAGAGTGCTGCTGGAACTATAAGGCTGGAAAAATTGGACCAAATCAAATATGACATGTTTCGACCAAATAGCTTGCTGTCAATATTATATCAATGCGATGCGGTTTATGGTATTGTTACAATAATTTTCATTTTACAATTAAGAAAACAACACCAGTTGAAAATTAGCGTGACAGGGTTTTCGTAAACATGCAAACAATAATATCTTTGTTTCAATGGCACTTTTCAAAATGGTAGTGGTTTTACATGGCTATTAGAACTGAATTATCACAAGTCATAAAATCTAAAAGCCAAGTCTAGGAGACGTAACCGAACAATTTATGACGCAATATGAACAGGAATCCCAAAGAAATATAACTACCGGTATTCAACAAATCGCAAAAGCAGTCAACACACAAACAGATGCATGCAATACACATACATGATATAGCAGAAATTAGGTGATTTATGGAAATTGGATTTTTTGTTTCAAGTGAAACTATCTCCTTTTTGCAGGGATCCTAATGGGAGGCTTCATTAAGATCATCGAGTCTCAGGAGCTGGCCAACTGGAAGGTATAGTAAAAATCATGCACATAAATACTGTTCCAACTTGTCTGCTACTGCAGGGGTTCTCAACCATTTTGTTTGGGGACCTGGAAATGCTTGGCCAGGCCACGTCTGCACAAAGAAAGATGAAAACTTTATGGGGAAAAAGGAGAAAAAGACAACAAAAAAACTTGCAATGCCTCGTACTGGGAGGTGGGTGGGAGTCTACCACACCTAATACTACTTTTCTCATTTAAGTGAACTTTAATGACCGATTGTAATTATGTGGATACTGAGGGGCATGGTGGAATATATATAAATAAATAAATTGCTGCCTATTTGAGTTTATGTGTAGGGCTGCAAAGGGTGAAAGCACCCTAGTTGAAAGAAATAAAACACCCACACAGCTGTCTTTCATGCGCACATGGACTTCATGAGCATTTGGGTGGTTCTAGACTGGCTGTGCTTAAATATACTGTTACTGACAGCAAATTACCCTGTGAAATCTGTTGTTCTACAAAAGTGCTTGATGTCTTAACCACCGAGGCAGTCCCAGCAGTCATTTTATTATCACGGCAACACACAGTATGCCAATGATAAACAACACATCCAGGGATGACACTTTTACAGAATGAATTGATACTGGTTAGGTCTATGACTAATTTTCACCATACTTTCTGTGCAACTAAACGGGAATAAACATTACAACATAGGAAAACTACAATATTATAAACAAATGTCGTTTGAATTGACTACTTCATTTGACAGAGTACACTTAATCACTTCATCTTAATCGTATCCACCAGAGTGTTACTAATTCCACTAAACGTTGCTATCCTGTGATGCGTTATACCATTCCGCCCAGTTTTAAGCTGAGACAGCTGAATGCATGTCAGTGTGCAGGAATATAGAAAGCAAAAGTAAAGAG
This sequence comes from Benthosema pterotum, assembly GCA_039105355.1. Lineage (NCBI taxonomy): Eukaryota > Metazoa > Chordata > Actinopteri > Myctophiformes > Myctophidae > Benthosema > Benthosema pterotum. The sequence continues at coordinate 33,413,657 of CM076968.1, forward strand.
TAAGTTTCACTATTTGTTACTAATTCCACTAAACGTTGCTACACTGTGAGTTACACCAGGGGTTTTCAACAGGTGGTCCGGGGACCACCAGTGGTCCTTGAGAGGTTTCCAGGTGGTCCCCAGGCTAAATGATGGAAAGTTGATTAACCAGATGTAACTCTTGAGAATGTGAAAATGAAACCAAATGGACCCTTGCGGGTCCATTTGGTTTCATTTTCACACTCTCAAGAGTTAAAATATTCATCATCTGAATTAGCACCACCTAATTAAGAAGTTTACACTGTTTTGTTTGCAAAATCCAGCCCTGAATTGTGGACAAAACCAAAATAATTCCATAGTTTTTGGTCTTTGGGGTGAAAATTTAATCAAATGGTGGTCCGTGGCTCAAATGCTGAATAAATGGTGGTCCCTGGTGTCAAAAAGGTTGAAAACCACTGAGTTACATCATTCTGCCCAGTTTTAAGCTGATGCAGCTGAATACACATCAGTGTGCAGGAATATAGAAACCAAAAGTAAAGAGTTTTGTAGGTTTCAGTAATTGCATGATGAATTCTGACATCTGACAAGAGAAACTGAACTAGATAAGCATAGCGGCTCATAGACGTATCTCCCCCAGCGCTATCCCAAGGGATATCCCTTTATAATATATATAAAGGGACCTTTTGTCTGGTGTTAAGATATTGGATTTTCGTGTGTGAGACCTGAGTTTGAATCCCTGGCATTACACGTGCTCCTCGCACATTTCATGTCCAGGGAGTCGCATTACAACCTTCCCTTGATAGACTGTGTTGGTCACAGTGCTCAGCTATGATGCCACGGTGTATTCTTCTGTTAATCACATTCTAGTTTGTTCTGCTTTTGGGTTGCTTTTTGTCAGATGGCTTTCCTGTTGTTTTATATCTTGGTTTAGACCAGTAAGTTTCCTGTCTGGTGGCTCTGCTTGTGTTTAGCTCTCTATAGTTTGTTTGTGTGTGTATGCCATGTAATATGGAGTGCATCTGGGTCACTTTCTTTTAGGTGGCTATAAAATTTCAATGCTCTCGTTTTTAGTTTTGTTAGTGGATATTGCCCTAATTCCATCCTGCATGTATTATTTGGTGAATCAGTCTGTATGTGTATTAGTGTACACTGTCCACAGCCACATACAAATCAATGCATGGCCTTGAAACAAAAAAAAAATGTTTGAGAAGCACTGACTGGACTTATGCATACCAAACTGGGTACCCTTGAAATTAAAACGTTTGAGAATTCTCACTTGTTCACTGCCATTCTGATACACTCAATGCACATCATTCTCTCTCTCTCTCTCTCTCTCTCTCTCTCTCTCTCTCTCTCTCTCTCTCTCTCTCTCTCTCTCTCTCTCTCTCTCTCTCTCTCTCTCTCTCTCTCTCTCTCTCTCAGCAGAGACAAGTGTCTCTGCTGTATCTTTTCATCTCCCCTTCTCCATTGCCTGCCTCATCCCCTCCCTTGTCCCTCCAATCACATTTACCCTATTGGCTCGGTTGTGAATATACAGCTATTTCTCCCCTCCTCTGTCTGTCTGTCTGTCCCTCCCTCCCCCTCTCTCTCTCCCTCCCCCTCTCTCTCATTTCCCTCTCTCTCCCTTTGAGCTCTCTGTTTCTTCTGGTTGCCTATGCAGCCTTTAATTAACATTCCTTGTTCTCTGCCAGTGAGAGCGGGGGAACAAACGAACAAGCGATAGAGAGATAGCAGATATTCGAGGGAGAAAGACTGAGTGGGGTGGGGAATGGGATGGGGTTTAGTAAAAGAGGCAGGTTGTGTCAATGGGTCCTGCACACAGGGGCCCATTGTTTGTCAGCCCGGGGGCCCCCAGGGTGTTGCTGAGTCATCGGTCCCAGTAATCAGAGCCCCTTTTACCCCCGTTTACCCCCAACCAACCCCCGCACCCTCCCGACTGTCCATACCCTTATCCTCCCCATGGCCCTCCCAACATGTCTCTTCTCAGGATGTCGGTCTGACATAAACCTCCTATTTCCGTTTCAGATTTTTTAAATTCTCTATTCTAATTGTATGAGTTATAGGCTACTACTTCGCCGTACTGCGCGTCGAGCAAAGATAGCCGATCTACAAGCTCGGACAATGTGTTGCACTGCGTTTTGACGTGTGTGTGCCTGTTAGTTCTGCTGTTTTTGAGGGGCGCTAGCAAATGATGTTTGTTTTAAACACGTCATTGACAATGAAGAATTAATATTTATCACCCGTTGCTAACACTATGTTATAATTGATCGTGTGATAATAAGATAATAATAGCACCCCTCACTTCACAGTTCACACAGGTGCAATTTTGTTGTTAAGCTCACAAGTAACACACCACATTGCAAGCTTGAGAGTTAATACCTTAATAACAATATTTAACCAATGAAAAATATTTACAAGAGCTTGAGAGCAATGACTTATCATTTCCTGGAAAGGGCAGTTTTGGACATACAAGGTTTCCCCTATCCAATATCCGCTGACATACTGTGTGTGTCTGCTTGTACAGTACTGTATGTGTCTGTCATCATGAGCACTCATCTGAGAACTCCAGACATGATATCCTATTCCCCCTCGTATCATAACTTACCTTGAATAACCCTGCTACAGGATCAGTACAGACACGTTTTGTCTGACGACGTCTAAAGCAGGGGTGGGCAGTTATTTTGCCCCAGCGGGACAAATGAGAAACAGAAAATATTGCGGAGGGCTGGGCCCAAGTATACATTTTATTTTTATTTAAAAAGCAGTAAATGGCATTGTTTTGACAAACTGGTCCAATAAAAAAAATTGAGGCTGGCATTCTGAAAATCATTTATGCCATTCTGAAAATCATTTATCCAATGAAAGTTTCCAAAACAATGGCAAATCGGTTGTCAGTCACACATTTCAAGGCAGGAAACTTGTTTCTATGTGAATATAGACTGCTAAATTTAATGCATCGCACTTTTAGTCCATACAGTAAAGACAGGTAACATTACAAAGTAGGTTTTTCACAGGCTGGTGAAAGTCAGCCAAAGGGCCGCATTTGGCCCCCGGGCCGTATATTGCCCAGGTCTGGTCTAAAGTGGCTTCATGTAGAGCTTGACCGATATATCGGCCACTATTTGCATTTTGTTTTTACATTGCCATCTGCGATTATGCAGCGTGTAACGAGTTTTAACCGCTTGCAACCTGCCAACCCTTTGTTTTAGACATCAATACTGAATGAAAAGCTTGAGCAATACGTTTAACCCTTAACTACACCCCCCCTCCCTCACTTGAGAATTGATCCCGCGGGATGAAATGGGTAGACCTGCGCAGTGACGTCACCGCCCCTGTTCCAGAAATGGATTCCCCATTCATTTTTCTCATCGACTTTTCGAAAATAATTTATATAAAGATGATTACACCGCGTACAAAGCCAACTCGAGTCGTGACAAATCATGATCACACACACAAACTTTTGGGACAATCAAATAATTTCTAAGATGAAAATCGAAACAAAAAGTCTTGTATCATGCCGTTTTCTACTTCTTCCTAATTATATATTATATGACGATATTGTGTTTGTTGTCATGATTTGTCACGACCCGAGTTAGCTTTGGCCGTGGCACAATCGTGTTTTTATTAACCATTTTCAAAAAGTCTATGAGGAAAATGAATGAGGAATCCACTAGTGGAACAGGGCTGGTGACATGACTGCGCAGGTCTATAGAGTAGGTTTGCAAATGTGCACGTCTCTTCTCCTTTTTTAATAGACTAGGTCTAATTGTAGTAGGTGAACATTTTAAATCCCTTTTCTCAGAAATGGCTGATCTAAGAGCTCACAATGTGGCACGTTATGAGCTTATATATACGTATATATATTTTTTTTTTCGACTGTTGATTTGCCCGTTTTTACTAGGAAGTCTAGGACTTTCCCAAGATTGGTCAAGCTTTTAGTTTCACCTCCTTGGGCGCCTACCGGTATTTTCAGTTTCACAGATCATGAGTCATCTCTGAGTAGGGGTGTAGGGGCAGAGTTTGCCCCCATGACTGCATGAGTCCTACTACTGCATATGTGTTACCGTAATTTCCGGATTATAAGCCGCACCTGAATATAAGCCGCACCAGCTAAATTTGGGGCAAAATACTGTTTTTTCCTTGTATAAGCGGCACCAGACTATAAGCCGCACCAGACAACAAGATTCATGTTAGAGCAGTGGTTTTCAACTTTTTTGATCCCAGGGCCCACTATTTATTCAGCATTTGAGATCATGATTTAACAACATCCTCACCCCACAGACCCCAAAACTAAAGATTTCTTTTGGTTTTGTTCACAATTCCAGGATGGATTTTCGCACACAAGAGGCAAAACATCAAAATGAGACCAAATGTTATGACATATTAAGTGGTGCTAATTTAGATGGTGAATATCATAACTCTTGAGAGTGTAAACATTAAACCAAATGGACCCGCAAGGGTCCATTTGGTTTCATGTTTACGCTCTCAAAGAGTTACATCTGGTTAACCAACTTTCCATCATTTGAGCCCACCTGGAACCCTCTCAGGGACCACCCCTGTGTTACCAATAAAAATCCATAGATTGGCCGCACCGTTGTATAAGCCGCAGGATCAAAAGCATGTGAAAAAAAGTAGCGGCTTATAGTCCGGAAATTACGGTAATTGTGCTTTGACTCAGTGGTCATGATGCAAATCCATTACAGTACTATTCTGACCTGTTTGTTTAGGAGAGAGAGCAAAGTGAGTCTCGCGGGGACAGAGCAGGGAGAGATGGAGTAGTTTGTACCAACGTAACCTGTGTTGCTGTTCGCTCAGGCTCACTGCGGAACAGAGCCGCCGGCGATGCCAAGACACTGTCAACATGATTGTTTTTCAGACGCAGCCCCTGTTGAAAATGTGCGTAGTCTGCGTAGGGCTGCACTTGGTCAGTGCTCTGCTGTCCAATGTTAATGGGCAGCTTCTGCTTAAATGTATTGCCCTGAATATGCTGTGAGACGACTGATTATAAGACAACCCCCATTTTTCAAAAGTCATATGTGAATGATATGAAATTGTCGAAACTTGATAATAAGTGGACCCCTTTTTAGGATACTATCTTTGTCAGTCCTAAATAGTTGAAGTGAAAGAGCAGCTTTATAGCAAATGCTTGACAGTGTGCAGGATCTTTTTTTCATTTTTCATTGGGGGGGTAAAAACTGTGTTATATTCAGATCAGTAGGGTAATTGTTAATTCTGCTCTTTTTATGCGCGCGCGCACACACACACACACACACACACACACACACACACACACACACACACACACACACACACACACACACACACACACACACACACACACACACACACACACACACACACACACACACACACACACACACGTACATTTGAATCTGTGGTCTAGTAGCATATCAAACAGACATCCTATAAATAGAAAAAAAAAAGTTTGAGAATCACTTCTCACTTTTCCCCTCTTAAAATCTGGCAACACTGCGCCTATAGCCATCTTGAATGTGGGCTCTCCATCTCCTCAAGCCATAGCCTGGTTTCTGAAGCCAAGCTGACAGTGAAGTGAGTCAGGCTAGCTCTGGCCTGCAGCATACAGCCCTGCTATAAGCAGCAGCCAGGCCACAGAAGCCTCGCAGGCAGCATGGAGGCAGCATGCAGGCAGGCAGGCAGCATCCTGTCATCCCTGGCTCTCTGCTACCCTGCTCCCTTCATCCATCCCCTCCAACAGCCACCAGCTTTCTTGTGCTCAAGATGCAAGAGGCGTTATTTATTCATCCCATTTTGCACAAATATTATGCATATCAATTTGTGAACATGGCTCACAGAGCCTGCTTAATGGATTCATACCTGAGGCAGATTCTAAAAATGTCTTTCTGAATCCTAACATCCTTTAAAAAACAACAACAATCAACAAACAACAAACATGTGTTTCTAAATCAGTGGTGGTTCCTAAATCAAACGTTTTCATGTCAAGGACAACCAATATTATATCCATTTGGCTATGGACGCACCTACAGTATATCTGAAATATTTTGTTCCTGGGCCCGCTAGTAAAACTGGCGCAAAGATCTGCACCCATTTATACAATGTTTAAGTAATTGCAGATATGAGCTTCTATATCTTCTATTTTTGGGGTAGCCAAAGTATTACATAATGTTTAATGTAAAATGAGTGCCATGTTTGCCATATTGACTACCCACTCCTCGAAAACCAATGTGATATGTCTCTCTGTCTTTGTCTTTCCTTCCTTCCTTGTTTCAATGAGTTAAAGGTAGGGGAAGTGATTTCACTTTTGTCAGATATCACCCCAATTTTTTTTCTGTTAAAATGCTCTATTATAAGGTGTGCAGACCATATATGGAGTTTACCCCTCCCCCATGTTAGCAGAGAAGCTAATAAAAGTTCCCCAGGTGGAGGGTGAATTCTCCTCCAATCAGGATCGAGCAGCAGGTTCACATAGTGTAGCTACTCTTCGGCGCCCCTAGTGCACCAGGCTGGTACTACACCATGAATTTCAAATCACTTACCCTACCTTTAAAATAAAATTGGTGCAGAAAGATAATAAAAAGTCTGTAAAATGCCCTCCAACCTAAAAAAAGAAAAAAGCAAATAAATGAAATATGTAGCAGAGAGAGTTACAGCAGTGCTACTGGTATTCCTCAACCACCAGTGCTCATGGAAGGGATTAATATTCAGGAGAAAGAGAAATTATGACCAAAGAAGGCCATACAAACTCAGGGGAGTAAGTAAGTAAAACTTGTATTTCAGTGAAAAACCTTAAAATACAGCTTGCACATATCTTCAGTAGAAAGTAGAAAGTATAGAAAGCTCTGATATCTAAAACCAGAAAATAAAGTTCAATTCAATGATTCAAATATTGCATCACAGAAAAAAAACAGTTAGAATTCTGTAATTCTAACTACCATTTCTATTGCAGTACACTGAATGGGCTGCAGTGGTGTAGATGGAGAGAGAGAGAGATTTTAATTGTAGTTTCAGTTTCCCTACAGTATGTGGTGATGATGTCACTGCAGTGTGTCAACACACAGCCTCAAGGGAGCCTACATCATAAGAGAGTGTGTGTGTGTGTGTGTGTGTGTGTGTGTGTGTGTGTGTGTGTGTGTGTGTGTGTGTGTGTGTGTGTGTGTGTGTGTGTGTGTGTGTGTGTGTGTGTGTGTGTGTGTGTGTGTGTGTGTGTGTGTGCTAGAATGTTGTCTCCAGAGAGCAGTGATGGGCAGTAGCTTGTTACAAATAGCTAAGCTACATAGCTTAACTACATTTTCCCGTAACTTGTAGTGTAGCTTACTACATTTGTTCTGGAATAGCTTGTAGTGAAGCTACACTACATTTTTGAGTAGCTTGTAGTAAAGCTACACTACTTACTTTGAGTAACAAGGATTGTAGCTTACTACATTTTCCCACACACATTTTCAAATTCCGCTCATTTTTAATGGGTAGAAAACCTAAAATATACATCCCTCTAATATACATAATACACATTTATTGATATTATTTTCTTATTATGATTATTATTCAGAAAGTTGTACATTAAGTTGAGATATATATTTTTATATATCTAGTGTTGATGTAGCAAGCTACATCAAGCTACTTTTGTCATGTAGCTTGTAGTGTATCTTGCTACAATTTACTAGGGATAGCTTGTTGTGTAGCTTAGCTACATTTTTTCGAGAGTAACAAGTAGTGTAGGTTACTACATTTTCCCAGTAACTTGCCCATCACTGCCAGAGAGGTACGTCACTCCCTGGTGACGTACCCCCCCCCCCCCCCCCCCCCCCCCCCCCCCCCCCAAAAAAAAAAAAAAAAAAAAAAAAGATCTGCACTTGGTAAAGTGCCAACTTGTGCATTGGCACAAGTAAACCATGGCCTACTTGGTACTGCCAACGTCAGTACAACCACGCGCCAAACGCTTAACTTGCACTTGCTCTCTCACTCTACTCTGGATGGGGAGCAGGCAGACTTCAAACACTCATCTCTTGTGAATGACGTGCACATCATGCACAATTGAAGAGCGTGCATTGCCTATCACTGTGTATGAACAGGTACCCAGTGGGTACAAGGATAGGCAGATGTTACCTCATTGTTAGCTCTCTAGCAGTGGCCAGCAAGCTGTCTTTTACTGGACTGGACTAGTGAAGAAACACAAGGAAGATTGCCATATATTAGATTAGTCGATGGGTGGCTCTTCCAAGAGAGATTTTGCTCTTTCATTAGAAGGCGGTCATCATTAGAAATGCCATCCAACCGTTTCTCCGATTTCTGTTAAAGTATCCATGACTTGGGGGCTGGGTCCATGTCATTGCAAGTTGACCAGGCCATACCTTTTCTAGTTTAGTCAACATACTGTATGTGTGCTGTGCATGCAAGCATGGACAATGGTAAATGATGCATTTATACACCGTAGCGCCTTTATCCAGGGCGCTTCACATAGTCATTACATTCACCCATTCACACACAACTTCATACACTGATTGCAGCAGCAATGATGCAAGACACGGACAGTATATCAGGAGAAATTTGGAGTTCAGTGGCTTGCCCAAGGACAATATGACATGCAGACAGGGGGCGCCGGGATTCGAACTGCTGGCATATTGGATCATTGGACGACTAGCTCTACCTCCTGAGCCACCGGCGCCCTGCATGCATTGTGTATGCCAGGGCGTGGTGCGTGCATGCATGGCCTGCTTTCCATCTCTGCTCCAGATGTGAAGAATACTCATCATAGTTGAACTTTCACCTCCTTCGCTGCTTGGCTGGAGCTCCACCTGGGCTAAATGTCAAGATGATGGAATTCATCACCCCTGAAGCATTTTTTCTCTATTTGTTTTAAGTCTGAATGCATTAGAGAGCTAGAATATGGCCTTTTGCTTCACCTTCTTCTATGACATTTACTGCACTGTAAAAATCCTCAATGTGGTGACAGTGTATAAAAAGAACCAAATAGACCCTTAAACCATGAACTGGGTCAGGGGCTTAGGGTTATGATGTCAAAAAAATGTGTATTTTTGATTGGGCCCTTTGACTCAAAGGCTTTTAGGAAGAAACCAAAAATGCACAAACAAGACATGTGAAACAGACCTGGGGCTCTATTCGGGTAACGGTTACTCCATGGACACATGGGAACCAGAACAAAATTACAAACATCACGGCACTTCTTCTTTAATGGGTCTACTTGGTTACAATTATACACTCAGAGGAGTTTGGGTGTGGTACAGTACTGTCTGTACCTGTTGTACAAAAGACAACCTTACTAAGGATTTAAATGAACAAATGGTGTTAACCATATAACAAGGGATTGAAAATCAACTCTTCAACACAAAACACAGAATAAAGCACACAAACACAGAGAGTCTCAATTCAACTTTTTTGCATCCTCCTAACTGAAAGGAGGATACAAAATTAAAGCATGAAATAAAAGTGATGAAACAAAACTGAAACATTAAGAAACTGTAGCTGATTAGAATCACAATAAAGAAATAACTGCACTACACTCTCTTGTACTCAACATGTACAAAATATAACAATAAAGACATGCATGAGGGAGGATGAAGGGCGTGTTTTGACACACCATTTTTAATCATCCCTAATCCCCACGCAAATACCTTGTTTGTACTGTACATAAGCTATCGCGTATTGTCGTCATCTTACATTTTTTTCCCAAAACAATATCATAATCTACTTCTGTCACTGAAACATAACTTATGTCATACAACATTGTGTCATTTTATATTTTAGCCACTACAACCAATATTTTATACTTTGGCTATTCAAGAATAGCAATTATACAATATAGATTAGCTAATCGCACAATAGATTTGGTGTAGTTATCCAAGTGAAGTTTAAAAAGCAAGTATGTTTCTCCAGAACCAGTAATCAGTTGAAGTGGATAAGCTTAGTGCGTGTGAAAAGGAAGTGTGCACTTCCTCCGTCACAGTTTCACTCTCTGTTTCATTGAACGCTTAACCCATTCTTTAACAGGACCTTGATTAGTTGTTGTTTGTACTTATGTGAGTGCACGATCGCTCGAATCCCAAGTGTTTTGTCTATGCCTCAGGTGTCCAACTTTTTAGAATTCAAATTCAGAAGCATCTGAATGAGGAAATCTACATGCTCAAAGTACGCTGCGCAAATCAAGTTGGTGAATCAGCTTGATGCTTTTACTGTATGTGACGTTGCTGTATAGTAACTAAGTAGGATGCTAATTTATATAAGAGGTTTCTGTCTGTCAGTGACGATTTAAGGCCGTCGAGTTAGAATTATTTGTTTAAACCTGGATTATTTGTTACTATACTATACTATACTATACTATACTATACTATACTATACTATACTATACTATACTATACTATACTATACTATACTATACTATACTATACTATACTATACTATACTATATTTCTTATAGTACTATGGGCAGTGGTTGAGTCAGTGTCTTTGAGCAAGACACTGAATCCGTAATGAGAGACAGCGAGATGCAATAGCAACCGACGACTGGTTGCGACTAGTTTTTTACTAGTCTAGCAACTAGTTGCGACCTGCTCACAACTTGTTGCAACTAGCAAAACAAGCTGAGGAGCCGAGATCTACATTCAATTGGTGTTGACACCAAGGGGGGCGTTGACTCTCTTAGGAACAGTATTCTGAGAGATAGATAAGATGATAACTAATAATGGATAGTGTCAGAGAACAGGTTAAATAAAAATTATACAGTATATAGAACATATATAAAAGAAAATCATTTAGACCATGGTCCATCCATAGTCTGCCGCACACATGATGTTTAATGGGTGAGTTTGTTAACTGGCAGCTAGAGTAAATCATACAAGATGAGACACACATGCGGCTCGCATGCATGTGTGCACACATGCACATACGCACACATGTGTGCGTGAACACACACACACACACACACACACACACACACACACACACACACACACACACACACACACACACACACACAAACACACACACACACACAGGGTCCTGCCACGACCCATCTGCCTCCATGACAAAGAGCTGCTCTGACATCATTGCAGCACCCACGGCCCACAAACACAACTTCCCCCATGCATGCATGCATGAGAGGCTTTGAGTCACACACATAACTGGCGTGCGCACACATGCACACACACAAGAGCAGGCGTACACCAGGGGCGGATCTAGGCATAGGCATGGGAGGGCAATGCCCGCCTAAATGCCGAGTCTGCCCCACCAAACATGATGGCATGCAAAACAACCCAAGATAGTTCAGTGCTTATATTCAAAAGAATTTGAAACAGTACTGGAATTGGTATGGGGGCGGCTTCATCGCCCGTGTCGCTTCGTGCCACGGGTGATGAAGCCGCCCCCTTACCATTTTCTTCTGCCTCCCCCAATTGGGAAATGTTACATCCGCCCCTGGCGTATACACACTTTTGTATATACATGCAATGTTATTTGTGGTGACGTGTGATATGCATATTTTCAATTAAAATGGATGCAAATTAATCCTTAGAGTAAAAGACTTGAGGGATAAAAACACTAAGCAAAAGCTTTGGTGAAAATGTTCATTTAAATAAATGAAGTATATAATGAAGCGACGGTTAAACGAATAAATGACAATTATTTACACCAGATGCAAACCCAATATTGGCACACATGCACGTGCACGGCTGCACGGCCACACACCACACATGGTGCACTGGGAGGGTCAGAGAGCGGTGCAATACAGCGCCGGGGTGCTCCACGTGACGGTCCCGACTGTCCGGGCCTCTGCTGATGATCTGGGATCCTGGCCAGTTCATTCATTCATCCCAGAATGCCACAATGATTGCATTCTGTTTTGCACACATGATTGGAGAACAGAAAAGGTCACCGAGGATAGTCCACTCAGAGGTTGGGAAGTGTACATCCTACACTAGATACTGTACATATTGCATACGTCCTCTCAGACACATCATGTCATGCATGTGTGCGTGGGATATCTCCATACATATGGCTTGTTGTTCAATGATGTTCTGGCATTTGCATAGACTACACATTTCGGCATGTCTGATAAACTCCATATAGGAGTTTATAGGGAATCTAACTTTTCTACTACAAGGATAACATGTACAGGTGTATCCGAGTCTCTTTTTCTATTCTTTGTTGCAATTTTATGTACCGTATTTTCCGCACTATAAGGCGCACCGGATTATAAGGCGCACCGGATTATAAGGCGCACCGGATTATAAGGCGCACCTTTTAAAACTGATTTCATATATAAGGCGCACTGGATTATAAGGCGCAGTGAATAGAACCTACTACAGTTAACATGGCATAGAAGCTACTGCACTCAACCAATCCATATATAAGGCGCACTGGATTATAAGGCTCACTGTGGATTTTTGAGAAAATTAAAGGCTTTTAAGTGCGCCTTATAGTCCGGAAAATACAGTACCATAGTCTATCCTTTCATTTGCTGTGTGTGATTTTTGCTGTTCTATATGAAGGAACAAAAATACGTTTTACTCTAAACAATAAAGTACAACCTTGAACCTTGAAAGGAACCTTGCGTTCCAAGTAGGCCAATGGCCAATGGCCCACCCGCACCACTGTAGCATCAAATAATTGTGATTAGGATCAGGGGATTGTGCAACATTGTGACAGGTCTACACAGTGTAGATACATAATGCATGCTTCCCCTTGGAACATGTGTTGAGTGAGCATGCATGCATACAATACACACACACACGCACGCACGCACACATGCAAGGGCTATAATTGTGCGTTTTTCCTTGTCCCTCCATATTTAAAGCTTGATTCATACTTAAGCAGAAGTGTGAACAATGGAAGTGACTTTCTACACCATTGAAACATACAAAGTAGGCATGGAAGAAATTGTCTCATGTTTAAACACTTATTTCTTATGATTTTTTATGACAGCTGAAACGGTTTGGGCAGTTTAGCTGACAAAACCTGTGATGATATAATTAAACCGTATCAGACTGTAAAACCAAAATATCGCCCAATCCTACTTGCTGCCAGGCTGCAGGTGCATGGTATAAAAAAATCACTTTCTTTCATTGACAGCCCACACACCTACAGAAGCCCTATCTAATTGTATTAAACAACTCGCCTACATTGCAGCTGTGCGGAAAGTTTGCATTTTTTCATCTTTGTATCATAAAAGTACACCAATTAAAATTCTAAATTCAAAGGAGCTTTGGCAGGAGAATAGACCATATTCAATGAGCTACTTTCTGTCAAGAAATTGCATACAGGCCTGGACCATGGCCATCAATTTGGGGTTCCTTCACGTAAACAAATTTAAACTTTGAGAAATAACTGAACTGTGTGAATTGAACAATGAGATGGTTTCTTTGTGTCTTGAAGGAAGAAGAGATGTTTCGACCCAACATGTTCTTCCTGTTGCTGCTGCCGCCCATCATATTTGAGTCTGGATACTCTTTACACAAGGTAGGTAGTTGTGTGTGTGCGTGTGGGCTGCAAACGAAAATTTCATATTCAAACAAATAAAAATGCTGTGCTGTGAGAGGCAGAAGTCTAGCTTTACCACACAACTCTGCCGTGTGGAAACGAGAGCCAAGTCAAAAGTTAAAATGTGTCGTTCATGCACGCGTTCATGGAAAACTTGTAGATTAGTTACTGCATATACCACATGACACTGACATACAATTGCCCTGCTTATTCCGTCTACAGGGACGTTACACACAGACATAAAGAGGGGCTAGAGCCCCTGCCCATCTCTGTGTCTAAAATACAGAAGTGCCCTGTCAACTCTCTAAACCACGTCCCTGAGTTCACACAGACCAGACAGTGACACAGTAGCTCAGCAGCTCATTTTTTTCATTCATTCATCCATTCATTCATACCTTATTTCTGTTAAGACGAGATTTGAAATCACGCAGGATTTCACCTTCTTGCGGGTGTGCGCACCCCCTGCACCCACGGGGGGCGCATAGTTAGGTGACAGGGGGTATCTTTAGGTCCATATCTGAGCCTATTGTGGCAATCAGCGGCCACTTAACTTTCATCATTTTTTCATTTTTCATCCTTATAGACCATCATTTACGATCACAAGAAACAAAAACCATGCCACAGGCAGCAGACTTCAAACTAGCAGCTGATTACTCGGGTAACAATACCCGAGTAAGGTATGCATCAAGTCACCATTAACTGACCAATGGAATATATAATCTTCAGACACCATCATGTCATTACTACCATTTTAACCCGAGGCCGAGGCCACAAGTAATTTGTTTCTCAAAGAAAAATCACACTTGTGTGAAGTGAGGGGCAGTCTTGTCATAGGTGGGCATACATACATCATCACTATGGGCCGCACACAGAACACAGCTAAAAAAAAAAAAAAAAAAAAAAATCACACGCACACGTGCGCGCACACACACACACACACACACACACACACACACACACACACACACACACACACACACACACACACACACACACACACACACACACACACACACACACTTCAAGGTTGGTGACCAAACTGACCAATAAGGTGTCAGGCATCCGTTTCCAGTATTAGATTGACCCACCTCTCTGTCCATAAAACCATAGGTCTCTTTCAGGCTCATTTCCAAGAGTGAATGCTGTTCTCTGTAATATCAATGCAAAACCCCATACCCTAATATCAATGTAAAGGCATCTCTGCTGGTTTAAACAAGAAATGCTACTTTCTAGACTTCATTTCACTGCCTTTGGGTCTGTTTATTTGTCCACATGTGGCTTTGCCTGCACATGGGACAGCAACCGAGAAAATGGACGGCCCCCCAGTCTGTCTGCTTCCTTGTACTCCCTGAGGCAGGAGTACACGCTATACAGTTCCGCTACATTTCTTGTCCGGATTATTCTGCAGCAGGTCGTCTTTTCTCTGTGCCAGGAGTGACTTCATATAACCTGGGACAGCCGAGAAGATGAATGGGTAGAACCCCAGCATGATGAGAGCTACTATCCCCAATACCCAGCTTGACATCACCATGGACCCGCGTAGATGGGGTTGAGTACCCTGTAATCCCACCACTGTTAGGCCAAACCCTAGTACTAGGCTAAAGTATGTAGATGCTTTTTTGGTTTGGAACAGTGTAAAGATTAATGCCAACACATCCAGAACTATTCCGTATGTCAGTAAATCCAAATGGACTGGGATTAGGGTTAATCCTGCCATCCATATCAAGATTAGGGTTTGAGCTAACCCTCCAAAGACTATTTGGGATAGTATGAATGCCTTGTGTACCCCTAAACCTAACCCGAACCTCACCAACCCCACGAAAATCATGATGCTGCCTGCACCCAGGCAACCGAAGCTGATGGCGGCGGTCATGGCTTTAAAGGGCACGCGGCAGGGCCCCGTGAGGACAACACGGCCACCCTTGTCAAACGTATAGTTGAGTTTCAGAGAGTCGGCTATCTCCTTGTTCACGACCACAGATGGGATGTGGATCTGTATCCATTCCACCTTGTTGCGTTTGTATCCTATATCAATGTAATCGCGCATAATGGTCTCGTCCGAGTCAGTGTAATCGGGTTTAGAGAACGCCTCGTTCCAATTGGAAACCACAACTGCGGCCCTGTACCCGGCCCTCTGGGCACTGAGGACCCGAGCGACGAAGTCGCAGCCGCTTTGGTGCGACAGCCGTGAATCATGCTCAATGAGCGCGGTATAGCAGACCCTGGAGGAGGGGGGCGGGGCAACAGGCTTGCATGCGTCCCCTGTCCCTGCGTCCACGAGGAGTCCCTTCAGGCCCCTTTTAGGCGGATAGGGGAGCGCGTTGCCCGCGGTATGCGGGAGCCACCCGTCGAAGGTCCTGCTTTCGTTGTTGGATGAGTAAGCGGTGATGCGTTTGCGGGCTTCGACCGGCAACGAGGGCAGGCTCAGGGCGGCGAGAAGGAGGACGGCAAAGACGATGTTCTGTTTGGTCGACAGCATGGCTCGGAATTCCACTGCTAACCTATTCAGTTCAATGTGTGGAAAATTCTTGTTTGGTTTAATGTCTCAATAAATGCTGTTAGAAATGGCTCACAGATTTATATATTGCATAACTCTCCCATGTTGGTGCATCGCAACTGCAAGCTCATTTGGGCACCATATTTACATGCGTTTTGACCCAAAATCAACATAATTGAAAAACAAACATTACTTGTTAAGAAAAAAAACAGCACCCTCTGCTGTGTGTTTCCTTGAATTATGTTTTCATTCCACTAATCCCCTATGTACATAAGTACATTCTTTGATTAGGGGTGGCACTTACCGCACAATATGATATCGCTATTTAGGATTCCGAATTGACCCTAACCCTTTATGTTGTGATACTTAATTATGCCGCGATGCAATTCAATATTTGACTCTGCTTTTATTATACTAGAATATTTTAAATCAATTTTAAACCATTATAGACCATGAAAAGTTAATTCCTACACTTCAATGCAGCCAGATAACGCCAGTCAGTCTTTCTGACATGAACAAATTAATCAACACATAAATATATTTTTAAAAAAATCGATTTTGAAGTTGGCAATTTGATATTGATATCAGGCATCAAGAATTGCGATATATTGGCGTATTGATTTCTTTTTTTTTCCTTGTTGCAATATGATGACACAATATCGGGCACACTATTGATTCTATATCCTGCAGTCGAACCTTTTCATGGCAAAGACCCCCTTAGACCCAATCTGAAAAACTGTTCTACTAAAGACCACCAGAGGAGAAGATGAATGTTTAAAACAACAAAACTGGTAGATGTACAATCTCATAGTGCGGCACAAAGTGATACAGTGTGAGAGCCAGGCTAGCAGTGTGAGCTTATAGTCCAACATTATGTATACTGTATGGTCAAAGTGGTTAGAAAAGAGAATGTATTTGATGGGTACACCCTGCAACCTCTTTGTGAAACACTGATATTTGGTGATTAAGGGTTGTTGTTGTTTTTTCAATTATTATCATCATTGGTCATCATCTTCAGTGCTTTATTTATAAGCACTTTCCGAATGAAGTGTAGCCTACATATTTTCAACATCTAGAAAACACTACACAACCCTCAACTACCAATATCTTGTGACTTAACAGGAAAAGCAATCCCAAATTTGCTTCTAATAAGCAGACGTGGCAACACTGTTCACAACGCTGTGTCTTTGAATTTAATGTGACAAGCTTTGTACTGAGGCAGCCGTTTTCTTGTTTTTAATGGAAAGCCACGTCTAGCCCTGTGAGCTTTTATTCTCGCACACAATGGAACTGGTACTATTTTAAGAGTGCCATGTCCCCTTCTTTTCATTTAATATGCTGGCTAACATGTTATGTAACGCAATGTAAAACACAAGTCTACATGGCATTATTCATGTTGTGTACCATGGCTGTCGGGTGAAAACAAGCCTTCAGGAAATGGAATTAAGACAACCCTTTTTTCAATAGATCCAGTGTAGTTGTTATTTTTAGTCACACATTCCTGTCAATGCTTTAAATTGGTTTAATATTCATAAAAGACATTTTCACTGTCAAAGTGTTTTGAATTGACAATATACAAGGTTAGGCTTGTAGTGCACCTATTTTTGCAACTGAAAGCATGACACTCTTGTATGACTAAGTAGTGTGTTTAATTTACCAATGTAACGTTAAACAGAATGGTCACTTTTCTTTTTTCAGTGGAACACTAGACCCCAGCAAATTGTTTTAGGTTAGGAATTGGTTTATGGTAAGGACTAGTTGTACTTTAGGAATACTGTGGCAACCATTCAAGGGTCAATGGATTTGACCGGGTCATAATATGTTGTTGTACTGACCCTTCTTGTATTCAACAAAACATAAATATGTTGAAATATGGAGATTGGAGGAGACACAAGCTTTCTGCCCGACAGCCGTGATATTCGTTTTGTGAATGTATTTTCAGGGTAACTTCTTCCAGAACATTGGTTCCATCACCCTGTTTGCTGTGATCGGAACAGCCATCTCTGCCTTCATTGTAGGAGGGGGAATCTACTTTCTTGGACAGGTGCGTGTGTGTGCACGACGTGCATGCATGTATGTGTGTGTGTGTGTGTGTGTGTGTGTGTGTGTGTGTGTTACTTAACTTAGCCCCTATGACAAATATGCTCTATGATTGTATTCTTCTTCATTTGATGAATAGCTGATCCACAAGCTTGCATTGTGATGCAATGCACTGTGTTTTTGGACAGTTAGGAAGGAAATGCAACTTTGTTTAGGCATAGTATAACTGTCCAGACTCCAGGACCATCCAATTACAGGTAAATTCCTTCTTTGTTGAGTAACACAAAGATATGACCTGGGCAATGTAGATACCAAAAAAGATTTGTGAGAACAAGAGCTAAACCAGGGGTGTGAGGATTGGGATGTAACAATAATAATCACCTCGACAGTTAATCCTTGAATGAATCACCGTCTTCACAACAGAGCGTATTGCGTATAGTTACACACAACAATTATGAGATCTTGCATTGTTGTTTTTCTTGCTAATTGTGTAGATGCTGACGTGTGTGTGTGTGTGTGTGTGTGTGTGTGTGTGTGTGTGTGTGTGTGTGTGTGTGTGTGTGTGTGTGTGTGTGTGTGTGTGTGTGTGTGTGTGTGTGTGTGTGTGTGTGTGTGTGTGCGTGTGCGTGTGTTCTCTCCCAGGCTGATGTGATCTACAAGATGACCATGACAGACAGGTGAGTGTGCTGCTCCACTTTCTAAGAGACTAGAATGGAAGAGACAGTGGAAAACACATTATAATCTTATTAAATTGTGGGGTTTCTTCACATGCATATTGTGGGTAATCCTACATGGTGGTGGTACTGTAAGAAGTTCCCAATGCAGCTCTGACCAACTATGGTGTGTGTTGTCTAACCTTAAGGTCGTTGCAGACTTGGATGTTTTCTTGGGAAATCTGGCAGGAAAAACCTCACTCCTTAGATCCTTTGGCTGTGTGTGCGTGGGTGTGGGTCTGTGTGTGTGTGAACCGTAAACTATCATCTGTCTGCACAGCTCTTCTGTGTAGAAGTGCTATAGTAGCACTTTCAAGACAAATTCCTTTTTAGCAAAGAGGAAGCAGCAGCATTGTCCTGGCTGAGGGGTCACAGAGCAGCCAACTAAATAGCTGATGGTGAAAACAGAGCGGCACAGTCAACATCTTGGAAGGATGATGCCAGGCCATTGGCATCCAGGCCATTGGCATCCAGTCGGGGGAATTAAGGCTGGGTTAATTAAGCGAAACTATATCAAAACCTATAGCCGTAACTGACTGGAAACATTTGCTATCTCTGTAGTTTTAGTTAACAGAAATATCCCTGAGAATCATTTGAGATGTAGAAGAGACATGAGGGGAGACTTCTGGTTCTTTTTGATTTAATCTGTATTAATATGTTTGTTAACAATGCAGGTAGTTCTGTACACTAAAAGGTTTGAGACAGATTTGGGGATTTTGGGGGGAACAAATTGAATTAATATTATATTTTAACACATTTCTTTCTTAACACATTTCTTAAAGTGTTTATACACTAGAGCCAAGATGAGGCACTCTCTTCTCTGTGCTGTTGTTGGGGAATTGGATGCACTAAGCGTTCTCTAGGACTATGGTTTGGACTCTCCTAAGTCTCACCAGACTGTTTGTCTATGCGGTGTAATACGTTACCAGCTCTAAGGAGATGGGGGGGGGGGGGTAGTGTTGACAGATGATGCTTGTTGGGTTTGAAGTCACCTAGTAGAATGGCAGGAATGCCATCCCCTGGGAAGGAGCTGATACGGAGTGTCCAGCTCTTCAAAGGAAATCTCCCAAGTGGAGCCTATGGGATGATGGGAAGAGAAGCCAATTATACTATTCATTCATTCTTTTTTTTTAATAAACATTTCTGCCTGTTGAAACTATTTTGCAAACTATTTTGATTCTGAGGGTGGTCAGTAGACCACAACGTAAATCAAATTAATTAAAGCAATCTTGTAAGTGGAAGTTGAGAAACATTAGGAACACTGTACATAAATTCCACTGGTGAGAGAGATGTAAGTAATTCTGTAGCACTGCCTGAGTGGCTGGAGTTGTAGTGTTATGACAGGGGTAACAGTGTTCCAATAGGTTCAGTGTTGACTAAGTTTTACTCATGGTCTTTTGAATATAATTTAATTGATTACATATATATCATGTCATATTTTGTCACTGAAATGTTTTGTTCTAGTTTTGTCAACTAGATATTCAAAGATTTTAGTCAAATTATTATTATTATATTGTTATTATATTATTATATATTATTATTATTAAGTTGATTTAGCCAGCACATTTTTGCCTATGCAGACCTTTATGGCGTCATAATGTCTGATGTGCACTTAGCTGTGTGCTGAAAATAGCCAATATCCAAGCTGACAGCTTGTCTGTGACACATTGTGAACGTCAGATTGGCTATTTTTGGAGCATGCTACCCATGTAAAGTACAACCAAGCATGAAATAACTTGCCTTAGCTCTTTCTTGCCCGCTAGACTAAGTTGTATGTATTATGTAGTCATTAATTTAGTCATTCATAGCTTACTTTTTATGCTGTTTTTTGGCAGTGATTTTCCTCATAGTTTTAGAAATGAACAATGATTGAGGTAGCCAAGTGCAAGGAATTGCAGCTCATCTTTCTGGACTGCTGATTGTCACTTCCAGAGTCCTCCTTTCTACAGGAATGTGGTGACTGGGTGACCTAGATGGACAGATGAGAAGAGAAATGTTACACACAGAGCAAGGGGAAATAGCAGGAATAGAGATGAAACACTAGATAACAGGCCTTCCTCATGGCATGGCTCATGCACATAGTCTAGTGATGAAACAACAAAAGACACACTCAGAAAAATCATTCTTAAAGCCAAACCGCTCCAATACAACTACTTGTAGTGGTGTAGTTTGGTGGGGAAAAGTTATAGGGGGGCCCAAAGCCAGGTGGGCCCCAGAAAGTTCAGATTAATAGGTTTTTATGTGTATTTATACTGCAAAGCTGTTCAGTGGGGGCCCAGTGATCAAAATTTTGCGACGGCCCTGACTACTTGCAACATTCAACTACTTCCAAATACTCGCAACTGTTATCCCCAAAGGCAGTTGCAAGGAGTTGCATTGGTTTAGATGGCCTTACATGTCAGATGTATGCAGACACTGCCGTCTCTCAAGATTCTCAAGTGGGCCCTGATCCATAAAATACATGAGAGCCGCTGTCTTAACCGGTTCAGGCCGGGAATCCATTTTTGGATTCTGTACAGCATACACAGTATTCCAGAATTAACTTTTTTTGGATGGTGATATATAAATATTTCAAGTTTTTCAGAAACCTTAGGTCAGGCTTGACTCGACGTTTAAAGATATAAAGACCAGATAGGAAACTATGCGATCTCAAGTGAACCACAGAAATGGCAGCTGTGGGTTCAATTTAAACCTGGGACTTGATGTGACTTCATGCTAGGGATCAAGTGGTTCACGTCTCTTCATCCTCTTGCCTTTGCCAGCTTTGCCTTCGGCTCCCTGATCTCGGCGGTGGACCCTGTAGCGACCATCGCCATCTTCAACGCCCTCAACGTGGACCCCGTGCTCCAGATGTTGGTGTTTGGAGAGAGCATCCTCAATGACGCCGTGTCCATCGTGCTAACAAAGTAGGTTTTACTCTATTCTGACGCCTGTAGCTTCTGTTTTGTGCCAGAGACCCCCCATACCCCCCCCCCCCACACACACACACACCCAAAAGAAAATATTCTACACAAATCTTTAGAGATTTAAAGATCTTTCTAAAATTACAAATGTACATTAATTCACAGCACAGGTTTCATACATATTCAAACTATGAATGAATGGTCTTGAATGAAGTATTCAAGAGCGTGTGACTAAAGCCTGTGACTAAATATTAGTCTGTGTTTATACAGACTGATTGTGAATGTTTATAAGACTCTGTTCTCGTTCACTCTCCTTGAATGGTGACAGGTTTATATTTGTCTGTGCACACCATTCACACAGACTGGCACTTCTAAGGAACTCCACACACAACATATCTATGCAAAGGACCTGCCATAGATATGCCTCCAATAACACCATAGTATAAAAATCTGTTTTGCGAAAACCGGCTGCACGGTTCAGCTAAAACAGCCGTATAAAAAGGAGAAGAAGTAAAAAAAATATATAAAGACAAGAAGAGACTTTGTGAACTGCTTGGTCCCTTAATAATCAAAGCAGATATCTGTGTGCATATTCGTGCATATAGCCACGTATGACCTACTTGTAAATGTCATTTCAGTTGCACTTGGTGCGGTGGGTTGTAGCCAGGGATAGTCCAACCTTTGAACCATAGGCGTCGCTTTTATGCTGATACAGCGTGTGAGGAGAGAGGCAGAGAGGAGAGGAAATGCAGCCACTGTGACCTATTTCATTGCCCTAGAGAAGAAGACACACTTTCTGGTTGCTACATCAAATATGTTCATGTGCAGGACAAAGGAGTGCTGTGCATTCCCAACGCAGTGGTTGTGGGTTTGAATCTGGCTTTTTCGAGCGTCTAGAACAATGTGCACGGGGACCCTCAGCCGTGTCCCCACACAATTATTATTATTTTTTCTTTAAAACCTTAGAAAAGAAAGAAGGAAAGAAAAACAAACCGTTACTACATCTGCAAAGTAAACTATAACAGCTAGTCAAACATTGTCAAATAATAGCAGATGTGATGTGAGCTTATAGATCTGCTATTTTCACACACACACACACACACACACACACACACACACACACGCACACACACACACACACACACACACACACACACACACTGTGTGTGTGTGTGTGCGTGTGTGCGTGTGTGCGTGCGCGCACACCTCTGTACAACACAATTCTGAGAGGGTGTTCTGGGATTGGCACATCTTTCCCAAAATAGCAGATCTGCCAGCTCACAACAAGATGAGTCAAATGATTTTAACTAGCTCAATGGAGCTCATGGAGACCACCCATCTCCCCTTTGGGTCTCAAGCTAAAATGTTTGGGAACTAAGGTTTCACAACCTGTAAGCGAAGTGCTACAACAGCAGTGTGACATAAATACGCTAAAAAGAAAAACTACTGGACATACAAAACACAGCATACATGGGTGAACACAAAACATAACACCAACACCACTAGGACCATAGTCTGATGGCAGTTGGCATAAAAGAGACTCTGTATTGCTCCGTACACATTTTCATGGAAGTGGTGATGTGAAACATGTGGAATGTTGTGAGACATATTTCTGTAAGTAGTTTTAACAATACTAACAAGCAGAGGTATTGTGTTGAAATCGGTCAGATCAGCCTCATAAGAATATATAATAATAATACATTATTTTCAGATATTGGTGATGCAATAATACTTTGACCAACCATCAATGGTTTTGTACTGGCAGAGCATCCAGTCTCCTGCTCTGTCTCTTTAAGACGGTCCGATGTTAGTCAGGGCTTACCATTTACCAAATTCAGCAACAATGACTATGAAAAATATATAATATAATAATTATTATGTACATTTTATTCCTGGTTGGACTGGGAACTGGGGAAACATTGTGTCATCTCCAAAAAGAAACGTGAGCAAAATCAAGCATGTTTCTCAAGCCCAGTCTGGTGGAACTAGTTCTACCGTTGGTGGACAATAGCAGCTTTACATGGCCGTACAGTATCACTACATATTGACTTTTTTACCGATATCCGATATCCCGATATTATCCAACTACTAATTCCCGATACCGATATCAACCGATACCGATATATGCGGCCTCCAGTGGTGGAAAAATAACAGAAACTATTACTATACAAATATTTAATATAAATAAACATTTAGTATAAATACAAATTCATGTTATAGCCTAGAAATACTCCATACAACTATAAATTCAACATGTAGCCTACTTCAGTAAAGTACAAAAGTAATGGTATAAACATGACCGTAGCACTGAGTCTACATCTCTGTAAATAGTCATAATTTCCAGTTTGTAAATACCGATACCGATATTTTCCGATATGAAATTTGAAAGCTTTTATCGGCCGATAATATCGGAGGGCCGATAATATCTGCCATCTCTAATAGCAGCTTTACTTTACCGTACAGTATCACTACACATGACCCTGTATGGAATGATTCACTGTCAATGGAATGACACAGATTAAATCATTTGGATCCACAAGAAGTGCAACATAATGGGTCCAAGCATGCATTGTATGGTCAAACACAGATGTGCGCGCACGCACGCACACACACACACACACACACACACACACACACACACATGCTGTGCATTCCGGTAAACACTGGCGGGTGGAAAGGAGCTGTGGGCAGAGGCTTCTCTGGTTCTGTTCGGTCATGTAGTTGGCTGCATCTTTACTCGCTATCAACAGTTTCTGGTGACCAGACTACACGTGCAGGCCAGGGCACGAGAGTTGTGATCTCCAGTGTCAGCCCCGCCTCCTGTGTGCTGTGTATAGTAAATTAAACCATGAATAATACATACCGCCCAACAGCCAGCCGTGGTTATCTCAGTTAACACCTTGCTTGGCCACGGTACGTCCAGGGAGCTATGTTACATCATTCACAGCCAATGTGCACCTCACCTCACCTAGCAGTGGTGTAAGAAGTACTCAGAACTCTTCACTTAGCCCATTAAGACCTGTGGCTGGTACTACAATTGTAAACACTCTCTCTCTCTCTAGCTCTCACATGCACACACACGCACACACGCAGACAGACAAGATCAGGATCACAAAGCTTCACATAGTCAGGACACATACCTTTTACTTGGCCTTACACATTGCAAGCCAGGCAATGAGCCCATTAACTTAACAAAGAAACTAGTGTTGACTAATGATTACAAGTACAGTATATGCTATATGGAGGAGAAAGAGGAAGTCTGTTTAGGTAGTAGTCAACTTCCATGTCAGTAAATCAAATGCCGGCTGTAGTAAACAAGAAGTTGTGCCTGTGGTGGTTTAAACACATGCATTTCGCCAAACGTTTATATATTCACGATACCAAAACCAGGCATCTTTTACTAAAACAATGTACGCACCTTGTAAGTGTATTAAACATGGAGGAAACTGTGTGGGCGGTTGTATTAGGAGAGTAGTTAATTAATTGTCCAAGTTTCATGCTGGTAAAATCATCAACAACAGCAACTACTATTGTTGATGATTTTACCAGCATGAAACTTGGACAATTAATTAACAACAACTTAATTAGCAACTACTAATAAAGTACAGTACTTGAGTAAAGGTACTTTGTTACTTTGCTCCATTGGTGGCTAGTGCTTAGAGCTCATCTGAACAGAATGTGACTAAAGGTAATGCACACTTAAGCTCAAGTGCAGGCATAATAATAATAATTACACTTAACGTCTGCCTTGTGTTCATGTTATTGACACACAGGAGAAAGTTACTTACAGGAGACACTGTTTCATGTTGTTGTGCTTTTTGTCAGGTGAAACCTGACATATAACAGCTCATGAAATGTAGGCCAATAGGATTCTGACCCCATACTCTGACTGAAACGCTTCCTAAGCCAATGGGAGTCTGACGCCATGTTCTTAAACGTTGCCAGTCAATTGCATCCTACACCCTGACACGGGATAACGCATATGTCTGCTCTTTAGCTTAAACACTTTAGCCACAGGAAAGCCACATGACAAAACACAAACAAAAGAACGTCAGCAAAAACACATTTCTGCAGACTATCTCCACAGTCATGTGATCAACACAGATCTGCATCATTTCTCATTTACCATCCTGGCTAAGATTGGCTTTGGAAGCCAATTTTTGCATGTCTGTTTGTGTCCTTCAGTCTGTCTGTTACTAGATAATCTGCACAATTAACCTGGTTGATGCCAAACATTGCACAGGCTCCTGGATGCCAACGATCAACCCATGCCCCAAATGTTCTGAAAATGCAAATTTTCAGATAACAAATAAACATTTTTATATTACTCCATAAAAAATGCCAAACATCACACACACTCCATACATATATGAATGCCATATTTTGATGACATGTGCCATGCAAAAGTAGCAAAAACTCACAGCGAGCCATAAAAGAACTTGAGCAGAACTTAAGTCAAATACCTCCTTTAAGTCTGTCTGTGGGTTAAAATGTACTATTTCCTGGTAGAATGTCTATTGAGAACAATAAAACAATGTGCCGAGAGCATTATAGCCTACTGTATGTCTAGTTATATATTTAGAACAATAAAACAATATATTTATATATATTTCCCATTCTTCCAGAAATAAGGTTAATTAATGGCACCGCTCCAATGCCTCACTGCTGGCGTTATCGACCTGGAAATAATTATTTCATTCTGATGATGTAATTATGATTCGGCTGATAGACATTCAACCAATGAAACGCATTCTGTGTTATTAAATAAGGCTTTTGGCCTTATTTGATGAATACACTGGACCCAGAATCTAACATAGGAACACAGGTGTTCCTCCTTCCATTTCCTCAAACGTAAACTGTAAATGGACGAGCAATTTTTACATCCGACAGTGATTTTGATTTGATCTGGATATCTTAGCCCACCGGATTATGTGAGGCGTCAATCCTTAGATAGCATGTAATAATGGCAATTTGTGGGATTTTGGGACAGAATCTGGAGGAGTAATATAAAATGTTGTTTACAAAAATCGGCCTCTTGGTGGTATTATAAGAGGCAGATGTGAAAAACACAGGTCATAGGTTTGTCATTGTCCTCTAGGGAGTGCATGCAACGTTTCATGCAGATCGTTGCAGTTCTAGGTAAAAATATAAAAAGCTGGTGGCGCTATGACAGGACGTTCTGAAAATTGTAGGGCAGAGGTTCATCTAAGGAGGGTGTGTGCGAAATTTGGCATCGACTGGGTTGACGGCGCTGGAGATTAGCTGGCAATGGACGGTCAGACACACAAATGCCTTCGGCCTGGTGGAGACATTAAATGTGGATGTGGATTACATAATGACCAGACCCTTATCAGTTGCTAACTGATAAGGGTATTGTGCACCATTGGATCAGAGCTGGCGGGAAATGGCCTCATACTCTTCCAGTCAAGTCACTTAATAAACAATGTTGATACTGTTGTTTGGCAAACAACAGTGAATGGAGGAATGAGTGACCCACGAGGAAGGAACCAGCGCTCACGTTTCAATTCACACCAGCGGTTCCAAACCTGTGGTCTGAGGTTCACTGTTGGACTGTCAGGAGGATAGTACTTTAAACATTGTGTAATGGACTGTGTAATGGACTGATATAGGAAACGTTTTGGAACGGTACAACCCCAATTCCAGAAAAGTTGGGACATTGTGTAAAATGTAAATAAAAACAGAATGCATTGATTTGCAAATCATTTTCAACCTATATTCAGTTTAATACACAACAAAGACAAAATATTTAATGTTCAAACTGAAACTTTATTGTTTTTTGAAATTATACAATCTTTTGTAAATTGATCCCTGCAACACGTGCAAAATTTGGGACGCCTTCAAAAAAGTTGGGACAGGGCTATTTTTACCACTGCTTTACATAAGCTTTTCTTCTAACACTCAATAATTGTTTGGGAACTGAGGACACTAATTTTTGAAGGTTTGTAGGCGGAATTCTGGCTTGATTCTTTACCTTCTGGGTCTTTTCTTGTATGACTTAAGTTGTTCAACATTTCGGGGTCTCGAATGTCATTATTTTTGCTTCATAATGCGCCATACACTTTCAATTGGTGACAGTAGCACACTAACACACCCCCATACCATCACAGATGCTGGCTTTTGAACTTTGCGCTGGTAACAATCTGGATATCCTCTTTACTCTTTTTCCCAGAGGACATGACATCAATAATTTCCCCCAAAAAAGTTGAAATGTGGACTCATCAGACCACAGCACATTTTTCCACGTTGTATCTTTGTCATGGTAGAATTTTAACTTATACTCGCAGGTGTAGCGACGAATTATGTAAACAATGTGACAATGGTTTTCTGAGTGTTCCTGAGTCCACACAGTAATATCCCTTTTTTACACAATGATGTCTGTTGGTCACAAGTATTCAGTGTTAGTTTTCAGCCTTGTCTCTTTACTATAGAAAGTTTATATTATATATTATGGACTGTAGGCGATGAAATCACCAAATTCCTTGCTATTGAATGTTGAGAAACATTGTTTTTAAACCGTTGGATGATTTTCTCACAGAATTGTTCACAAAGTGGTGAACCTCGCCCCATCTCCTGTTATACCCAGTCACGATATTAAACTGTTTAAAATTAACCTGTTTACCTGTGGAATGTTCCAAACACGCGTTATTTGTGCATTCATCACCTTTCCCAGTCTTTTTTTTTGCCTCCGTCCCAAAGTTTTTGAAACGTGTTGCAGGGATCAGATTCAAAATTAGCAAATATTTACGCAAAAAAATAAAGTTTATCAGTTTGAACATTAAATATCTTGTCTTTGTAGTGTATTCAACTGAATATTCAGTAGGTTGAAGAGGATTTGTAAATCATTGTATTCTATTTTTATTTACATTTTTCACAACGTCCCAACTTTTTGGGAATTGGCCTTGTAGATTACCAATGATTCAGAGGAAGTATATTTACTCACGTACATTTACTTTTTAATACTGTTTGGCTGGGGGAATTCCAGTTAATGTGCAGTTCAGTCTGTGTTTAGCAAACAAACTAATGGAGAGATGACTCACCAGAAAGCACAAACTCACTGTTGCATTAAAGAGGGGGGGGCCGTGATTTTTTTTATTTTTTCCAATTTTGTACATGTTTAAGAGGTGACAGTATGTACATAGACCCCTTGGTGTATTTTTATGTGCAATGATGTCTTCCCTTTGTATTTAGGATGTCTTCCTGGGGGCTGAAACCTTTCCAGTCAAACATGCCAATGAAAAAAAGTCAATATAGTGACATCACGTGCTCAGCCCCTCCCCTAACTCCTCCCCCTTATCATGCAACTAAAGCTGTGGGTGTGGCTTCAGTTCAGGTGGATCTCCACCCATCACCACCCACCAGGCAAGCCAGGCATACTTAATGAGCTGGTAGGGTGGAATTATAAAAATTACAGTTTAACAAACACTGTACACTTTTTGCGAAAAAATCTTACTTTTCATATAACATTAATACCTGATGATCATGTTTTAGGGTAGAAAAAAATCATGGAACTTTAAATATCCAAGTTTAGTAGTTTATAGTTTATCTTGTGGTATCTTGTGGTTTATCTTGTGGTGTTGTTGGTTTTAGTTATAAGGTTAAATGTTACATTTGACTTTGCTTTTATTTTAATATTATGTTGCCATTGGCAAAAAACAAGTTCACTTTGTGTCACTAGCATGTAGATTGCATGCATTTTAATTTTGGACCATTTTTTACAACAGGTAAACATATTATATCCACGGAAAATTCAACATTTATGTATGAAATATTGTCCAAGACTAAAATTAAGGATATTTTCTCTCTTTTCTCTTTTTTAAAACAACTCTGGTACAGTGTATACAGTTAAGTATCACACAGTATACAGCAGGTTGTCAGTGATACTCAATACACAGCAGGTCATGGTTGGATTTGTTAGTGGTGCGCCACTGCCCTCTAGAGATAAACTGTATGTACTACACAGTGCAATTTGTTAAAGCCACTCACTCTTCAAGTAGTTCATGCCCCAGAATTATCTCATACTAAAAACAAAATAGCAATGGCATTTAATGTTTGTGTAGGGCAAAAATAGAGATTTGCTTGGATACGTATGACCTGAATTCTTTGCACTAATAGCTGAATATACAAGGGGTTAGCACCCCTAAAAATATTAGTGGAAGTGGAATCATTTTAACAACTTTGACATGGAAAATCACACTAGTCTGATTTTTTTTTTTTACTGTCTGACTATCCTGCCTTGTTTATCGTATGAATCAAAATTAGTTTTGTACTTACATCCAAAACAAATATTACATTCCATAAATTTGGCTGGCAAACGATTACATTATAAGCGCTCTAAAACAAAACCCCATAGTCTCGGCTGCCATATGACCTGATCTTCAAGAGCCATGAATTGGAGGTCCTAGCACCTCTCAAAGTGTTTAGGGACCACTGTCCTAGACCACACATCTTACCTTGTTTTCTTTTGTTTGTTTGTCTGTTCTTCCAGCACGGCAGAGGGTTTCACCAGCTCAGATAGCTCCATGGTAACAGGCTGGGAGACGTTCCTTCAGGCCCTGGGATACTTCCTCAAGATGTTCTTTGGTTCTGCAGCTCTAGGAACTCTGACTGGCCTCATCTCTGCTCTCGTATCCTGTGTGTGCGTGTATGTGTGTGTGTGTGTGTGGGGGGGGGGGGTCATACGGAAAACAGACAACAGGAAAACCACTAACAAGCAAAATGCTTCTTTTATGGTTGAAAAGGATTTACAGTTACAACTAATTTAGATTCAGGTTGCACTTAGGGTCCGAATAAAAACATGTAGAGGTTAGGGTTAGGGCTTGGAAGTTCACATACTGTCACATGATGCACTGTCTCAAGTACATTTTTTTCCCTGAGCTCCTTGACTCCTCGCTCTAGTCCCTCAAACACTTTGATCTGAGGAAGACTCCATCTCTGGAGTTTGGAATGATGATCATCTTTGCCTACCTGCCTTATGGCCTGGCAGAAGGCATCAAGCTGTCTGGTGGGTACACACACGTGCGCACACACAGAAACACACACACACACACACACACACACACACACACACAGAAACACACACACACACACACACACACACACACACACACACACACACACACACACACACACACACACACACACACACACACACACAGAGCTACAGTATGTTAATAGCGTATGCAGGCATACACAAGGCCCAAAGTATTATTTGCACATTTTGACATGCGTCAGAATATGTCCATGGCAGTCAATTTAACGTTTTAACCTTGTGTGTTTTTGCTCTGTCTGTGTCCGTTCCGCACAGGCATCATGTCCATCCTGTTCTCTGGCATTGTGATGTCGCACTACACCCATCACAACCTGTCTCCTGTCACCCAGATTCTGATGCAGCAGACGCTACGCACTGTGGCCTTCATGTGTGGTCAGTATAGTCCTGATCCTCCATCTGAAACCGCATCCTATCCCACCGCAACCCACTCCTTCCATTCAGGTGTGGTCAATCCTGTTCCCCTGTGTGAAACCACTCCCACCCAGGCTCTCTGTGCAGTTTAACAGCTGGGCGACAGCCAGGCAAATCTTCAGGAAGTACATTATTTGTCTATGCAACTACTGGCGAATGGTGGCGAAAGCAGGCGATAGTTGAAAAGTGGGTGGACAAAATTAACCGAAAAAATTAAAATAATTAATCGTTAGAGTGATGTCTGGACATAGTGGGCGATTAGGCGCTAGCCAATGAAATTGATGTCACCATCGTTCTCCAGCTGTTAATTCCTCACCTCTTCTTTATTTATCTATTTACATCAGCCAATGCAGTTGAAGGGAAGTTTTGTTTTCACCCTATGTTTGTTGAATATGTACAACTTTCTGAAAAGATTTGTCCTGGGGAAAGGAAGATTTACGAGTTACGATTTCATGCCAATTAACCAAAAGGATGTATGTTAATTAAATGATAACAACTCCTCCAGAGCGCTCAATTGCCTTCAGCATCCATCATCAGCTGCGCCTAGCTCGGGTTTAATACATATCTGCCTTTTCATCATTACAGAAACGTGTGTGTTTGCCTTCCTGGGCCTCTCTATCTTCAGCTTCCCTCACAAGTTTGAAATATCCTTCGTCATCTGGTGCATCGTAAGTACTGCGTATTAACCTCTTGAAAGCTTTTCGTAATGTTTTTTTTTTCCTCACCACCGGCAAAGTGTAGTACCCAGCATCTCTGATTGCTTTGGCTCTTGACCGTATACAATGCCGTGTCCACAGCTGCCTGTGCAGAGGAACAAACAAGTGCTTAAATCTGATATTGCTCCACACAGAGGCCCTATATATTTTATCTGACAGCAGTATTATTCAGAGAAAGTTTATTACTCAAGTACAGTGGTTTTCAACCTTTTTGACACCAGGGCCCACTATTTATTCAACATTTGTACCACAGACCACCCTTTGATGATATTTTATCCCCACAGACCCCCAAATACTAAAGATTTCTTTTTTGTCCATGATTCCAGGGTGGATTTTGGAGAAAGCAAAACCGTCAAACATACAGATCATAAATGACCATTAATCTTCTACATTCTCTAGTTGTGTGGACTTGGGATAATTCACATGATGAATATTTTAACTCTTGAGAGTGTAAACATGAAACATGGACCAGCAAGGGTCCACTTGGTTTCATGTTTACGCTCTCAAAGAGTTGCGTCTGGTTAAGCAACTTTCCATCATTTAGCCTGGGGACCAACTTGAATCCTCTCAGGGACCACTGGTGGTTCCCGGACCACCTGTTGAAAACCCCTGCTCAAAGTACAAGGGGGAGTGGTCAGATACAGTATTACTATCTTAGCCCACGCAATGGTGGACGTTTCAAAAATGACCCATGGAGCTGTGCGTTGTGCTTCTCTCTCTACAGGTGCTGGTCCTTCTGGGCCGGGCGGTGAACATCTTCCCTCTGTCCTTCCTGCTCAACTTCTTCAGAGATCACAAAATTACACCCAAGATGATGTTCATCATGTGGTTCAGTGGTAAGCAAAATTGAGTCATTTGGATCACACTGAGTCCATGTACATGTCTTTGGTTTTGGTTCTCAAATTGGAGTCCCTGGGGTGGTCCTCAGCAGAATCTATTACCATGGTATTACCAGTTTTTAAGGCTGTTGAAAATAACAAGTCCACTCATTCATTTTGTTGATTAATCTGATTAAAGTCACTCAACCCACTGAACAGAGTTTTATGGAGACATGCCACTAGGTGGCACACTATGAGCTGTGAGCACCTGCTATTTTTGGGGAGAATGTGAGAATGTAGCACAAACCTTTCAGTATTTTCTTTCCGAGTGAATGTTTTGTAGAATCTATCTACAATGTCAGGAGGAAATGGGTTAAAGGTTTAGTCCCTTTCCCTGGCAGGTCTGAGAGGTGCCATCCCGTACGCGCTGAGCCTCCACCTGGGCCTGGAGCCGGTGGAGAAGCGGCAGCTGATCGGCACCACCACCATCATCATCGTCCTGTTCACCATCCTCCTGATGGGGGGCGGCACCATGCCCCTGATCCGCGTCATGGACATAGAGGAGAGCCAGACGCGACGCAAGAACAAGAAGGGTGTCACTCTCAGCAAGACTGAGAAAATGGTAATGACTGAGCTATGTTAACATGGAACGACAGTGATGCGGCCAGGAATTTAATATACATGGATTCTAATGAATTGAGGCCTTCTGGTAATCAGAAGGTTTCCGGTTCGCTATGTGTCTCAGAGAAACGCAGTCTCCACTGAGTGGTCATTATAACTAACCATATGATGTCTACAAGTTGAAAAGAAACATTTGGTATTTGATCAAACCTATTAAGATATTTGAATTTTTCAACTTAGACCCCTGACCCATGTCCCTTTGATTTAGCTAAGAACAGGTGCAATCACACACACACACACACACACACACACACACACACACGCACACGCACACGCACACGCACACGCACACGCACACGCACACACACACACGACCGCTGGATGGAACATGGTTATTCTATTCTCTCATCCCTTGCCAGCCAACCCACCCACCCCCTATTGTTTGGTGGAACAGACATCAAAGAGTTGTTTGTGTCTTACGTAGCACATTGCGTCAATGGTGGCGTGTAGCGAACGACTTCTCAGGGGACACAGAGACATAGGAATACACACACACACCAATCAACGCTGGCATGAATTCAGAGGGGCCCAGAGACCGCAAAAATACACAAAGCATCTTCATTCTCATTTCATTTACCACCTCTCACCTCTGAAGCCGTTCTCCCGCCTGGTTTATTCCACAGGGTAATGCATTAGAGTCGGAGCATCTGTCGGAGCTCACAGAAGAGGAGTATGAGGCCCATATCTACCAGAGACAAGACCTCAAGGGCTTCCTATGGCTAGACGCCAAATACCTCAACCCCTTCTTCACCAGGAGACTCACACAGGAGGTGTGTGTGTGTGTGTGTGTGTGTGTGTGTGTGGGTGTGGGTGTGGGTGTGGGTGTGGGCACGCGCGCGCCATGTTCTATGTCTTTGTTCCCAGTTGGCTGCAGCATTGTACATGAGTAGTCGTACCATATTTCATTATTGCAGTCATTGCATTGTTGTAGCATGCATTTCTCTAGGATTCCCTCCAAGCAGTTGTTGGTATTATTCCAAAATTCAGGACCAACACAGTAACAATGTAATGTCCAGGATTCTATGTAGACTGTCAACATATTGACATGGGTGCATTAACGTGTACAGCTTTTGTATGTAACGCAAGTGTTTTTGCTTGTGTCCCAGGACCTGCTCCACGGACGCATTCAGATGAAGACGCTGACCAACAAGTGGTACGAAGAGGTCCGCCAGGGACCGTCAGGGTCCGAAGACGAGGATGAGGCAGAGTTGCTCTGAACAGCCTCGCTCTCTTAGTGACGTCAAACGCAATTGATTTTCCAGGGGACAGCGGAGATCTCTTAACCTGGAACCCAGACCAATGACGCTTCCTTCAGCGTACGTTTTTTGCTTCGCTTCTCAGTCTGTCTTCCTTTTGAGCCTGAACGTTGCCTGTTGTTGCGTTGGCGCGTTTTTTCTGATTGGATAGTGCTTTCAACAAATCACAGTAAAAACTGGGAAGTGACTGATTGGAAGGGTCTGGTCCTTGTCCTGCCACAGACTGACCAATCTGAATCCTCAGCACTTGGATGTCTGAAAGCACCCTTTTACAGACTGAGAAGCGAAGTGGGAAGAAATCGTCGTCTGTGTAGAGCGATGCTGGGTATCTCTGTGCGTGGACAGGCAGGGTCTGTCCTCTGGCTCTTTTCCACTACCGAGGGTAAAGTGCAATCGGAAAATCTCCGGTTGAGAAAGGCTTCCCTAAATAAGAGTTTAGGGAGTCAGGACATGGATGCACAGGTTCTGAGGAAAAAGGTTCTGGTATCGATTTCTATTTTTATCACCTCCATTTCCAATGAAAAGATTGTTTTGTTGTTTCACTTTTACTCAGAACAAAAATTACAAAAAAAAGTTTTCATTTTTTTCTTTTTTACATTTAAATGTGGCCTATTTTGGCCATTGTATATCATTTATTTGGGTTATTGGTATCGGCCAGTTCATTTATTTATTTGTATATTTATTCAAGTTATTTGTTAGACCTTCCCCTTGCAAGTGTTTACAGACTGTGTTGAGAGGCGCTTATACGCTTTCAGGAAACACCCGAAGGCAAGCACTCTTTCCGCACAATCCGCAGCCTTCGTAAGGACCACACGTAACTAGTTGCAACATGGGATCTCTTTGGTGAAACCTGATTTGTATGACAATCATCAAGTCAAATGTCATGATCGTGACAGCAACTGAGGTTGTCTTAGTTCTTGTAGTGGGAACGAGTCATTGAATGACCTTATCAGGCAGATCTTGTTGTGTTCACTATTTCTCTCGCATGTTTGATGGTCAGTGGCCATTATGGGTTGTAAACCACTCAGTCTCTCGTTACCGCCATGACCCTTATATACTGCAGACAGTGTGCCAGAAAAGCTTGAGAATCACAGATTTTTAAGCCTGAGCCAAGCCAAAATGTGCACAGAAAACATGACCCTTACATTCAGGTCTTTGTCATTGAGCCTGATCCAAGCCAAAGTGCACACAATACTGAGTGTTGCTGTCAAAAAAAGAAATGAGAATCCATATGTATATTGTTCATACATATGCCTATAGTTGATATATACGAGACAAGGGAAATTGTCCTGAGAGATGTTTATTTATAATAAAGATTAAGGATTCAGACTATAATGAGGGAACTCAAAGGGGAGCGAGCTTGTGGGGCCAGGTCCACAGAAAGACAAAATTTGTCTTTCCCAAGTTTCCTCAGAATATTTAATATTCTGAGGAAACTTGGGCTCAAAATGTCTTTGCTGAGAATAGCCCATCTAGAGACTCACAACGTGGCACATTGTGAGCTTGTAGATTGGTTCTTTTCAGCAAAAAAAATATATATATATATATATTTATATTTAAATAAGTATACAGTAGAGCCTTGAAGGTCAATTAACTTGGGTTGTAAGAGGGTGGTTTAAAAACAATTTGTGGACAACAGCTCCTGACAGTTCTCCCTTAAAAAGCAATACTTCTAGAGCACCTTCTCACTGTTTCTGTTTACTGTATGTAGTCTTTGTCAAAAATGGTTGTTATTGCGGGTAATGTTGATTGTTCTTATTTTTAATTAAAACTTTTAAATGAATGTCTCAATTCCAGTATGCTGGGGTAGGAACCAAAACAAGTTTGATTGCTGCTCAGTATCAAAAATGGTCAAATCAACCACAATGAAAATAGGACACAAGGTCCTCACTGTTGAAATATCAAGGTATACAAGGTTTTTGCCTGACAGTGGTGTTCAAAATCTCTGTTGTGGATTGATTTTCCATTTTAAGCGATACAGTACATTGCTTCCTTTTATGTGGAATTACCTTTAATTTGTATTTTGTTCTTTTATTGTTGTCATCTTTGTTTCCTTCTCCTGCATTGGGTACACCAGTGTTTCTCAAAACATGAGCTGAATTAGATACAGGCAGTATAGAAGTTGTAACCACTATAAAAGTAAAGAGGCTATGCATGTGACATCGTCATACCAATCAGTTAGGCAGAAATGCCCACTATGTGGCATTTCTGGCATTAACATAGCATACATCCAAACAGAAACGCCCTATGCGAATGCATTAAACAATGTTAAACTGACCAACATTGCCACTGTACGGAAGCTTGAATTATCCTCTTTCTGCAAAGTTTTTGCTTCTCAAAAATCCACCATAGAAACGTTATGAGCTACTTTATGTCAAGAAATACCCTGCATTAGAGTACTTTATTTTCCAATAATGCAATGTCCTGCTGGCTCTTTATGTGACATTTCGTCACCACAAGGTGGTGTGCTGGACCGTTGAGTGATTTTCATGACCACTTCCAAACTACAACACTCCATGCATGTGCATACTTTACACTAAAGTACACTATACTGTGGCTATTTATAACGAGCAGACCTACACAGCGTGTCTTAGTTTGTGGCATTGTGAGATTGTTTTGCAGCTATTTCTGTTTCGTTATAAACAATTTGGAAAGCAATATATATGCATTTGGGAGGATTTTTTGAGAACCACTGGTTGTATTTGCCTTGGATCTGAGTAACTCCATACACTGTACTGTACGTTATGTAACACAGAACATGACATAGCATATTGTTAACACACAAGTAGACCTTAATGTGAAGCTAATTAATGAAGATTGACACTAATGAATGTGTAGGTGAACCCGTTTAGTGAATGGTATTTATCTTCTTTCCCCCCCTATTTATTCATGTCTTTCTATGTGGTCTTGCTTGTCTTGTATAAAAAAAAAAACCTTTATGAGCTCATGGAGTCATAAAATCTTTATTAAATTAAATTTGAGTATTGTTATTTTTATTTTTTGTGTTTTGTTGGCTAGATCAAGGATTGGCAAAACAAGTATGATGATGACCTCTGTCTATTAGTAGAATATACAATACATGTAGTCACCAGGTCATTGTTTGATGATTATGCTGACCTGTCTGGCAGGCATGGGATCTCTCCATCCACATGAGGTCTTAGCACTGCTCTTTCAGCCGTCAACCTTGAGAGAAGCGCAGAGGCTGGAGAATAGAGCACGACACACAGAGGTTAAGTGAGTAAAGGTAGACCTGTATTGCTTCATGGTTTCTTTTGGGTCAAAGAGTTTCCATGTCATGCTCAAGCCTTCCTAGGTGGAGGCACTGGAGTTAAAACTGTGTTGACCTTTCGTCTAACCCTCAATCTGGATAACTACGGGACTGTTCTTAGTCTGACTCCGACCCTTGTGCGCCATCTGGCATGGTTAGACCAGCCAGGAGCTCCCAGGGTCACTGGAATCATACAAGCTCCTGCACCAGCGTCAAGGTGACAGTCCATCGCAGGAGTCCCAATTTAGATTTGCCAATTCCCAATTGTCCCCAAGTATCTTAGAGTTTGTGTTGCTGACACTGCGGTATACATCAAGGTTATTATAGTTAAATATAAACAAGCAAAGTCACAACTACATCCA
Organism: Benthosema pterotum; assembly: GCA_039105355.1. NCBI lineage: Eukaryota > Metazoa > Chordata > Actinopteri > Myctophiformes > Myctophidae > Benthosema > Benthosema pterotum. Next base: position 33,451,859 of record CM076968.1, read on the forward strand.
TTTCATCGCTCAGCCCTGACAAATACACAACATTACAATAAAAAACAAACGAATGTATCAATATGTTTATGCCTATGTCTACAGTCTTCCCCTTAGCTTCTCAGTAAGTACTAGCAATGGGAGATACCAGTAAAAAACAAGGCAACATTATGCAGTCAACATGAACGTGACAGATGGACTAGCCAATCACATTTTGACCTCTAGTCAATGGGCGTAGTCATTTAGATGCCCAAGCGTTCCAGAGCAGTGTTGCCAACTTGGCGCATTTGACGCTATATTTAGCTTTTCTCCAGACCCCCCTAGCCCAAAATGAGTGAAAAACTCCTGACGGAAAATCTAGTGCTTTTTTGCTGGTGAGTTGGGGTGAAATTGGTTGACAGGCGCCAGAGATAAAATAAAACCCTCGTTGATCACCATTTTTCCTCCTATGATAGAGTCCTCCTTCCTTCCTAGAAAGGACCATTGGTAACCAAGTGGACCCTATAGATATGTAACTCCTGAGATCGTAAAAATTAAACCAAATGGACCCTTATGGGTCCATTTGGTTTCATTTTACACTCTCAAGAGTTAAATTGTATTTAATTAAATCTGATTTATCTAATTTTCAAGAATGAACTAATTTAGAACTAAATGTAGAAGATTACATTTAGTCCTAAATTAGTCCGAAAGACCGAACTCAACATCAAATGGTGGTCCTCCGTGGGTAAACAGTGGGCCCTGGTATGAAAATGTTTGAAACCCCACTGCTCCAGGCTCCAGCGCATTCTAGTGCATTTTGGAAGTGCCACTTGTGCATTTTGGATTTTGGCAGTTGGCAACACTGTTCCAGAGGAACCTTGTTGCCCCTCGGCTACCATACAGTACATGCGATACAGGTAAACAACAAAATAAAGATGGCAGAAGACAGTAACGCAAGCAAGTGATACCGACACCGTTGATGTCGCTACGGAGCAGTTCCCTTTTCAAAAAGGACATTTCATGGAAAATTGGACATTATCAAACGAGGCCGCCCAACGCCAGAACAACTGGAAATCATCCAAGCGTCAAAGGCCCATTTACGAGCGACATTTCCAGGCCTCGGGGCCTACTGGAAAAACAAAATCTCCTGGTTAAAAAAAAGACAGGCTGTACGTCATCGCAAAGTTCACCCAAATGGACTGGAGTATGGATTTTGTCTTCAGGTGAACCGTGAACCACGTCAAAATGGTGAGTAAACTAATTCATGTACACTGATGGATCTGCCGCTGTGCATTTTAGTTCCACGCAACTATTATGTCTCTTGAAATGTTGCTGAGAAGCTGTGCATTTAAGTTGTTTTGTAGCTTGGCTCTTTCTTTGCATACTGGGTTGGCTATGTGGCAACGGCAGTTGGCATCAAATCACGCCCCTGTGCCTTATTGTGAATGAAGTTTTCACTCAGTTGTTTACAATGTAAGCAGGTGGAACGGGGAGCTCAACGCGGGTTAGTGGGGGAACTAAACTTTTGAATGGTCTACACACGTGTGCATCATGTGTGTGGGCGTATGTGTGTATTTCCACACATTTCTCAGGGGGTCCGAGCTTTGTATAGATGTAGGCCCTCAGTAAGAGGGGAGGCTTTTGGCCTGGGGCTGCTGGCATCGGGCAGCCCTCTACTCAGGGCCGGATCTAGGGGGGGGGGGGGGGGCGGCAGTGCCCACCCAAACCTGCATCCTGCCCACCCAATGAAAGATAATAATTTCATTATGAAAAACCTTGGAGTTGCCCACCCTGCCATTCTTCCAGCTTCCAGGATGCAGTAGAGGCAGGGCCGGATTTAGCCAGGCCCACTTAGGTGGGTGGGCCTGCCTAAATCCTGGCCTGGACCAGCTGGCTAATCCCTCTGAGTTTCCTCTATGGTTGAGGTCTATATTATGGAGCGTGTCTGGGTTTTCCATTCACACTCTGCCTTTATGTGCATTATGTGACTAACTCATTGTTCTCTTGAGAGCTTTTTCACTGAGTGAAGAATGGGAGGAAATGAGCTGAGACATTGAGAAGAGGGTCTTAAGGAGTGATAGAATAAACCAATTGAAGCTCCCTAAAAGACTTCCTCAGCAAGTAAAAATTTGGAATACTCGCCTTAGACCTGTTTCCATGGCGTGGGTGCATAGGATCTGTCTCCCCTTGGGAGGCTGTGTTCACTTAGTCTTTACAGTCAAGACTTTCCTAAGTTTTGGGTCGTTTATGACCCAAAACTTAGGAACAGCATATTAGCTGACTTATTGAGTACAGTAAACTTTACTGTACTCAATAATTCAGCCAATGTACTGTATATTCCTTTTAGTGCAAAATGGCATTCCCTTTTGCTTTGGGTTGTCTAACCAGTGTGCCTGGTAAAAAGCTTTCTTTTTGTTTTTTTTATAATCCGTTTAAGTCCATAGAAGGTTTCCATCTGGTTCCATGCAAGTTTGTGGACCATAAAGGAAGCAGGCTTTCATTATGGTTGAGGCCTATGTTATGCAGAGTGTCTGGGTTCTTTCTTTTAAGTGGATCTAAAATTGAAGTGCTCTTTGATTTATTTGATGAGTGGGTATTGTCCTAATTTTCCTGCATGCATTGCAGTGTTTTGCAGAATTTTGTCACTATATTTGGCTTCTTTCTAGAACCCACTAGAGACTTGATTAGTGAAAAGCTTCTAGCGACTAATCTACATTAGCTACTTTTTCCCGGTGATTTTGGATTTTTGGTTGGAACCATAGAAGGTGATGGAAATTCGATGGAATTGATTAGGATGCAGTGCCAAAGACCTTATTCACATGGCGAGCATCTTACCATGTAAGTAAATGGCAAGGTGCTAACAAGGTTCAACTTCCGGATTACAACCCCATTCATCCCAGCAGAAAAGTCCTATCTGATTGTATTACACAGCGTCAAACACAGACATTCAGCTCATGTGACATGAGTAGCTCATGCCTGTACTGTGTTTATGAAACATTCTGTCCTTGCTGGTGATTATAAAGTGCTGCAGTTTGGGGGTACTCATTAGATGTCACTCAACAGCACATGTGTACCACCTGTTTTGAATATTCACATAAAGCAGGAGGCAACAGGACATTGCTTTACTGAAAATGAGTGACATGATGCCCATGGTCTGAATACAGTCAATTGTCATTTTAGTTTGGACATTATTGTAATTATCCCTCTTCATCAGAAGAGGGAGACAACATACAACTGTAGCGCCACAATAACCCTATGAACCCTGTCTTCCCTATTTTGGAGCATGTTTCACCCAGTGAAGCCTAATATCAACAATGGCAAGCATTATTTCTGCATTTTCCCCCCCAAAAAGTCAATTTAGACGGGCACAACTTATCAGGCACATTATTTCAGTGACTTAATTGCAAGTGGTTATTTCTGAGCACATCAAAACTGGCAATTAAATTCTTTATTTATATATGTGAGAATGTCATACATTTATCAAATAATAATATCTGTGACATTTTAAATAGCAGATGTACAAGCTCACAATTGGACTCATTGTGAACTCACCCTCCACCAGCCTGGGGACCTCAACGGAACTCATGCTTCCTTCATGCATGTGATCAAAGTGGCTTCTTTACTCCTAACAGGGGGGACTTTCCCTCAAATTGTACAGTACTTGAGAAAATGAACAGCAAATAATAACAAATGATACTTAAAACCATTGCAATAAAATTAAGCAGACACACTTGTGACACCAGAGTGACTTAGTGTAAGTTATGTCTGAGCACAATAGCAGTAAATAAATAGTATTATGAATATGCTATGCTTACAATATACTATAGTTTAGCGCTGTATCTAAACTGGAGCTGGCACAGTCGATTCCCACCCACTTGCTGAGGTATCACAGGTCCTTTGAGCCATTGTTGATTTAAGAAAATGATTTGGTTTGTGATAGCCTTTTGAATAAACCTTCATTTAGTGTTATTCATGATATTGTCCTTTTGAAAAGTTTGTTTTAGTTTAATTTAACCTCAACATCCAGGCTTTCATTTTTGTCTGCGTTGCACAAAAAACGAAAACCTGGAATAATTTGTTAGCCACGGTGTCCTAGAAGTGGGAGTCAACCTTTCGGGGTGGGCGTTGCTCCAAATGATGTGACGTCACAGCAGTGGAGGGGCAGTGGAGGAGCCGGGGGTGATTACATGTTGGTGAGATCAAATCAGATCAGCTCGATTCCCGCTCAAACTCGTACAATCTGATTTATGTTTTAGTTTTTTTTTAGTAACTAACACTTTTTTTAAAAAATTCATCACTGCTTTGAGTGCCTTAGATGTCACAAACTACCTCAACGAGCAAGCACGCAAGTCTAGCACATTGAATCATACCATATCAAACATGAAATACCAGAGTTGGCTGTGTACATGCCAGCCTTCAACCAAGCCCTCCCTCCCAGTTCCTGTGTGTCTGTGTGTGTAGGGGGTGGTTGGTGTTGCCAGATTTTGCCAATAGAAATGGAAAGAAAGCCAATAGAAAGAACAGGGCCTTGGGGGCTTGGTCACATCGCTTTCTGTCATTGGCTCTGACCTATCCAGGATGACTCCTCCCATCACAGCGGAGCTAAATCACACAGCCTGAGGGTGGAAGTGTAATTACATTGGCGCCGCAGGCACCGTCAGAATGACTGGCGTTCATACTGTCAACTTGGCCACATTCCCCATTCCTTATTACTGCTTTTAGTGCGTCAGTGCGACTGATGGAGTGTATGTGCGCGTGTGTGTGTCTTGTGTATGTACAGTACGCGTCTATGCATACACATGATGTACTGTCCTCGGCTGCGCGGGTCGGCCAGGCACACTGACATGGAGCCGTGCATGGAGTTGATGGCGTGGCTGAATTGAGCACTCAGCAGAAAGTGGCACAAAGTCAATGGTGGCAATGGGCGACGATCGATGGCTCACAATACAGTGTGGTGGTTGAACGTTTTGGCCACGTGATTAGATCATGGGATTAAGTGGCAGCAGTCATCGACGTCCTGTCAGAGCCAGTGTATGTGGCACAACTCAATGCCTCCATCTATTCCCAAGACTTCAGCTATGGAGTTACACATTGCATGCTCTTGAGTCTATACCAGGGGTGGCCAACCAGTCAGAGACTAAGAGCCACTTTTTTACCGTGTTGCTGCAAAGAGCCACATCATACAGAACATCACCACATCCCTTCCTCTCTCTCACACACACAGACCTCTGCTCAGCCAGATTTATTGTAAACGTCACACACCAACATGATAATGACTCGTAGCCCCCACGACCCGACTTCGGATAACCGGTTTAAAATGGATGGATTATGTAGTTATTTTCAATAATTGACATTGGGTGCACTGTCTCACACACAAACTCTCAGTTGAACCAGTTCTACAAACAAAAATATAACATTGTGAGCTCACACACACAAAAAATCGATTTTATAATCATAATATAGGAAATGAATGGCTGCGCCAGGCCCAGCAATTTTGACACTTGTCATGTGAAAGGCCCTTAAGAGCCGCATGAAACCAGCCAAAGAGCCGCATGTGGCTCAAGAGCCACAGGTTGGCCAGGCCTGGTCTATACTATACCATCATTGGGTCAATGTTTATCAGGCCAACTTTGGGGTGCATTGGGCTTCTTTTTGACAAGCAGCTGGATATTGTGCAAAAAAGCTTGAAATGCATTATTGTTGAATCTTTTTCAATGTGATATAAAATGGCAATTTATCATTGACTGTTAGCTCTGTTGTCCTACATGGCTTGCAAAATTACATTTTGTCAGATGTTTTTAGATGGGGAAATATACCAGTCAGTAAGACGGCTTTTTTGATTGATTGATTGATTATTTTATTAGACAATAAATAGCAAACAGTACATAGTACAGTCAGGCAAGTATTGATCTAAAAGGAGCGCCAAAAAAGACTTTGCAGCATTATTTCCATTTGGGTCCTGTACAGTCAATACAACAATAGCGAAACAGAAACAGTAAAATCAATCAAACACAACGACAGCAAAGTGTACATGAATGATAATTGATAATGGTGATAGCAATAGGCTATTGAGGCCAGTTTCAACTTTTGAGTATTGAGGCCTCCTGTAGGTGACCTTGAAGGAGTCGAGGGATTCACACGTTTTCATGGCCGCTGGTAGGGCGTTGCACGTTTTGGTGGCATAGGAGCGAAATTAATTAAGGCCCTTATTTGTGCCTTATCTGGGTTGTACATGGTTGATCATTGAACTACCATTTACACTAACGAAGTACTGTAATTTCCAGACTATAAGCCGCTACTTTTTTCACATGCTTTTGACCCTGCGGCTTATACAACGGTGCGGCCAATCTATGGATTTTTACAGGTAACAGGGGTTTTCAACAGGTGGTCCCATAGGATTCCAGGTGGTCCCCACACTAAATGATGGAAAGTTGGTTAATCAGATGTTACTCTTAGAGAGCGTAAACATGAAACCAAATGGACCCTTGCGGGTCCATTTGGTTTCATGTTTACACTCTCAAGAGTTATGATATTCACAATCTACTGTAAATTAGCTCCACTTAATTAATAAGTCATAAGTCCTGTTCATTTTGTTCTCATTTTGATGTTTTGCCTCTTTTGTTTGCGAAAATCCATCCTGGAATTGTGAACAAAACCAAAAGCAATCTTTAGTTTTGGGGTCTGTGGGATGAAGATGTTGGTATCAAAAAGGTTGAAAACCACTGCTCTAACATGAAGCTTATTGTCTGGTGCGGCTTATAGTCATGTGCGGCTTATACAAGGAAAAATCAGTATTTTGCCCCAAATTTAGCTGGTGCGGCTTATATTCAGGTGCGGCTTATAGTCCGGAAATTACGGTACCTGGAGAGATACAGTACCAAGGTATGTTTGTAGAGTGTAGAATCTTGTGAACCTGGAACAGACAAGATACTGCACTCTCAGCCAGCTCAGGCTGTCAAAGTCAGGCTGAGCACATGCATGCGTCCACTTGGGAGACATCAAACTGCTGGGCATTTTTTGGCCTTTTTGGATGGGGAGGTCAGACCATCATAATGGAATGAATTCTGTACTGGCCATATAAGGAGTGGGTCTTGAGCCTACAAAGTTTGATTAAATCAGATCAACATATATGGAATGTCAGAAGAGGTCATGCATGCAAGAGAAAAGATACATTCTTTCTCTTAATCCTTAAAGGGCAATTTCACACATTTTCAAGATTTTTTTTCTGAGAGCGTACAAATGAAACGAAATGGACCCTAGTGGGTCCATTTGGTTCCATTTGTACACTCTTAGGAAAAAGGTCCTAAAGGAAAAATCATTAATAACATGGTGAAACACAACTTGATTGGTGAAACACAACTTGATGACGTCATCAAGTTGTGTTTCAACATGTTATTTTTTTTTTCAGACCTCCATTTCTAAGAAACGCAGAATGTGGGGGATGGGGGGGACTTTTTTATCATGTCCACACAACATCTCTAAGCTGTATTAAAAGGTGGAAAATGGGTGGATTTCCCCTTTTAAATGGTGATAATTATACAACCTCAATCATTCGAACCACTCATAACATCTCATTCACAAACCAGTAGCTTTGGCCTCAAGTGGCCATCATTGTGAAATGGAACATTTCCTTCAGGGACTTGCAGCATTTTTCAGGAAAATGCAAACTGCCCTGAAGGACAACTTCAACGTTTTGAAACAATTCCTCATTGAAGCAGGGACTTCTCCTAACAGATGTATGCTATGTGCTGGCTAGATCTGAGAACATATGCCCAGAGGTATCATAATATGTTGTTGACTATTCATAACATAAATGTACAATATCCCAATGCCTTGTACTTTTCCCATGGTTGAAAGGGAGTGATAAAAGAACAGAGAGGGTAATAACTTCTATGTGCCCTTGGGCTGATAACTATTTCCATGGCAGCAGCTGACAAATCGGCACAAGACACCGCACGAAACCTAGAGCATCCCTGTTCCAGGCATGTCGCAATAGGTGAAAATAGTCAATTGATAATAATGATATAAAATTAACCCTCTTATTGCCCTTGACGCATTTTATGCTTTAAATAATTGATGCCCTTGGTGCATTTTTGAGGCTTTATTTAATCCCCAATGATTGTAACATTAATTTCAGGTTATTAGCTTTTTTTTTGCATGATCGACTAACGGCAGGTTCTACCCACTTAGTAATTGCCAAAATCGCCGGGTGCGCACTTGCACGTGCGTGTGTGCGGTCTGCATGTCCATCGCTGATCATAATCCAACCATCGGTGCGTCATTACAGCTTGATTTGACTTCTATATCATAGAAAACACGACCGCTCCGATGGAGGTCTAGTCGATGATCACACCACCACACAGTTTGCCTAGCAACAGTGACACAGATAAACAGGAAGTACTCTTACTCTATGACCGGAAATGCGCTTCATTTCCGGCCATCGTCCGTATTACTGCCACCTACTGGGTGTTATCATATAGTATATGATCAACTCTACAAATGACGAGTATTTGGAATCTTATGCTTTATTTGATTGGCATTAATTTGATAAATAAAAAATGTGAAAATTGGGGTAAATTGTTGGCATTATGAGGAATAGTGGCATGGCCAGTAAGAGAGTTAAAGGAAGCAGTGATTAGTAATGTTGTTATTTTAGTTGGCATGTTTGGACTTGGGTTTGGACTTGGATTGTAATTGGATATGCATTTAGTTAAAGAAAAGAACAGTAGCCTTCAAAATATACCGGTAGTTATACAGTCACTGACTCATGAATAGATCAGCAGAAAGAAAGAGCTTGGATGTGCAGCTTCAGGTCTTCAAGGTGAAGACCGTGTGTGTGTGTGTGTGTGTGTGTGTGTGTGTGTGTGTGTGTGCTCTCACAGCTCCATACTGTACATAAAAGACCTCTGCAGTTTTGTTTATAGCACGGTTGTAACAAATAAATGGGGTCTGTTCTGGGATGTGAACCAGAGACCTCTCGCAGTCACACACAAAGCGAGAATCATTCCCAGAGACCAAATGGGAGCTTGTTTATAAGGTTATATTTGCAAGAGCAGTTTCACACTGACTGCAGTAAAAAACAGACATGGATATGATTTCCATGCTTATTTGCACATGTGACGTTTTTCCGTCACTACTACAGGTGTATATCATCTCAGTTGGGTGGAAAGTAAACCTCATATGTAACAAACTGTTGGAAACCTTGTATCATTAAAATGTTTAGCTCCAACAGAGCACCTAACCAAACACACACTACAAGATTGGGCCTGTGTGATTTCAGGCACCTGGACATAATTTCATTTTTACTTGATCACATGCAGTTGTAACAACAGATGGAACAGAGACAACTTGCAGTGCTGTTCTACAGTCTTTCTTTGTGCTTTGATACAATGAAAACATAATTTGCACATGTCCGGGATTCCCTAATTGTCGGATGAGCAATTCCCCAAATCTTGTTGCCCGTCATTCTAGATTTTAGCTATAGGCTACATATTATAGAAACAAACAATCTTACAAGCTCCACGCTTGTACACCTCATATTTTCAAACCATTTTAAAATTGTTTGAAAAATATAGAATCCGAATTTTTAAATCACAGATGTGTCTCTGGCACAAAACATTTTCAGATAAATTTAATTCATTTTGCGGATCCTTGGCATGAACAAGTTTAAGAACTTTGTAGAAGTTGTAGAACAGGTTACAATGGGTTAAGTATTAATCCAGCTTTCTCAGATCATACACGTTAAAAATTTGCTATTGTCATTCTGAGGTAGGGTTGGGTGATAAAAATAGGTTCCAGAATCTCCATAAACACACTGAGTGTGTGACGCGCACGCACGCGCACACACACACACACACACACACACACACACACACACACACACACACACACACACACACACACACACACACACACACACACTAAAATACTGTAGATTAACTGTAGTTTACACAGCTGCCCTGCAGAACGTTATAGGAAGAAATAAAGCGTGTCTTGTGTAAGCGTGGTTGTCAGCGTGTCATGGAGTCAAGCTAAGGAAGAACATTCATTTTCCCTGCTGTTTACGAGCAGCTCCTGAGCCTCATTAAATATCACTGCGTTCTGGGCTACCACCCATATAAACAGCTGCTGTTAAAAAAAAAAACAAAAAAAAAAAAACTTGCATCTATTTTGACTTTTGTGTTATTGTTTGGCAAAATGAATGCCTGATTTCTTGGGGCTCCGGTGGCTCAGGGGTAGAGTCACCGGATGGTAATGGAAAGGTTGGCGGTTCGAACCCGGATTCCCCCAGGGTTACTGTCGAGGTGTCCTTGAGCAAGACACCGAACCCCTAATTTCTCCTGGTGTGCTGGTTGTGCCTTGCACGCTGCCATCAGTGTATAAATGAGTGTGTGAATGTGATGCACAAGCTATGTAAAGCGCCTTACATTTATTTTATCAGGCAGCAGAAATACCCTATTGGACGGAATATAAGACAGAGTTTTACCCCAATGGAAATATCCTAAAAATTAAGTTGTCTTATATTTGGGGACTATATTTTTTTGGAATTCTATGTTGTTTTTACACAAATGAGGTTTGAGAAATATGGATTGTCTTATAACCAGGGTTGTCTTATATTTAGGGCAATTCGAAAATAGCAAGCTCACAATGCCTGTGTTTTTGCAAACGCAGTGAGCCAACAACTTTGTGTGTGTGTGTGTGTGTGTGTGTGTGTGTGTGTGTGTGTGTGTGTGTGTGTGTGTGTGTGTGTGTGTGTGCGTGTGCGTGTGTGCGTGTGTGTGCAAACAAGAGCTTGTGACTAAATCATAAAGGAATTAAAGGAGTATTCAGCGGTTTGGAAAATCTCCCGGTCAGCCCCGCTAACAAGATGTGCACATTCACATGCTCTACAGTGGGGAGAAGGGCAGCAGGCACCAAAGCCCACCATGCTCGATCCTAGGATCAAGGCCCCTCTCATCCTGACTGGATCAAGGCCATTCCACCCAAAGCCGAAACCACAACTACATTGTTTTGAATCCAGGGTCTCACTGGGGAGTGGGGACAGGGGGGGAAGTCATTGTATGGTCAACACACTAGATAAAAAAAGTGAAATCACTGAATATAGCTCAGGGCTTGACACTAACACATGCCCGCTTGCCCGGGGCAAGTAAAAAAAATGGTCGGGCAAGTGAAGACTGGCAAGTGAAGGTGGTTATTGCGCTCTGCCTCTGTGTCTTTCACTGCTTTCTAGCTACAGTATCTCTCCTATCTCTCTCCCAGGTCCATTTGGTTCCAAACTATCATTTTGCTGGGTCTGTGACCACTGTGGGAACCACTGATTTACAAGTTGAATATTTATTGTAGCTGATTGTGAGATTTGTGACTTAAACAAAACAGTCTTTGACCGCGAAAGGAAATGTTTAAAGCACCAAGTAGAAAGTAAACTTGAATGCAAAATTTAAGATATATTTTGGGGTGCAAGTGACCATGACCTGAGGGCAAGTAGAAACTGACTTGCACTTGCCCGATGGGCAAGTGCTTCGGAGACCTTAGTGTCAAGCCCTGTTAAGGGGGATCTAATGCCATTAGATCAGTGCCTTTTTGTGTATTTCTTGAAAAGTAACAGCTTTGGCCATACAAGGTTTAAACCGCGACAGGGACAAAATATTCATTGCCTACGGGCACACGGCCCGTTGATGTGTCAGTTTATGGTTTCACTGCACCCTGACCCAGGAGGGGCCGAAGTCATCCTCCACCGTGACGGCCGTCGCGACGGTTTCATAACCGTCACGACCGTTTTGCATAGCAGTCGACCGTTTTGGATACAAGTTGGGGCGGTTTGCATCACAGTCGCGTTATGGTTAGGTGTTAGATTTAAGGGCGTTACGGACGCGAGTCTGATAGCACACATTATTTATTTTATTTTTTTAATAATTTTTATCCCACGATTTTGTAACCCATTTTTTTCCACCCAGTGCCAATTCCTAATGTGATCCTGGGCTCTACACACCCTCCACCAACCTGGGGAGGCAGCAGACTGGGCTCATGCTTCCTTCAAGGCATGAGGAGTCGCGCCGCCTTCTTTTCACCTGACAGGGGGGAGTTTCCCTGGTTGAACGTAGCGCGTGGAAGGAACACGTTATTCCAACCAGTTCCTGTCCCCTCCATCAGGCGCCCCGGCTGGCCAGGGGGAGGCAGTTTAGAGCCCAGGATTACTGCATGTTTTTGTGAGGGTATCTACCCTAGGGGACACGGGGAGAACATGCAAACTCCACACAGAAAGGCCCTTACGTCAACCCCGCCTCGGGTATGGGCACTGATGACGCGGAGGAGCAGACACGCCGCCAGCACCCACAGCAGCGCCCCTAGCGGGAATCGAACCCAGGACCTTCTAGCTGTGAGACGACAGCACTAACCACTGTTCCACCGTGCACACATTATTGCGGTAATTCCACCGTGCCACTCAGGTCTGACAGACGAGAATGGCGTAGTGAGGAGAAAAAAGCTCACAGGATTGAGGTTTAAATTAAATCGCTGGCGCGTGCACAAAACGAGCACGCGCACAATAACGCAAGGCATCACACGCACTCTTTATCGCACATGGTTTTCTGAGCACAAAACGCTGGTCCTGTTGAAAATGAACTAGAATGTGCGATTTGTTATTCAACGTCTGTAGAGCCCCTAGGCCTAAGGCATAGGCTTTTACTGAGGTTATGCTTGGGGTTAGTTTTAGTAGGGAAAGGGGTCGACTGTTATACAAAACAGCCGCGGTTGTTATGCAAAGCGGTCGCGGCGGTTATAAAACTGTCGCGGCGGCTGTCGCAGTCAAGGATTGCTTTCGCTGGCTCTCCCCTGAAGGTTACTTTATTATTAATACCTCACCCACAGAAGATATCGCACCACATACTGTAGTGCAAAGAGTCTGATTAATGGATTGTGATGTGTCAACATGGGTGTGTTAGTTACTGTAGCTATGATATATGCGGCATTCACATGGTTTAGTGCAGCCTGACAATAGGGCGGGAACGAGTAAGCGTTATTGCCGAGCCATGTGGTCCAACATAGATAATTGTTCATTTAACGAAGGAGACAGAAATGATTTCTTCATTGTAAGCCTAGAGGCACTGAGTGTGTGTGCTCGCCTGCTGAACAAAATATTATTTGTCAGATAACTAGTTGAGATTGAAGGTTGTAGCTAAATGATTGCTTATACATTATTTAACATGAAATCTCACAGTTCCTGACCATCAGTGTGTGTGTTTTTCACACCGCCATATATGGACATGTATCGTGACATGACACCTCCATATATGCAAGTCACACCTTGTGACATCATGCCTTCATATTACGCTTCCACCTAGTGACATCCAACCTCCTTGTGACACGTCACGCCACCATGTATGACCTCGCCCCTGAGACCTTGCCATATGACGTGGGTCTTGCACAAAACTCTATCGACATACCTGTGGTAACGCAGTATGTTAATAGCTCCAGTTATGTATGTACCCTTGAGCCTAGCATGAAGACACTCAAGGCTTTTGTTTGACCCATTTAGACCTGCTGACCTTCTAAAGTTTCCTGAAAAACATAATATTTGTTCAAAAAACATAAAAAACAAACAGGCTACGAAACGAACAAGTAAAAACATTTATTTGACTCCTGCCTAATAACCTAACCTAGAAAACTAATTTGGCTTCATGGAAACTTAGATTTTTCAGAAAACTCTGGGAAGAGCTGTTTCCAGGGGCGCTCATTCAGACAGAGAGACCACGCATCTAGTATAGATGAATTTGCTATGCACTTTACTGTGCCTGTTCTAGGTACTGAAGAGTTGCACAAATGCATCTTATCTTCATCTGTCTGTCTGTCTCTTAAGGGAAAAGATGTGTGGCATGAATTCCACGCCACATGTGCGTGACTAACAACTCCTCATCGCTGATCAAATCACAGTAAAATGCCACCATCTTGTTGACAGTTCTTTCTTAACTTGAACCCCAGCGTCTGTATCATGCATCGTGCATGGGGCTTTTGCAGAAAATAGCAGGTCGACAACTCACAATATGTTGCATACCAACCACAATAACAGAAAACAGGAAAGATTCTAGTATAGAGCCCTAAGTGACTACAGTCAACCATATGAAGTTGCTGTTGCTGTTGCACCTCACATCTTCATAAATAAATTCTTAGTTGTAGAAGAGTTTCATGCAAAAGTAGCAACACCACCTCACAAACTATCTCACAACAAAGCAAAACTGTGAGCTTGGGATTTGCTATTTTGAATTTGAATTTAAACTAACATTGGAAGTTGTTATACACGTCTTAATATAGTAAGTATTAACAAGAGTTTGTGAATAGATGATAACTACACTGGATCCAAAAGTAACACAGCACTCTTTCCCACTTCATGAATCCACTGTACATACAACAGCATATAAAACTTTTTAATCAATAGCCAGATGTACATTCACGCATGTATATGTTACTGGTAATGTTATCATATCATACCTAGAAATCACAAACGGATGGAGCCTACTTATACTTTTAAAATAGCTCATTCCAAGTACAGATAATGCATCTACTTTTTCACATTAACGATGCAGTAGAGTAGAACATGGCGCCACAGATGATTTGCAACAGATGATCTGCTTTTGTGATTACAGTATGCCGCAGGCAAATCATCATGTGGCTGTCTCGTACCCCGAGGGCGGAATAATTCTAACAGCGGGATGAACAGGAGGCCCATATTATAGAGCTATAGCTCATGGGCCAGGCCATCATGTGGCTGAATTGGCTCCACCTTATGTTACCGTTACTCGAGGCAGGTTGTTCACAGCAAAACAAAAGTGCTTCTGCACTTTATAGATGACTGGACCTATAATGCACCATTTGTGCTTATGTGTTGAGTGATTATCAACCAAGGAGTCAGTTGTCTAGTGCTGTTTTAGAACAATGGCTTTCTAGTTCCAATTATTCAGTCCATTTATTTTTCCCATGGAGAGTTCCCCAAAAAATATTTATATCAATTATTTTAAGCGGTTTGAGGTTTGAGCCACCCAGGGGTTATGCCAGGGGTGCCTATTACTGGTGCGCATGTATAGTCGGAGCACTAGTAAATAAACAGACACATTACAGCCTTCACTTGATAGGGCTGGGAATCGATCCGAATTCCCTAGATCGATTCGATTTCGATTCACAAGGTCACGATCCGATTCGATCCACGATTCGATCCGATTCGATTCGATATCGATCTATTTACAGACATAATGGAAATAAATACTGTCCAATAGACAAGACGGCCCCATATGTTGGTGATTGTATCTGTGTATGTGTAAGAGGGACACAGAGAGAGAAGAGTCAAGTATTAAGTAGGCCCTACTGTAATTTCCGGATTATAAAGCGCACCTGAATATAGGCCGCATCGGCCAAATTTAGCGAAAAAAAAAAAAAAAAAACAATTGTGTACATATACAAGCCGCACTGGACTGTTAATTAATTACCATAAGTAAGGTAATTACCATATGTAAGGGTTCTTACTTCTTGCACAGATGAGATTGTCGGCAACGAAATGGTGTTTGAGAAGCATCCTTTTTATTATTTAAACGACTTCAAGAAAAAAATGCATTTGTAGGCTATAACTCATTCAAGTGTTTTAATCTATAGTGCACAGAACGTGTAGCCTACTGTGCCGTGAACTGTATTGTTTCAGTCATACACGTGTAACATTTAACTGCACGTGCTGTATGTAATTATTACTTTGGTTCAATAAGTAGCATTGCATCTCCGTGTATGAAGGCCTATTAGTCCAAGAGCATTAGCTCAAAATGTAGTCAAACCCGGAACAAATTAGTAACAAGCTGAAAATTTCAGGATATGTTCAGAATACCTTTAGGAATGACATACTAAAAGTCCCCGTGAATCCCCCTTGTGCTCTCTGAGATATTCAAGATGGCGTACAACTTGCCTATTAGATATAATGGCCCTAATCGGGGGTGAAAAAGTCAAAATTTTAAACTGAGAGATATTTCTACGAAAATTCACAGGTTGATCAATTATATAAATACAAGCATTTTTTGTATTGGAACTTTCCATGAAATCCAATATGGCTGCCCAATATGGCGACCACAATATTAGTGTATTGGCTATTAGATATAATGGGGGGTGAATAGGGCAAAAAATTAAACTGAGAGATATTTCTACAAAAATTCACAGGTTGATCAATTATATTAATACAAACATTTTTTGTATTGCAAATTTCTATGAAATCCAATATGTCCGCCCAATATGGCATTCTTAATATTAGCACTAATACTATAGTACAGGTACACTAATATTCTGGTCGCCATATTGGACGGCCATATTGGATTTCATGGAAAGTTCCAATACAAAAAATGTTTGTATTTATATACTTGATCAACCTGTGATTTTTTGTAGAAATATCTCTCAGTTTAATTTTTTGCCCTATTCACCCCCCATTATATCTAATAGCCAATACACTAATATTGTGGTCGCCATATTGGGCAGCCATATTGGATTTCATGGAAAGTTCCAATACAAAAAATGCTTGTATTTATATAATTGATCAACCTGTGAATTTTCGTAGAAATATCTCTCAGTTTAAAATTTTGACTTTTTCACCCCCGATTAGGGCCATTATATCTAATAGGCAAGTTGTACGCCATCTTGAATATCTCAGAGAGCACAAGGGGGATTCACGGGGACTTTTAGTATGTCATTCCTAAAGGTATTCTGAACATATCCTGAAAATTTCAGCTTGTTACTAATTTGTTCCGGGTGTAACCCTATTACTACTGGACTATATTTATAGTTTTAATTTAACGGATGGCACGGCATTCTGGCCATACGCTGGCTGAGGGCTGCAACGTTGATTCACACGGTAGTAGATATACTCAGGCGCGGATTGGCACATATTTTCCCACCGGGACAATTTTGCCTTTGCCAGGCCACCCTGGGGGGGTGGCGCAGGCCACCGGGAAAACTCCCTGTACTCCAGATGGCCAACCCGCCCTTGGATAGGCCTACACTTGTTGTATGTACTCTACGCGGGGAAGGAAGCGACACGGACACTTTACAATATGTCCAGAATCCAGACCGAGGGTATAGGCTTGGGAAATGACCGTGCGTTCAAACTGGAAGACAGTTGTTTGTTTTCCCGAGTCGCTTTACACTCGCACGTGCGAGCCCCTTCATTGCGACGCGCAGTGGATATAATACTCATTAAAAGTTACCAAGGAAGCGCTCCGACCCTGGGTCTGTACATTTTGTGGTCTCGATTCTCTGTAAATAAGCGATCCACAAGCTTGCTCGCTTAAATAGCTGATCCACAAGGTCGCGCCGCATGTGTTTCCAAAGTATGTGTGCTGGAGACCACCTAACTCCCCCAAAGTTACCGTACATCTGGTTAACCAACTGTCTATCATTTAGCTGGCGACCACCAGGAATCCTCTCAATGCGCTGAACGAGGCGACATCAATGTGACTTTTATTAGGCTTTTTTTCGCCGCCTCGTCCTGATCGCGCAGCAGCCCAGCCTTTCGAAACCCGTTCGTGATCGTGGATGGATGTTTTGACACTTTTCCACGCAGTCAGGACCCACTGCCAGACTTGAGAAAAAGTTGCTTTCCGCATGCGACCAGTTTTGGTGAAAGATTTCTCGCCGCTAGTCATCCAAGCCTGTTTTCAAAGTGGCGAAGTGCCACTTACCAGGGGCTGCAGGTGCTTCGTTGTGCCCCCAGGAATCACGGCAGGAATCGAGCACGATTTCACAGAATATATGTGCCCTCATGCTGTCCAAAACGAGCTTTTTTGGCACGTGTTTTTTTGGCAGCGGCGGCGACGCATTTAGTAGTGTCTGTCTTTTCTATAGTGCGCCTCCGTGTAAAAGAAAATGGTGCCAGTCGCCTGGAGAAGATCGATCCACACATTTTTTAATCGATGTCGTGTTTTTGAGCGTGAATCGATATCGGATCGCTGGATCGATTTTTTTGAACACAGCACTAGTAAATAAACAGACACATTACAGCCTTCACTTGATCCTGTTGGTTTACACGAATTTGATGAATTAGACCACTCCTCACCAAGGAGTCAGCCCAGCTCCAGCAGACATCAGCAGTGATGTCAAAACTTTATTTGTAACTCCCTCCTTACTGGCCTATTAGCGTGGACACATACGCTTTTCCAAATGAACTAAAAGGCTGCAGCTCGCTTGGCCTTCAACCAGCCAAAATTCTCATATCACTCCCTTTCTCCGCTCCCTTCAGTGGTCGCTGCTCACACAAACTATGGTGCTGGAATTCAAAGGAACCGAAAGTACAGCACTGCCATATAGCTTGCAAGTGTGATTCACTTTCAAATTTCAATCTTTCGCCACAGTATTAAAACGCACATCTTCAGTCTCCATCTTAGTCCATACAGTTAATCCACCCCCTGCTGTCCACGTGGACTCGTGATCTTCTCTGTCCGTCCCCCCCGCCAATCACGACGATCAGCCCAATCACGACGATAACCATTTCCCCCATTATACATTAGATTAAACCCTTGTGCATCCACCCTGTGGATATCAAACGTCTACATCAAAGGACAACACCACAGCAGACGATCACAGCACACCATGCACAGACAGAGTAGCCAATTGTATCTAAAAATCAACTGAATATAACTTGCTGTGCCCACCGCATGGCAGCAGCAGCAGAGAGAGAGAGAGAGAGAGAGAGCAGACGGCTGCGCACACACACACACACACACACACACACACACACACACACACACACACACACACACACACACACACACACACACACACACACACACACACACACACCAGTAGTCCGGGGACCACCAGTGGTCCCTGAGAGCATGAGGTCCATTTGGTTTCATTTTTCTGATCTCAAGAGTTACAGACCCATAAGGGTCCGTTTGGTTACAAAGGATCCATCATTTAGCTGGATCTAACTAGCTCAAACAATCAGTGCCGCCATTACAAAAAAAAAACAAAAAAAAAAAAACAGCAACCAAGGCTTTTTTTAAACCTTACCTTGTCTCCAAATAACAGGTCAACCACCAAAGATCAGGGAAAAGATCGCTATTAGATCCAAAAGTCAATAAATCCAAGCTCCTTCAGTGTACAGATCCATAAGGCTCCCTCTACTACACTCTCTCGTCTCTCTGTTTGTTGTGTGGTTGCTATGGAAACCGTAGCTGACACATGTGGCTCTCCTGCCACGTGGCAGGGAGAGCCACGTGGGTGAGGATGAGAACCCTGTAGACTCAACTACATGCAACACATGCTCTCTCTCTCTCTCTCTCTCTCTCTCTCCCTCTCTCTCTTCCTACAGTGTTGCCAGGTTGTCGGAGAGAAATAAGTAACCAGGTCTCAAAATAATACTACTTTACACATGAAATAGTTCAAATCCATCAGGCATTGAACATGGCAGTTCTTCAAGCTCGTTGTGATGTGTTGTGGAAGTAAATGAAAAAAAAGTTGTTTGAGGTTGGCATGATTTTATTTATAATATTATTTTGATGTATTTATATGGTTATGGGTATTGTATAGTACATTTTGGTATGGTGCCGTTCAAGTTTAGTACAGTACATCACAGTGTGTGATGTGGATGTGAGTGTGGTATATTTCCCTAACTGTGCTATATCATAAACTGATTTCTGCAAGAAAATGCAGCCACAGAACATCATCTGTGGGGACTACATGAACATGCCATATCTCTAATGAAAGGTTATGATGTCCTCTTGAATACAAAAGAAAAAGCGAGTTTCTAGCATGTACCATTTTGGAGTTATCAGTGATCAAAAACAGATTGATGTCACATAATTCAGTCACTATTGAGTAACAATGCTGCTTTCCAAGGCTGATATTTACATAACGGTAGATGCTATTTTATTATTTATTTTTTTAGATTCAAGCAGGCATCATGAGGTTTAATTTGATATATGGCATGGATGTGTAGCAGTAATATTACCTAATGTTAAATGCTAAATAAAACTTTGAATTGAGTTATTGAAAATGGCCTCTGGCCTGCTGCATCATCTGCCATTATAACGCACTGTATTCAATTGCTAATATCTACAAAACAGAACATGTTATCAACTCACTTATTTTTTTTCCATGAAAGCAAAGAGATGGAGGATTTTTTAAGGTATTCCGTGTCTCGAACGGCCCACCATAGATTTTTCCATAATTGTCTAAAAGTCAGGTATTTCTGGCAGTGACACTTACTGTCCCCCTTTCTTGCAGCAGCGGGTGGGTTAATTGCCATAGTACTTTATCCTCAACCTCCTAGGTCAGTTGTTTTCAACCAGTGGTCCCTGAGATTATTCCAGGTGGTCCCCAGCTAAATGATACAGTACAGTTGGTAACCAAATGCACCCTTATAGATCTGTAACTCTTGAGAGCATAAAATGAAACCAAATGAACTCTTATGGGTCCCTTTGGTTTCAGTTTATTTTTTTCCTCGAGAGTTTAATTAAATTATATTTAAACATCTGAATTACTAATTATTATAATTTTCAAGAATCTACACAATTAGAACATGTCCTACAATAACAATAACAATGTTATTTTGACCAACATTTATGCCAGTTATCTGGAAAAATGTTTGACATTGGACAAAAACTAGAAAATCCTTGGTTTTAGGTCCAAGAGACTAAACTCAACATCAAATGGTGGTCCTTGGCTAAAATGCAGAACAAACAAATTGGTGTGAAAACCACTAGCTGAATGCTCCTAGAAAGATTTTTTTAGTTTTAGTTAGCAGTTTATGTAGACCATGAGGGAACCCAAATGGATTAAACACAATTGCACACGAATCCAGTTTCTTATCAGTTTGACGTTTTCTGGAAATGTGTGGAAAAAAATGTATACAGTTGTTAGAAGTAAAATAGAGCTATCTGTTCACTTCAAATCCATCCCCTGTCACATGTGTTATGGCAGGGGTGTGAGAATATGGTGTCACATGAGCAAGACACTTCTCTCTAACTGCTCCCCATGAGCAGTTTGGTGACTTGAATGGTTTCCTCTCCCAACGTTGTTGTGTGAATGTGAATGTAAATGTACTGTATGTATATTTGGAGGCTGGCACTATGAAATGCAATCCATTTGTTAGGCCATAGACTACTGTCTATGTGTTATTATTTTGTTATGATTGCCATACATTTGGTAAACTGTCTCTGCCTCATGAATATATATTTATGGTATATTGTATACGCACACATGTGCACGCACACACGTACACACGTACACACACACACACACACACACACACACACACACACACACACACACACACACACACACACACACACACACACACACACACACACACACACACACACACACAAACCTCTATTATCCCCTGGATGCTGACTTTATAGGTCTAATACTTAACGCATGGCCGGCAAGCCCTGATGAGGTACAGATTTACCGGAGATGGAAATAAAATGAGTTGAACAGATATATTTTACATGGTAATTAATATTCAAAACAACAAGCAGGGACATGAGCCCACAGGGTAACCTTGGATTTTTGCCTGGTCAACAAATGAGCCTAACATGGTGCGAAAGTGTTCACTTTAGCATGTCAGCAACACCATTCAAGTTCAGCGTTTCACAAATATATATTGTCAGAGAAATAAGCAACCATGCCTCGACTATTATAGGACACATACAGTGTGACATCAGCACTTTAAACATAACATCAGCTATTTTGAGAGAGAGAGAGAGAGAGAGAGAGAGAGAGAGAGAGAGAGAGAGAGAGAGAGAGAGAGAGAGAGAGAGAGAGAGAGAGAGAGAGAGAGAGAGAGAGAGAGAGAGAGAGAGAGAGAGAGAGAGAGAGAGAGAGAGAGAGAGAGAGAGAGAGAGAGAGAGAGAGAGAGAGAGAGAGAGAGAGAGAGAGAGAGAGAGAGAGAGAGAGAGAGAGAGAGAGAGAGAGAGAGAGAGAGCAGGCTTATGTTCTGCTGGTGGCTGCCACAATGTCACATCTCCTCATGGTCAACATTAAAACTGACATGATTGTGAAAAAACGCTTCCGTTTTGGGGAACAAAAGTCCATCCATCTCCACCGGTGATGTCTTTCTAACATGTTCACATTATGGGCATATCAATCTAAATCTGATTGTTGTCCCACAGGTGAAAGATTGGCTCTTTCTCGCTGAATTGAGGTCATAGCCCTGTCTCTCTTACCATTCACCATTCACTCAAGTGTCACGTTGTATTATGCTACAAGGACACATGGAGCTTATTACTGTTAGCCTGTCCTCTCCATCTGGGAGTTAACAAAAAAATGGCCTTGACCACGACCATATACATCATTTATGGGTCCTTGACATGAAAACGTCATGCTCTGAATACGTATTTGAGTAACAACATTTTGTACTCAACTTAAATGTAATCGAGGCAACTTTAGTGTGCTGTGATTGGCTAAAACACTGTCTCACCCCACACAACCCCCATCCCCCTCACAAATTAACCACGCCTGTCCCGAGCCGACGAATGTTTTGTTTTCATGATTTGTTGACAACAACAAAGTTCTTGACTGTCTACAGGACGAAACAATTGCCTTTCTGCAGGGTAACATCTGCAGCATCAAAGTAGAAACGACATACAGGGGGGAAATGCCAAAGCTATATATCTATTTTAACCTGACACCCTGTTTGTTTTACTGTTTTACTACTCTTTCAATTTGTTGTTGTTTGTTTGTTTTTTAATTATGTTGTTAAGCACTTTGGGACACTGTTCAAAAATGTGCTATATAAATAAAGTTTATTATTATTTATTATTTGATTTTGGTTGAAAAGTAGCCTCTTTTACCTTACTCTTGGGATTCTAATCAGGAGTTAGGATGACCATCTGCCACTGAGCTCTCCTCGAATGAACTTGGGCAGTGGGTTTGCTGCAGGGACACTGATCACAAAGTTGTCCCAGCACATCCTCGTAATGTAGATATTCTCTGAAGAGTCGTTATAGTTTCATGATTCCTCTCCCTACACCCATACTCGGTGCAGGGGTTGACACTAAGGCCTCCGAGGCACTTGCCCATCGGACAAGTGCAAGTCAGGTTCTACTTGCTCTCAGGTCATGGTCACTTGCCCTCCAAAAATATATTGTAAATTTTGCATTTAAGTATACTTCCTATTTGGGTGCTTTAAACCAGGGGTCCGGGGACCACCAGTGGTCCCTGAGAGGGTTCCACGTGGTCGCCAGTTAAGTTGGTTAACCAGATGTAACTCTTGAGAACGTAAAAATGTAACCAAATGGACCCTTGCGGGTCCATTTGGTTTCATTTTTACACTCTCAAGAGTTAAAATTCATCATCTGAATTACCACCACTTAATTAACCCACCCCCTGCTGGCCACGTGGACTCGTGATCTTCTCTGTCCGTCCCCCCCGCCAATCACGACGATCAGCCCAATCACGACGATAACCATTTCCCCCATTATACACCTATATAAACCCTTGTGCATCCACCCTGTGGATATCAAACGTCTACATCAAAGGACAACACCACAGCAGACGATCACAGCACACCATGCACAGACAGAGTAGCCAATTGTATCTAAAAATCAACTGAATATAACTTGCTGTGCCCACCGCATGGCAGCAGCAGCAGAGAGAGAGAGAGAGAGAGAGAGAGAGAGAGAGAGCAGACGGCTGCACACACACACACACACACACACACACACACACACACACACACACACACACACACACACACACACACCAGTAGTCCGGGGACCACCAGTGGTCCCTGAGAGCATGAGGTCCATTTGGTTTCATTTTTCTGATCTCAAGAGTTACAGACCCATAAGGGTCCGTTTGGTTACAAAGGATCCATCATTTAGCTGGATCTAACTAGCTCAAACAATCAGTGCCGCCATTACAAAAAAAAACCCCAAAAAAAAACAGCAACCAAGGCTTTTTTTAAACCTTACCTTGTCTCCAAATAACAGGTCAACCACCAAAGATCAGGGAAAAGATATTAGATCCAAAAGTCAATAAATCCAAGCTCCTTCAGTGTACAGATCCATAAGGCTCCCTCTACTACACTCTCTCGTCTCTCTGTTTGTTGTGTGGTTGCTATGGAAACCCGTAGCTGACACATGTGGCTCTCCTGCCACGTGGCAGGGAGAGCCACGTGGGTGAGGATGAGAACCCTGTAGACTCAACTACATGCAACACATGCTCTCTCTCTCTCTCTCTCTCTCTCTCTCTCTCTCTCTCCCTCTCTCTCTTCCTACAGTGTTGCCAGGTTGTCGGAGAGAAATAAGTAACCAGGTCTCAAAATAATACTACTTTACACATGAAATAGTTCAAATCCATCAGGCATTGAACATGGCAGTTCTTCAAGCTCGTTGTGATGTGTTGTGGAAGTAAATGAAAAAAAAGTTGTTTGAGGTTGGCATGATTTTATTTATAATATTATTTTGATGTATTTATATGGTTATGGGTATTGTATAGTACATTTTGGTATGGTGCCGTTCAAGTTTAGTACAGTACATCACAGTGTGTGATGTGGATGTGAGTGTGGTATATTTCCCTAACTGTGCTATATCATAAACTGATTTCTGCAAGAAAATGCAGCCACAGAACATCATCTGTGGGGACTACATGAACATGCCATATCTCTAATGAAAGGTTATGATGTCCTCTTGAATACAAAAAAAAGCGAGTTTCTAGCATGTACCATTTTGGAGTTATCAGTGATCAAAAACAGATTGATGTCACATAATTCAGTCACTATTGAGTAACAATGCTGCTTTCCAAGGCTGATATTTACATAACGGTAGATGCTATTTTATTATTTATTTTTTTAGATTCAAGCAGGCATCATGAGGTTTAATTTGATATATGGCATGGATGTGTAGCAGTAATATTACCTAATGTTAAATGCTAAATAAAACTTTGAATTGAGTTATTGAAAATGGCCTCTGGCCTGCTGCATCATCTGCCATTATAACGCACTGTATTCAATTGCTAATATCTACAAAACAGAACATGTTATCAACTCACTTATTTTTTTTCCATGAAAGCAAAGAGATGGAGGATTTTTTAAGGTATTCCGTGTCTCGAACGGCCCACCATAGATTTTTCCATAATTGTCTAAAAGTCAGGTATTTCTGGCAGTGACACTTACTGTCCCCCTTTCTTGCAGCAGCGGGTGGGTTAATTAGCCCAGGTCTACACAACTAGAGAATGTAGAACATTAATGGTCATTTTGATGGGTTTTGAAGTGTTAGTGTCAAGCCCTGTCGGTGGGATGAGCTTTTGGGGGCTCATGAAAAGCAATCCACCAGATGGCATATTGGAAATGACCTCGTCACATAGTCCCTGTGGGCCTCTGATGTGGGTGACAGAGCACAGAGCCTTTGGCATTTCAGATGCTGTCTTTCTCTTATACTGTAAATTCCATCCATTGGCACCAAGAAATTCAAATTTGATGGAAAACATACAACAAAAACATCTCTTGCATGGCTTTCCAATGTTGTCATAGGCCAGCCAAGTCTTTCCCAATTGATTTCCCTCCCCCCCTAATTGGACTAACGTAAGTGGCCTAAATCCCTTGAAACACATGTACTGTAATAGGCCATAAGAGTCAAACATTTCCCATTTGTTTTAGGTGAGTGGCTGAGATCTCCTTAGGGGAAAAACTCACTCCCTTATCCATGAAACCTGACATTTACATTATGGCTTCACTTCGCTCCGCTTTATTTAACTGTTGACTCACAATGTTTTAAATAAAACGTTTCCACCATCTAGTCTGTGGAATGGAAAGGAAATGATTGGTGAGTAAAGCAGTAGTAGCATACATTAACATTGATCGACAAATGGTAGCGACAAATAGGTATTTATACACCAACACGATCTACATGTGTTAATCTTGTCCGTTGCCCCACTATCACTCGGTCTTACTTTTGACCAGCGCTGTGCAGGATAGATTAAGGTAAACATTAAGGTAAACATTACTCTTCTCTTCCGGGGATCCTCAGCACAATGCACTTTCAGATGTGGTTTTGCGGCTAAATCCTTAGCCATTTCAGAGTCCTTGACATGGATGGAATCACGCAGTGGGACTATGCTTCCCACTAACCTGAAACTGTAAGAATTGTTTGCTAGTCATCGACATGGACGCACAGCGAAGAGAAACAAGATGATAATGCACACAGAGGGGTGACACATTCTCTACGCTTGAACATTAACTCTCCCTGTAAACATAGCATCCCCGGCCCCTGGGGTTGGGGGGGGGTTACAACCTGTACCATCAGCATCACCATAAAGCTACAGAGACACGCAGATAATGGCCTGTGATGGTGGGAGCCATGGGTGATGATGGGGATTTAGAGGTGTGACATGACTTACAATGAGGAGTTGGAGATGGCCGCATGCCTTCTCCATATTGGTACCCATGTACCCATGACATGCACACATGCTCTCTCTCTCTCTCTCTCTCTCTCTCTCTCTCTCTCTCTCTCTCTCTCTCTCTCTCTCTCTCTCTCTCTCTCTCTCTCTCTCTCTCTCTCTCTCTCTCTCTCTCTCTCTCTCTCTTTCCCCCCGCTCTCTCTTACATACTTACAGTATGTAATTTGAATGCTACACAATTGCTGTGTAGCAGCATGTCATCCCTCCAGTAGTCGTGTATAGCCAGGCAACTATTCCAGAGCCTGGAATTACACCTTCAACTACAACAACAGTCTCTTTGTAATAGTCTTTTTGTTTTGTTTTTGTTTTTGTTTTTGTTTTTGTGCATCCTAATGGCACTGCATAATTTTGTTTTCATTTGATTGTAAATCCCATCGAATAGCCTTGTTGAATTTGCTATACAAACAAAACTGTCTCGTTTCGCTTGAGTAACTGTATGCTCCACAACTACAAAACACATGTGGGAAGAAACCCATATTAACTCCATCATAATGAATATTGCTGCAAGCAAAGCATTAATGCCAAGTCAAGACTCCAGACAAATGAATGGAAATGTGATTTCAAGGGGGAATCGTTAACTAGGCTCCAGAGATCTCAGGAGTGGATGGAGTGGATGATAGAGTGGATCATATCAATCATATAATGGGGAAATCGAAAGGTCAGACCCTTTGAGTAGTGACTGTGAGCTTCAGTTTGTGACCGTTTCCATTGCATGACCGAGGCAAGGAAAATCAAACCCAAGGCACTTTTATTTGTACTGAGAGCTTGTCCCAGATACTGTATGTGATGCCTAGAAACTAAACATTCATTGTTCGTGCATGCTAGGACTGATGTACACTAGTGTACGCTTGCGTGTTTGGAGGCATGTTGTGTGTGTGTGTGTGTGTGTGTGTGTGTGTGTGTGTGTGTATAGTTAATAGTCCTGCAGCCAACACATCCCCTTGAGGCTGCCCTGGCCTCCCCAGAGAGATGGCCCACCCCCCAACGGCAATCTGGACAGATGGGTGGGCAAGACCCACCACATCCCTGCAAGCCAAGATGGACTCACTGATAGATGATAAAAAAGAACAAGACCATTCATCAAAAGATCCTCTCTCGCTCTCCCTTTCTCTCTTTCTCTCTTTCTTTCTTTCTTTCTTTCTTTCTTTCTTTCTTTCTTTCTTTCTTTCTTTCTTTCTTTCTTTCTTTCTTTCTTTCTTTCTTTCTTTCTTTCTTTCTTTCTTTCTTTCTTTCTTTCTTTCTTTCTTTCTTTCTTTCTTTCTTTCTTTCTTTCTTTCTTTCTTTCTTTGTGTGACTGAATCTATAAAGTAATTGTAGCGGAGTAAAATACAAATATACAATATTTGCTTCTGAGAGGTAGTTTTTGAGTAGGAGAGCCTGCCATTGTGTTTCTGGCCCTCACAAGGACTCCTGTGGCCCTTCATTGGCCGTTGATTGTGTTAAAAACCCAGGAGTACCCAATGGTCTTTGTGGGGGTTAGTCTCTGCCTGCTATCCTATTGCTCTGCTTGTCACACTACACCATTTCAAGCTGTAAGCTTGTACATTTTTCTATTTTTGAAGCATGTAACACCAGTATGTAACTGTAAACATTGCGTGAATCATCCCTTATTTCACAAGATGTAGAGATAGGGACGGTATGGTAATTGCAAATCGATGAGATTATTTGATCCTGTACAAAGATGCAGAAGGCAATAGTAAAATTATCCATAAGCCTAGTCATATTAATTTATCATATGCCATAACATGACAATTTGGGCCAAAACATAATACGAGTACTAATAAGAGAGATTGTATGTACAGTAGGTAATGTCAGAGCTAGAGAGTGAGACAGATGGTCAAGGTGGATATTATCTTTAATGTTCAGGGCTGCAGAAATATAGGCTGATGTGTTGAAGCATAAACATTCCATGCTGCCATGGCTTACTGGAGTTCTGACCATAGACACTGCTTTAATGTTGTAGCGTTACTTACACACAGACGCAGCCTATGGAGGCATCTGCCACAGGCAGTCCAGTGACTATAGACTTATTGGGCCCAATGCATCAAGCAATTTACATATTTTGAGCATGCAGAGATTTCCCACCATTTCCATTATGGGCGTGTATGGTCCGCTCATTTTCAAGTCAGCTCCCAGGCTGACTCATCAGCCGGCAGACATCAAAGCTTGTGTACTGTAAATGTATTGCATGCTTCAGTCTTCATGCTGAATCAATTAATAGTCACAAACCTCAAATAAAATAATAATAACATTGGTCAACATACAGCATAACGAAAAATAGCCTATAGCCAAAATTGATGTATTGTGCAGCTTGTGCTTCTCCATATCCATATTGGTTTACATAAGGATCAGGGCTGAATTTATAACATAGAAAAATAGATTCTTACTCTGTTTTCACTTGTTAAACAATGCTTTCATAATTTATAATTAAAAAAATAATAAAGCTGCAAGCAGCGATTAACGGGCCCTCGATCGTGCAAGTTTCGGGCAAATATCGGCCAATCAGAAAAGGGGACGCGGCCAAGTCACAAGGAGCCAAAACCTAGTCCAATGATACCACCATTATGTCTCTATGACATAGCATTGAGAAGTTATCGCAGAAAATAGTATCGACCAATCAGAGTAGGGGGCGGGGCTAAGTTACACCAATCAACGTCAGGGACGCCTCAGGGACTCGTCACCCAGTCCATTGCTACCACCCATATGTCTCTATGACATAGCATTGAGGAGTTATGGCAGGAAATAGTATCGACCAATCAGAGGAGGGGGCGGGGCTAAGTTACACCAATCAACGTCTGGGACGCGTCAGGGACTCATTACCGGGTCCCATGATGCCAGCCATATGTCTCTATGATATAGCATTGAGGAGTTATGGCAGGAAATAGTATCGACCAATCAGGTGCAAGTACAGGGGGCGGGGCCCCTCTTCTGATTGGTCGATACCAATCAGGACGTCAGGGACTCATTACCGGGTTCCATGATGCCAGCCATATGTCTCTATGACATAGCATTGAGGAGTTATGGCAGAAAATAGTATCGACCAATCAGGTGCAAGTACAGGGGGCGGGGCCCCTCTTCTGATTGGTCAATACCAATCAGGACGTCAGGGACTCATTACCGGGTCCCATGATGCCAGCCATATGTCTCTATGACATAGCATTGAGGAGTTATGGCAGAAAATAGTATCGACCAATCAGAAGAGGGGGCGGGGCTAAGTTGCACCAATCAACGTCAGGGACGGGTCAGGGACGCCATACCGAGTCTAATGCTGCCATCCATATGTCTCTATGACATAGCATTGAGGAGTTATGGCAGAAAATAGTATCGACCAATCAGGTGCAAGTACCACTTCCTGTTTGGCGGCGAAGTTTGGCGCTCCGCCACGGTGGCGCCGTTTTACGAAAACTCACGATTAGCACAACTTTTCATCGTCAACGTCTTTTCTGCTTACCGAGCGATTTTTTTTCCGAACGGACCCCCCCGCTCCGACGAGTTGGCCAAAATGCGACATGTGGAAATGGCCTAAATTGCACCAAAACGCAGCCTTTATTTTGAAATAACCGACTTCCTGTTCGGTTTCGGACGCGGCACCAAGAGACTTTTTTTTAAGTTGCGACATGATACAGGTGCGTGCCGATTTTCGTGGATGTACGTCAAACCGTATGGTGGGGCTTGAGGCACGAAGTTTTCTAGGGGGCGCTGTTGCACAATTAGGCCACGCCCACTTTTAACAATTTTACCATACGTAAATTTACGCCACTAGGAACGTGCGTGCCAACTTTCACAACTTTTCGTGTACGTTATGCGGCCGAAAAACGCGATTTACTTCGGTTAAGAATAATAATAATAAGAAACATTGCGGAATCAATAGGGCTTCGCACTTGCTTTGCAGTGCTCGGGCCCTAAAAATAATAATGTAGAGATCGGACATTACTAGAATGAGTAACTGATAAACGTGTGGCGTGCCAGCACTGCCAGGTACGATAAGCATGGGATCTGTCACTTTCTTGACTTCAAGAAGCAGCAAAACTCCAAGAAGCAGAAAAACTGGTGGGGAAAAAAAGATGCCACATTTGTCCCTTCAGGATAAGGGCTGTTCAATGGGACAATTGGAAGCTGGTGTTCCAGGATATAGAGTGGCAATATCATTTGCGTCAGTGCTGGTTTCGGCATTTTTTGGAGAATGCAACCCACACGTTTAGCACTGCTATACTCATTCTAGGAATGTCCTGTCCCTACATGCCATACTGTGTGTGTGTGCGTGTGCGTGCGTGCGTGCGCGCGCGTGCGTGCGCGTGCGTGTGTGCGTGTGTTAGAAGGCTTGATAAGAGATTCTTGGACATGTCCTCTGGATGTGACCATGCCCCTCAGGGAGGAGATGTCACAGAGGCATATGGGGACACACCAAGGGCTGCTATCCCCCATAACTCATTCTTTCCTCACACTGACCCTCCTCACCTCACCTTGGACAGCCCTATTACCTCCTGGAGGGAAGGTCTTTTCCCCAGGGGTGGGGGACATTCAGTAGTTTGTCTTCGGATTGTGGTATTCCTGGTTTGTTGGACGGAGCAAGCTTTTATCGAACATTGCTATATAGTTCAAGCAGGAACGGCGATCTGGCGGTTCTCCAAAATCAACTACTGAGCCCTTCTCAAAACCCCACCCTTTGGGGCAGAGTTTAGTCACTGTCCACTGCCAGTTCCAAATAATTTCCTGGTCAAGCTTTACTCTTCTAACGTGCCCATAATGGACAAGGACTGATTGATCAAGGGGTGAAGAGCTAATTCAATCTGCCTTCATTCTCTTTCGCATAACAAGCATGGGTCTCAATCTGAAAATGTAATTCTATTTAGTCCCCTACTAATGTGGTGGTCCAATTATTAAATGTTTTACTTATAATTAATCATATGCTGCAGTGTGGGGCTTGTGTGGTACCTGGCCTTTCTCCAGTCATGCTAATGTTAACAGACTTGTCAGGACAGTGAGTTTATCATCATTTTTCATAAATCCAGAATGCGTTATGATGATGTTCCTAGCTGCCTGTGATGAGAATTGACAAGTGTGTACATGGGCATTAAGTGACATATTGTCAGGACAGTGAGTTTATCACAGCCTGATACTCAGGGAGGTCACCACCCCAGCGTTCCAAAGTGCAGCATAGAATGCAGAGTGCTGTGCCAACAATTAATTTATCTGCAAAATGCAAATGGACAGCCACAGCTATGGCAGAATTCGCTCTCTCCAGCAGAGTGCGAAAATAACATGTACATGTATACATTTTCATCCTATTAAGACCTGATTCTCAAGCTGTTTTTTATGATTGTTCATTATTCACAATCCTCATGTCTAGTGGAATATAAGGCTGGAAAGTGAACAGCACAATGCAATTACTTGTATTGTACAATCTGTGCAATCTTCTGTTCTCACACTTTCAAGATTTTCCAAAAAATCTCAAAAAATAGTACTCCAAGCTGCTAGCTTGGAGGACTATTTTAAATGATTTCTCGACGAACGCGAGAATTATGTGCAGTAGGGCTGCAGATATTGGCCCAAAATGGCAATCGATTATTCCTTTTGATAGCTCTCGGCGGCTCAAACGAATGTTGACTTTTTCAAAATCGATTATTTATATATATATATATATATATATATATATATATATATATATATATATATATATATATATATATATATATATATATATATCTTGCTACTATAATAGGAGAGCGTCTCGCCCGTTTATCCGTTCGCCTTTGTGACGCTTCTCCTACCAAACTACAATGTTTGCACACATCTCACTATGCACAACACCTCCAGCACCTATGTCCACACAGCATAGGCTATATTACATCCATGTAACTGTCATATTTTTTGTACAGTAGCCGTTTTTATGAAAATAAAAAAGTTTCAACTTTCACATTTCCAAATTGCACTCGCCTACTGTGACGTCAAAATCGTCACCGTTTTTGGCCACACCATCCGCATAACATGGGCGACCGTCTCACTTTTCCCAAATTGCACTCGACTAAACGGTGACGTCACCGCTTTACAGCCCGTGTCCACACCAGAGCCATACAACAACACAGACGGAAGTATGCAGTGTATTGTCGCGGCAGGAGGTTTTCTACAGGAGTCGAGTCAGAACTCTGACTTTACTGAATGGCTCTGCCTGCAAACTCTGTCTGCACCCTCCCCTTCGGTATGAGCCGCTCAGTCCAACAAACGCTGCCCTCGATGCGACGCTGAAAGTCCCGACATTATTCTCTACAAGTAACATGCCATGCAGAAAACGGACGTCACTTTCTATTTTATTGGACCCCCGAAGCCAGCCGTCTCAAGCGCCGTGCTCATAGCGCCGGATAATCCAGCATTAACGCAGCGCTTATCGCTCCTTTGTCTCCTATTCAGGTTGCATGAATGAACAGCACTCGGCGCTCCGTTTCTGGCCCCCCAATGTCGCAACTCTGATTCCACATTCCCCTTGCCCACAGTCTTACAATACACACAGACCTGCGTACACACAGAGTTGCGCTAACTCCAGGCAATGTAGGCTACAACTCCAACCCTGCTTCACCGCGTTCATTTCTAAACACTAAGGTCACTGTTACGATCGTCGCTCTGGGTCTACTCAACGCATCGCCCCAGCTACTTTGGTAACTTCCCCACTTTCAATACACTTATCCCATTCGAACACACATCCACACACAGCCTGAGAATAAGCTCCGTGAACCCGCTGTTGCCGGTCCCAGTTCTGACGACGTGTAAACATTAAAGGGCAATTCCACCCATTTCCTTTTTTATGAGTGTACAAATGCAACCAAATTTTGCTGCGGTTGATTGACGCTCGGCTGGTGGGGACATGAATCGAACGGCATAATAATAATATGAATACTACTATTACCACTAATCACAATA
This sequence comes from Benthosema pterotum, assembly GCA_039105355.1. Lineage (NCBI taxonomy): Eukaryota > Metazoa > Chordata > Actinopteri > Myctophiformes > Myctophidae > Benthosema > Benthosema pterotum. The sequence continues at coordinate 33,485,153 of CM076968.1, forward strand.
ATATAATCTCCTACTTTGGAACAAAATGGACCCTTACGGTGGTGTAACTGTGCACAAAAAGGAATTACTTGGACCCCCGTTCTGACGACGTGTAAACATTAAAGGGGAATTCCACCCATTTTCATTTTTTACGAGACTGTGCAAATGCAACCAAATTTTGCTGCGATTTATTTGGGCTCTGCTGGTGGGGACAATGTATGAATCGAACGGCATAATAATATGAATACTACTACTACTACTAATCAGAATAATAGGCTATAATCTCCCAACCAGCTGTGATACTTTGGAACAAAATGGACCCTTACGGTGGTGTAACTGCACAAAAAGGAATCTACTTGGATCCGTTGTAGCCAATCTGCAATTTCACGTTGTAGGGCCCATTTCGGTACTATCACAAATTCAGGTAGGCCTATCCCCTGAAACTTCCTCAACTACAGGACACATTGTATACGATGCCAACTTTGATGTGTGTGACTGTGTACATCAACTTATATACATTTGTATGTTTGGCCTGCACAGGCACAGGCACTCTGCCCTCTGCCTTATATTGGCGTTTCCAATGTTCACATGAGTACGCTATACTGCTGTGCAAACAGTTGCTACTATGCAACAGACCTTTCACTATATAAATATTACCACTGTCCTCCTCCATATTCCATTTTTCCCCATTACTGCTACATTACCAACCTCCCTGTTCATGTTCATAATCACTTGGATAATTTCATGTTATCCATTACTATTACAATTCCTCTTATGTCCAAACATTAAGTTGCCTATGACAAAATGCACTGTTGCGAATTGTACAAAAACACTACTACTCAAGATTTTCTAAATTGGACTCAGCGCACGTTGCCTGTCTCCTGTTGCCACAGCGGCGCGGACTCTAGGCGTGAGGCCCGCGCAGCGGGCCTCATGTCTAGTATATATAATGCATATGAGAATGCTGCTGGACGATAAATAATGTTCACTAAAAGTTTCCTTGCGCACAGGTCCTGTAATTCGGATACCTGCCATGGCTGGAGCGAACTGTCGTCTCTTGCGAGATTAAATCAATGATTGATAATTATCTTAATAGCATACAAGCCTGCAGGGACTTTATGAGAAGACGCTCCATACCAACATCTGTCATACAGCGTGCAGTTAGAGACACGAAACAGGAAATAATCCAATCAAGGCATTTGTTTTTCAATCATTCATTATGTGTAAAACCCGAGTCTATCCGAGAAGAGCTTGTTCTATTGTTTGTATTTTGTTATTGTTGCAAATGTTAATAAAAGCGGAGCATCGCGCTGCCCTGCGTGGAGAGGAGAGGGGGAAAAAAGAACGTGTTCTTTTTTCAGGGTGATTTTTGAGTTGTCAAATGCCTGCGTTACTATGAATCCCACCGCAGTTCTAGGAATGCACCGCTGTGTAGAAGAGTTGCGACAGACACTGCCATCTCAATATACAGCCCACAATGTACTATAATATACTTCAACAGAAATTTACAACTTACAAGTAAATCTAAGGGTAATGTGGTCGCACAGTATATCATGGTCCCATCCCTTGAGATTTTCAATACCCATATATGTTTGCTGTGTTTTTGTGTATATCATCCAAACAGCATCTTGCAAGACTAGTTAATACTCCTTTGCAGAATTCACCATGGTTCAGGAACATACTGTGACAGGAATACCAACATTTTGCCTTAACTCATTCAGGCAGTCTTGGGGACGCCTGCACGGGGTGGCATGCATCCACGTCACACAGGTGTGATATTTATTGATCAAATTATTCCCATTCAAATAGCGTCTATAATTCCTCCATTATATAACTATAACCACTAGGTCAGTAAGTGGCCAATCGCCGGAAGTAGCAACGGAAACATAGAAGAGCTTCTTCTTCTGGTTCACCGGGGTCATCTAACTTCCAGGAACTCTTGGCATGAAAATCATCAGCCGGTTCGTCTCAATCGCAGGGATCATGTTTAACATAAATAAGTCACATCAAGCCGTATTGCCGCGGCGATTGTTGGATTATGATTAGCAATGGACATATAAACCACACGTGCGCACATACCGTGCACAAGTGTGGTTTGTATGTTCACAAGCGAGCACCCTGCAATTTTAGTCATTTCTAGCCGAGTAGGACCTGATGTTAGCCAATCATGTAAAAAAAATTATTAATGTTTTATTTTAGACAAACAACCTTACACGTCACGTATGTCAGTGGCCCAATTTACAAAATTAATAGTAATTAATACACATAATGGCTTCCCTCCAAGCACCCTTCACCCTTAATGCACTTCCCTCCAAGCAGCCTTCACTCTTAATGCACGTCAGTTTTGCAATGACTCTAGACATGCATGTAATAATTTCTCATGAATACATTTTGCCTGTCATGTTTAGATATTAGAAAGTTGAATTACAAAGACACAGTACTTAACAGCACAATTCTACCCGACAGTGGCAATAATCATATACAGTGGCTGGTGAAGCTGCATGTGGCCCTTGACTGCGTACCTCTTCAGTTCACATCCAATTTTGTGTTCTGGTAATCGCATGCACAACAAATTTGTATTTGTATGTTAATGTGTATCTATCTGCATCCCGAGCGACTGCTTCAATGTGTGACCCTTAATTAAACTGAACCAACAACAGCAAGTGAAATATTATGTGAAGCATTCATACACTTTGATGATGGCTATATGGAAAAACAAACACATTCAAACTTTTATGCAACTGCTTTGCATAAAAGAAGCACCAAAAGGCAAAGATAGAGATGCAATTATTTTCTCTAGGCTGTCACGCACCATGTGTGGAAACATGCTATCTTCTAGAGCAGTGGTTTTCAACCAGTGGTCTGGGGACCAACAGTGGTCCTTGGGAGGGTTCCAGGTGGTCCCCAGCTAAATAATGAAAAGTTGGTTAACCAGATGCAACTCTGAGAGCGTAAAAATGCGTCCATTTGGTTTCATGTTTACACTCAAGTCTACACAACTAGAGAATGTAGAAGATTAATGGCCATTTTGGTCTGCATCTTTTGCCCGTTTTGTTTCCAAAATCCAGCCTGGAATTGTGGGCAAAAGCAAAAGAAATCTTTAGTTTGGGATCTGTGGGGCTAAAATGTCATCAAATAGAAAGAAATAGTGCTATGAAAAACCCCTGGTCTTGACACATTATAGAGATCAGTGGTGTGAAGATTAGTTGAGTCCTTTAATAATGAATATGAGACACCATGGAGTAGAAGTGTGATAAACTATCAAGCCATAGAAATAATCATTGGAGTTTTGGAGCCACAATTGACTATTTATGATTTATGTGTATGCCAGGCAAGTGCAGGCAGGGTGTTATGGGTGGAGAAAAGTCTCAAGAGTTATCTGTGAAGGATGCCAGTGAGAGGGAAGATGATGTGCTGTATAGGACGATAGTGACAAAAGACAGGAGGCAGAGTTGGAAGTGACAGAATTGAGGATGCCATTTGGAGTGGCATCGGTGGATGTGATCAGAAATGACTAGAGCGTCAATGCAGGTTTAGAAGGTTTAGGGATAAAGTAAGATGTCGAGATGCTTTGAGGAGGATGCTGAAAATGGAAACTGCCAGGAAAGACGAGGAGAGGAGGTGCAAAAGAGAAGGTTTACAGTACAATATGAATGCGGTGAGAGACGAGATGCAGCTGGCAGGATCACAGAGGACCAGATGGAAACTGATGATCCCGCTGTGGCGACCCCAACGGGATTTGCTGAACAGAAAGTAGGGTGCCTGGGTAACTGTCCCCCCACCCTTCCTGCTGCGAGGTGATCTGGGAGTGTGATGTGGTTAATGCTCTCCCTGCATCCATCTGGGTTAGGTTTTTAATGGGATTGCGGTAATTAAGATAGATGACTGGGAGTGTCCCGTTACCTTCGTTGTCACCGTGGCCACAGACCTTATCACTGGGCTCATTAGCCGTTCTCCTCTATGTCCCGTGAAACTGCCATTACTTTTCACTCCAATGCCTCTACTCTTCCTGCTTTTGTCTGCATTTATCTCTGCATATGATTGTATATAGAGCTGTAGTTTTCCAAATCACTTCGTCATCATCATTATCATCATCATCACCTTGATTCCAAAAAGTATTTAAATGTACTCCGAACCTCTAGCCCCACGCGTTGGATCTGTGAGGAACTAAATATCATGAGTTAATTGTTTTTAATCAAATAGCTAGTTGATGGAAAACTGCAGGGGTTCTGAAGTAGTGGATTGCAAACCATACATTAAAGTAATCAACGTTGACATAGACAACACATAAATAATGAGTAATATTCTGAATGGTTTTACAAATCAAAATATTTTTATTGACATATCAAATCTGAAGAGGTTGTCTTAAGTTATGTGTACACCCTGAGCAAGCAGTTTTGTAACAGTTGTAGAGAATGAGTCCTTCTTAACTGAAAGAAACATCAGGCAGATCCTGGCTGTAGGGTGGAAGGCTGAGTGCCTTGAAGTTGTTGGAAGTAGGTTGGGAGGTCACAGTCTTGATCTGCACTAGGTGGTCTATGATATGAGCCCATGAAACTGTTAAAGGTAGGGGAAGTGATTTCACTTTTGTCAGATATCCCCCTCAATTTTTTTCTGTTAAAATGCTCTATTATAAGGTGTGCAGACCATATATGGAGTTTCTCCCTCCCCCACATTAGCAGAGGAGCTAATAAAAGTTCCCCAGGTGGAGGGTGAATTCTCCTCCAATCAGGATCGAGCAGCAGGTTCACATAGTGTAGCTACTCTTGTGCGCCCCTAGTGCACCAGGCTGGTACTACACAATGAATTTCAAATCACTTACCTTTAAATGGAATACAGAAAAATATGTGGCGAGTGAGTACATAGCTGTATTGATGTCAATAGTAACTATATCAGTCATTGCCTTGAATGCCTTGAATGCCTTGAATGATCAATGTAACAAACAGGTTTAGAGTCACACACCATCTATGTACTGTATATACAGTAGATAGAAATGAGAATGGGAAAGTGTGCATGCAATAGCAAAAGACAGACATTGGTGTGAAGACTATACGCAGAGATGTCAGAAACACACACACACACACACACACACACACACACACACACACACACACACACACACACACACACACACACACACACACACACACACACACACACACACACACACAGTAGTGTGGAGCCCCATTTCTTAAATATGCCATGTAACTCCTCATATGAAAGGACTTTGTATTGTAAGTTACAAAGAGACACGTTGTGAGCTTGTAAATCAGTTAGGGTGAATTTGTTTCCTATGTAGTCAGTTACATACCCAATTTTGACGTTCATAATAATAATAATAGTAATAATACGACAATGAAGAAAGTCTCAACAACACATTGTTATAATCCAACATAGCCCTGGTCCAGTCAGTGCTTAGCCTCGACACCCAGGCTTTCGTTTTCGTTCGCGTTGTGCGAAAACGGAAAGCCTGGACTAACTTGTTACATACAGTGGCCTTGAGGGGGGAGTCAACCTTCCGGGATGATGTGACGTAGGACAGCAGTGGACGGGCGCGGGAGGGGCCGGGGATGACGACACGTTAGTGAGATCAAATCAGATCAGCTCGATCTGCCGTGTGGATCCCACGGCACCCCGCCCCCCCAAAGCCAAAATCATTGGATTAGGTTAGGCCAGGCTAGTCAGTGCTTAAAGTGAGTGTTGGTATAGAGCTGCCATTAAGCATTTGCATAATGAGTGCGATTGGCTATTGGATTGGCAATTGTTCTCCACTGGGTGTGAACTACAATGAAACTGGACAATGGCACTTAATGTGTTGGTTAGAGGACACAGAATGGGAGTATTTGTATTGAACTAGGACCTTACCCGTTGTGAATATACCGTATGAACACCAAATGATCTACAGTGTGGTTAATGTGATTTAATATCAATACTGGACATATAAAAAATATCGATTTTGCATCGATGTATCGATCCAACAGCCGACAATACAATGCATCGATACGTCCGCGAGAGTATCGATTCATGTTTAAAAAATTCAGGGTTCCCGCGGGATCTTAAAAAGTCTTAAAAGCATTGATTTTACAAATTTGAAAATAATACTTTAAAAAGACTTAAAGTATTGAATTTTTATATCTAGGTCTTACATTTTGCGCAGTTTGTAATAGCCAGAAAACGTTGCGGCGTAAACTTATCAATCATCAAGAAAATGATTTCTCGGTTACGCACCGTCGTACGGCGCAGTGCAGCGGCTGCACTACACACACACACACACCACGCTTCATGTACACACGCACAGAGGAGAGGAGAGGAGAGAGGAAGAAAAGACTCCGCTGTTGTGACTTTACGATGATCTAAAGTGGTCCGGGCGCGCGGGACCACTATTATTTGGACTTTAGAGAAATTGGTTCTATATATGGCATATGGAACCAAATGGACCCGCGTGCACCAATTCAGAATCAAAACGACTAGTAGCCTTGGTAACCGTCGGCAACTTTTTACATGTTGGATGTTTAGATGCCACGGTCCCACTGTCCCACTGTCGGAAGAAAAAAAATGCGAAATGACTTTCTTTTGCTTCGTTTGCCGTTCGCTCTCTATCTCTTTCTCTCTCTCTCCCGTTCTCCCTCTCTCTCTTTCTTTGCCTCTCTCTCTCTCTCTCTCTGTCTCTCTCTCTGTCTCTCTCTCTCCTCGTATACTTGCGTTGGTCGTTATAACAGGCAGCATCCAGCGGCATCCAAATGGAGTAAACCAAAGGTCTGATAGAACAGACACAACCCCATCCCTGACATGTCAGTATAACCATTCAACCTCTGCACCAGTGCGCCGATGAAACATGACGCTAAATAAAGTCATTCTGTCTGAACTGGCACTTAGCGTTGAGTTGCGCTAGCCGCTAGCGCAGCTTGTTAGCCAAGTGTGTGTGTGTGTGTGCGCGCGCGCGTGTGTGCGCGAATAACAAGGGTGACCAGATGTCCCCCTTTCTGTGGGGGATCTGGGACATTAGTGTTCAAATGCCATACAGGGGTCGACATTAAGGGAAATTTGGCACTGGCCCTTCGGGCCAGTGGATTGTCCAAATCACTGGCCAAACCATTAAAATCACTGGCCCAGGGGAATCGCCCTTTTTCCTTTTTTTGTATTTTTATTAGGGATGTCAGTAACGGTTAATTTTGTTGCCGACTAGCTGACAGGACTAACCGGAGGTTAACTGGATATTTATTTATTTATTTTTAACTAGCCTCTCCAGTATTTTTTTAATAGGCGTACCGTAAATTTAATACGGGCCTACATTCATATTGGTAGACAAATGATACCTATCCTATACATTTATGTATGCTCCTTTAAAAAGGCAATACAAATAAATATTAGACTTAATAATCAATAAACAACGCGTCGTGGTCTGCACGCATGGCTCTACATGCGTGCACGCACGCATAATCTACAACACTCGTCGTTTCCACTTCTGATCTGAACAATCAACTGGGCTGTTTTTTATTATTAAGAAAGAAGATGAACTTGCATGATCTGTGACTTTTCGCGGCGGAGAACCCCCTTTAAGTTCGTCTGGTATTATGATTTATGATGATGAGGAAGAGGAGGAGGATACGTTAGCGCATGGCAAACTTCGCCCAATAGCCATGCTAGTGTGGACAGAGGAGGACGCGGCGGAGTTTATAGCGCTAAAAATGTCAAACATGTTGTCCCACTATGACTCGGTTTTAGTTTTGACAAGCAACGTGCACGGCAGTTCATTTCACAGCGTGGATGTAAGCCTGGAGATCGAGGCTCAGCGCCGAGCGAGGTCTGGCAGCAGCCAGCCACAGCGGTTTAGTAGACAGAGCCAGGGGCGGATTGGCCATCTGGAGTACAGGGAGTTTCCCCGGTGGCCTGCGCCACCTAATAGCCTGGACAAGATCCAAAATGCACTAGTGGCAAAAAAATGAAACCAAATGGACCCGCAGGGGTCCATTTGGTTTCATTTTTACGCTCTGAAAGAGTTACATCTGGTTAACCAGCTTCCCCCCCAGGGTGGCCTGTCAAAGGCAAAATTGTCCCGGTGGGAAAATTTGTGCCAATCCGCCCCTGGACAGAGCCATAGATATATAAGAAAGCTAGATGGCTTGAGGTGGAGCCTCTGACGTCGTTCACGGCGGCCAGCGCGGGCGAGCCATCTAGCTTTCTTATATCTATGGAGAGAGCCATCTGTCGAGCGCATGAAAGAGGGAAAAACTGGAATAGAGCGTCTGTGTCAGAGCGCAAAAAACAGCTATTTTAAAGTGTTTATGAGTTAGGATAAGTTTTTCTTCATGGACATTGACTTGTTAAATAAATTAAAAAAAAATATTGTGAAATAAAAATGTATTTATTATTAATTTATTTTTAGGAGGTATTCCTCTACTGGCCCACGGGGCCAGTGTAGGGCGCCATCTGGTGGTCCGAACGTGTATTGCAAGCCATTCGGGCCATTCGGGCCATTTGTCGACCCCTGCCATAAAGTTGCTGACCCCCTCCTGTGCCAGTTATCAATACTTCTGTGCCTCAAAAAACAGCTTGGATCTGGTCACCTTGGAGAGTTTGAGTAGCTGCTCTACAAGCTCTCAGCATGACTTGTAGATCATCAGTTATTTAATTAAGATTATATATATATATATATATATATATATATATATATATATATATATATATATATATATATATATATATATATATATATATATATATATATATATATATATATATATACCTGTATATAAAAATTAATAAAAATATCTGCGGTCTATTTTATCAATTTGCTCCTGGACGTAATTCAGACTAGGCCTAGGTGAAGTACAACTTTGCTGTTTCTCAAATAAAATGTATAACAGTATTACAGCTTTCATTGATTTATTTCAAATTTGAAACATTGTCTAGCCTGTAAGGTAAAAAAGGGTAAAAAAAAAATCGAAATCGAAATCGAATCGAATCGTGGTGTATTCTTGAGTATCGAAAAAAATCGAATCGTTGGGTCAGGAAATCGATACTGAATCGAATCGCCATGATGGGTGTGATTTACACCCCTAATCAATACCAATAATGTATTTTGATGAAGTACTGCAGATCTGTTGTAGTTGTGGATACTTGATCATGGGAAAAGGGGAAGCAGTCATAGCAAAGCAAGGTGCACAGTTAACTGGTGATACATATTTTGGTTGCATTAAAGTAGGTGTTTGTGTGAACATCATGAAACCACTGGTTTAGTAAGTGAAGGGTGGTGAGTCTTAGTAAGCACACACACACACACACACACACACACACACACACACACACACACACACACACACACACACACACACACACACACACACACACACACACACACACACACAGTTAGTGTCGCACGCTGTGTGCTTGTGTTTCCAGGGACCACCAAACGGAACAGTCCCTAAGGGGTCCTGATCCTTCCTGGGTACCTTTTAATGTGTACAGTAGCCTACTTTTATATCAATTATATACCACCGCGGTCGTATATAATAAAAGGGCAGAAAACTCCATAGTCAGCTGGCACGCTGCGAAGCAGATAATCGAGGCTATGTTTTTTTCTTGATTGAAAAGAAAAGCCAAACGATTATTTTGCTTTTGTATGGAACTGAATTTCGGAAACAAAACAGTCAAACTGCCAAAGATTTACATGTGGTTAAGCAACTTTCCAAAATTTAGCCTGGAGACCAGCTGCAATCCTCTCAAGCAACTGTCCATCATTTAGCCTGGGGACCACCTGGAATCCTCTCAAGGACCACGCGGATCACTGGTTGAAAACCACTGTTTTAAGCCATTATGCACGTCCCTACTATTGTGTTAAAGCAGCCACACAGCCGACACGCAGATAATCGAGGCTATGTTTTATTTCTTCATTGAGTGAGCAGCAGAGCAGGCAATGCAATGCGTTGAGCGAGGGTCGGCGATTCGTTGTAGTCGTTGCGCTGGCGTCTCACTCATGTCCATGCGTTTCTATTCCCCGCAATAATATTCCATGTTGGGTCGGCGTGCAACACTTCGAGCTCCAGCTTGAGAGAGATGGGCTATGTGGCAGCCTGCATGATAGGGGCGGGGGGCACTTTCCCCATATAAACTAATGGGGAAATTGTCGTGCACAAATAAAAATTCATTATGAATCAACGGTGTGTTAATTTGGCAAAAGGGCTTCGTCACTCTCTTCATGATATTATGGTGAAAGTCTGTGTGAAAACTTACAGCGATTGGTGGTGCCATCGCGGAGTTATTTGTGTTTCAGACATTCATTCATTCAGACGGACGGACAGACAGACAGACATTTCGTGGATTATATTGACATGAAAAGCCATCATCTCTGTTGGGCGGAAACATAATGTGTCCAAAACATATTAGAATTCAACTTCAAAAGTAGCAGATCTAAAACTTCAAAACGGGTTGATTAAACATAGAATTCTAGAATGATTAGAATGATTAAGTCAGAAGAAAACACAATCATACATTGCATGCAAACATGCATTTCAGCACCAAGGACAGTGCACAATCTGCACATGCATGGATTGGTGAATGGTTCAGCACCACTACCGATAGTCACAGGTCATGTACACTAGCTTGATTATCTGGCTTGAGTTCAGCTTCCTGAAGCTTGAGTCTAACTTCATCCACTATCTGAGCGATTCCAAGGGGGAGGAGTTTGGTTCATACGAAACAAACCAACCACACAAACACAGCCAACGAACAGTTCTAGGATGTGAACAAAGGTTTAAACGACCTGATGTTGACGTTGTAACTGTTACGCTATTGAGTGACAGGGCTGTTGGTCAGTCACCTGTGTCTGTTTGGTTTTGCCGTTAGATCAACCCCCAACTCTGACTGATTGGTTAAAAGAATCCCTGGCTAATAAGACAAATATGCCTTAAAACACTATACTTGCCTTTTATAACTAAAACATGCAGATAAAAACGCCTTCAATACTTGATTTCTTTCATAAATAGAGAATCTTTCACTCAACAGGAAGTGCTCCTGTTGCAGGATGATGATGTCACATGAGCATGTGCAGTCTAGGCACATGGACATGTGACATCATCATCCTGCGACAGGAGCAGTTCCTGTTGAGTGAAATATTCTCTATTTATGTAAAAAAAGATGCCAATGGTGTTTTTATTTGTTTATTTTAGTTTTTTAGTAATGTTTTTTTTGGCGATGTTTGTCTTATTAGTCAGAGATCCTTTTAAGTACATCTTGGTACACGTGTGAGTGGAGTGAAAACATACTCTCTCCCCATGCCTTCAGCCTGGTGGAGACAACAATAAACAACAATGAACAACTGGCTGGGTTGTTACAGTAGTCTTTGAAAAGTGCAGTATGTCCTCGTCCTCCATCTGGCATTGTAGTCTTTTCTGAAAGAAATTACCATAGTGACTCTACTCGGCGCTGCTGCTCAAAGTCCAACCAAGAAAGTGCAACATACCGTATCACTAAAGGTATGAAATCCTTACACTGCGCATCCTTTGACACTGTGTGTCAAATAATTGATTTCAAAAGTACATAGCAATCTTGTTTTGAAATCATGTTTCTTTGTGTCTATTCACTAAAATAAATCATATTCATTGGCAAAAGTCCTTGGACAAATAATACATTGCAAGGCCACGGATGAACATGGATGAAAAGACATGAAGTCCATCTGAAGTACATTTACTTGAGGGACTGCAATGCATTGTGGGCTTGTCAAGACAGGAGAGGGGGGGAGGAGACTGCTTTTAAAACATTTACTGCAGGATTAAAGAATCACAATACCCATTTGACTGCCATTGGTTTTCACCAAACTTTGAAGAACCGCCGGGCCATGATCGTCGTTCCATTTCATGAAAATCCACCTTAAAACAGTGTGATCGGATGTGGTATTGTCCCAAAAATATTCCACAGTCCTAATAGTAGCCTTAACCCATACAAACTGATTCTACGGATGCCTTCTACATCCTATGCTTCTATATGTTATGCTTATGTCATATTGTTGTCGGACAGACAACAAATTTCAACTTTTTGTGTACATTTTCATAAATACATGCCTTAGACTACTTGATCATACTACAATGTCACACACAAGCATCACAATTGTAGATCTGATATTTCTGAACACAGTGAGGTTTTCACCCGACTAAAATCCTTCCTGTGTGTGTGTGTGTGACGTATGCGCTAGCCTCCATGCTCATATTATTTACACTAGTCATTAGGTCCCAGCAACAATGCCCCTCATCACTCAGTGACCTGTCTAACCCTCTCTCCGCAGACAGACAGGTCCCAATGACAGGAGAAAGTCAGGCTTCCATCAGGGTCTTGTAGAAAAGCGCTGAGAGGGCGTAATAAAACCAACAAAGGTCAACACATTGATCTGTCTGTTGATTGGACGGCTTGTTGAGCTGCCGTTTGTCCTCCAAGTGTTTTAGATCATCACATTAAAGGAAGGCACATGTTTGGTCTGTTGGCATTGAGAAGGAATTCAGTCAGCCATTATGCGAGGTCCCATTCATTTAAACCTAAACCATTAATCTCTTAAGCCCCTATACCTTTGTTGGGTGACACATAATCTGGAAGATCAACAATTAGTTATCATAAGCTATGTCACACACAGCTATAGTATGTCACGCACACATGCACACAGACACAAAACTCCCCACCAGACAAAATATTACAGCGTAAATGCATAGGTGCTCACTAGAAATTCAGCTTACATCAGTGGCTTGAGGGTTTTTGGTAATCGCATGGTAAAAGTTTTTTGTTTCCATCTGATATACAGTACAGTAGTGAACATTCATTATTTATGTTAAGGCTATGCTAACATCAAGGTGCTATATGCAAATGATCCGCACAAGCAGCAGCCCTGTGTGGGAATTTAACAAGCAGGTTTTGGCATAGATGTCGAATTTTAAGCATGGCTGTTCAATTATTGACGATTTGCATGTTGAGAAGTAGGCCTGGGGTGCATGTGATTAGATTTCAATACACTATCACAGCAGTTCTCAACCTGGGTTCACTGGGTTGTGTATGACGCATATAGGCAAGGGCTGGTGGCAAAATAATAGCTACACTGGAGTCATTGGAACAGAGGTCCATTTCTGAGCAGTAAACATGTTGGACATACAAGGTTTCTACTTGACAGTGTTGAAAGACACGACAGAGTAGGACACTGGGAGTTCGAACTGAATCATGACGCGAACTGAGTTATAACAGATGAACTGAATTATGACAGATAAACTGAATCATGAAATTAGCTGTATCATGACAGATAATAATGGCATATGATCTGAGTCATGACAAATTATGAAATGAAGTGAGTCATTAAATAATTACATAATACAACCTGTTCAAAATGTGGCAGTCAATGTTTTAATTGAAACCAAGATTACAGAGTAAAGTAGTAAAGTCTTAGCTTTACTGCATAGGCTCCCGGTTGTTTGTAGGATTGAATGTATATATTTTTTTATAATATTGTTATTTCAATAATCAACTCAATAAAATATTCTAATACAGGACATTATTTCACTGACCATCACAGTATTTTTCTACAGTATGTTTTGTATTGCTACATGAATAACCTTCAGAATTTCATCTACCTGTATGCCAATGAACAGTGCATTGCCACCCAACCCAATGAACCCCAGGCCATTAAATAGCACCTGGGGAACAAAACAAAAAACTGAGTGTTACTTGGGCATACTCACCCCATGTACTGTATCTTGGAGTAACATAGACCAGGGCACTCCTTCAAGAAACAACAGGAAAACACAAAAGCCAAGCTCAACACCCACAGTAACATCCTGCACAAACTAGTAAACTCAAAGTGAGGCGCAGGTTCACAAAAGATCCATGCAGCTGCCATGGCCTTGTGTCTCTCTACAACGGTGTACTGTATGCCTGTAAGCCGATCACATCACACGAAAGTGATTGACACAGCTTTAAACGACACCTGCCGCATCATCACAAGATGTGTCAAGACAACACTTCCTCTGTGCATCAATCTGCTAGCTGGCATCTCTCTTCCACACATCAGTGTATCTCTCAATCAGACACTCGCATTGTACACTCACGTATCCGGAGAACTTGGCAGTTTTCCGACTTGCTGCGCTTTGGTGCATTTTTCTTTTGAATTGAGAAAGAGAGGGTAATTGTTTAGATGATATCAGATGAAGTAGGAATGCTAAAAGTTTGAACATCAAATATTAAACAATGTCATTCATTTGGTGGACAATATCCTAAAATAGTAGGGCAACTTATCATTGGTATTTACATACTCACCTTTTTTATTCTTTATCTAGCTGAACATCTAATTGCGCAAAATAATTTCATCACTTTGGAAATGAACTACATAATGAGCATAATGATGAAGACTTTTCTTTAAAGTGAGTAAACTGGCAGGATGTCTGGTATTCCCACATAGCAGCTCCATGGAGGCTCCCATCTACTGTAGAGACACTTGCAGTCTTACCCCTCCAGACAATCAAACAAACGAGCATCAAGACATCCAACATTCAGCAAGATGAACGGCAAAGTGACACGCATGCATGCATGAATGGCTGGACAGAGAAATGCCAACCAACAGAAAGCCTCGCTAGTGGCCACGACCTAGGCTGGACAAACTGGAATCTGTAATGCGCTGATGAGTCTGGAACTATAACAGAAGACACGTGCAACTGTGGATCAGTACAGGCAATGTCCCAGCTAAACTGAAATGTGACGATTCCCCCTGGTGCAGTCCAGAAGGACAGAGTAGGAAGGACCTAGGATGTAGTAGGAAGGACCTACTACATCAGCTGTGGCCAGATTCGAAGAAAAAAATGTTTGGATAACACATGCTTTTTCACAGAAGGATATCAGTTTAGATTTTCCATCTCTTCGCTTATTGATTAGTGTCTGATGGATATAAAAGAGCTTTATGCCTGCTGGTTTTAAGCACCGTATTTAGTAACAGCATGGTGGCAGGTACCATGGTGTTATTTACAGTAACTTTGGCCAGGTGTTGTTTCACTGTGGCACAGGAGGTAGTGAAGCTGTTTGGGTTCGATCAGCAGCTCCTACTGGCTAATGGTGTCCTTGAGCAAAAAAAAGCACTGGACTCCCTGCTGCTCCTAATAGTTGGGATGTGTTAAATGCAGAGTTTGCACTCCAGGAGAGAGGCGTGTGTGTGTGTGTGCGTGATCATGTGCGTGAAAGCAATTGAATACACAAACCCCTAATAGCTACAAGGGCACACAATTGCATTGCGGCTATGCAGGAGTCTGAAAAGTTTAAACACCATGATGGTGTAACCATGACTAGACCACATTCTGTTTCTGTTAAAGTTTACAAATCGCTGAGTAGATGGCCGTTTTTGACATGATTTATTATTCTTTTTTGCACAAATGAAATTCATTCACGTGCCTACAGTAATTCATCGTACTTCTCCCTCCTCCCCTCTCTCACTCTCTTGTTAGATTGTGACTGTTTCCTCAGCTGTGTAAAGCGGATTTTACACAGCTTGCCTGAAAAGAACTTTTGTTGCCTGTTCCTGTATGTTCCCTCCATCCTCTGTGTCATGTGAGATGACAACTACTTTATAGAATGAGAGAGAGAGGAGTGAGTAAGACATGAATGCATAATTTGCATAAAAAAGAACAATAACAACACAACCGTATCCAGCTATTTAGAAATGTGTATTTACAAAGCAGTTTTAATACATGCACTGTTATTATACATTCTGGAAACAGCCCACTAATGGAGATGGTCTGGGCACCATTTACACAGGAGTGCAGCAGGGGGGCATGCAAGCATTGCCGTGGGCTCCCTAATCACGAGTCAGGTGTGTTGGTCAGTCTGTGTCTGTCTGGCAGCGTATCTGGGCAGCACCACAATTCATATGCACACTGTTGGTAGCCACAGAAGTACATCTATTCTACTTTCATATAGTGTTTTGAAGGGCCTCCAATGTACAAATTAACAAACTAGCGAAGTCTTTATGGTAGATATGAATTAATTTGTTTGGCAGCCATGTCTATGGACTTTGTTTAGGACAGTAAATGAGAACGTAAGACGCCATCTGGCTGATAGACTGTACTGTAAATACATCTTGTAATAGATAATTCATAGAAGAAAGGAACGGGCCATGAAGGAAAGAAAAAACACAATTACTAGTGCTTTGTGAGGGATGCTAGCCTCTCTAATATCTACAACCCCAAATCCGTTGAAATTGGGACGTTGTGTAAAATGTAAATAAAAACAGAATGCATTGATTTGCAAATCGTTTTCAACCTCTATTCAGTTGAATACAACACAAAGACAATATAATTAATGTTCAAACTGATAAACTTTATTGTTTTTTGAAATTATACAATCTTTTGTAAATTGATCCCTGCAACACGTACCAAAAAAGTTGGGACGGGGGCAACAAAAGATTGGGAAAGGTCATGAATGCACAAATAACGCCTGTTTGGAACATTCCACAGGTAAACAGGTTAATTTTAAACAGTTTAATATCGTTATTGAGTATAACAAGACCATCCCAGTCGCTCACAATCAAAGATGGGGCGAGGTTCACCACTTTGTGAACAATTCTGTGAGAAAATCATCCAACGGTTTAAAAACAATGTTTCTCAACATTCAATTGCAAGGAATTTGGTGATTTCATCATCTACAGTCCATAATATAATCAAAACATTCAAAGAATCTGAAGAACTTGCTATACTAAAGCGTCAAGGCCGAAAACCAACACCAAACACTTGTGACCTTTGATCCCTCAGGTGGCTCTGCATTAAAAACTGACATCATTGTGTAAGGGATATTATTGTGTGGACTCAGGAACACTCAGAAAACCATTGTCAGTTTACATAATTTGTCGCTACACCTGCAATTGCAAGTTAAAAATCTACCATCGAAAAGCAAAGCCATACATCAGAAAGGTTGGTTTGAAAAAAACCAGAAATGCCTTCTCTGGGTCCACTATCATTAGAAATGTGGACTCATCAGACCACAGCCCACTTTTCCACTTTGTGTATAACCATTTTAAATGATATTGTACCCAGAGAAGGCATTTCTGGTTGTTTTTCTAGTTGTTTTTTCAAACCAACCTTTCTGATGTATGGCTTTGCTTTGCATGGTAGAGTTTTAACTTGCAATCGCAGGTGTAGCGTCAAATTCTGTAAACTGACAATGGTTTTCTGAGTGTTCCTGAGTCCACACAGTAATATCCTTTACACAATGATGTCAGTTTTTAATGCAGAGCCACCTGAGGGATCAAAGGTCACAAGTGCTAGATGTTGGTTTTCGGCCTTGATGCTTTAGTATAGCAAGTTCTTCAGATTATTTGAATGTTTTGATTATATTATGGACTGTAGATGATGAAATCACCAAATTCCTTGCAATTGAATGTTGAGAAACATTGTTTTTAAATCGTTAGATGATTTTCTCACAGAGTTGTTCACAAAGTGGTGAACCTCGCCCCATCTTTGATTGTGAGCGACTGGGATGGTCCCGTTATACTCAATAACAATATTAAACTGTTTAAAATTAACCTGTTTACCTGTGGAATGTTCCAAACAGGCGTTATTTGTGCATTCATGACCTTTCCCAGTCTTTTGTTGCCTCCGTCCCAACTTTTTTGGTACGTGTTGCAGGGATCAATTTACAAAAGATTGTATAATTTCAAAAAACAATAAAGTTTATCAGTTTGAACATTAAATATACTGTCTTTGTAGTGTATTAAACTCAATATAGGTTGAAAACGATTTGCAAATCAATGCATTCTGTTTTTATTGACATTTTTCACAACGTCCCAATTTCAACGGATTTGGGGTTCTAGCTTTTGGTGTGTGTGCACAAACTTTTCCCTACACAAACATGACCTTCCCATTGACAATGCCACAGCCCCTTCCTTTTGGAACTCACTCCCATTTCACATCATAGGCAATCCAATAACTTTCCCTGTTCAAAGCCTCAAAACCTGCTTTCCCCACATAATTCTATTCCCCATGTTGCCTTTTAATTTTCATGTATTCTTTGTTTGTCTTTGTTTTGGCTTTTTAAGTAGTTATTCTCTTAATAAAGTTGTTTATTTGTTCTGTTTTGTAGTGCTAGCACATGGCATATCCAGATGTTAAGTGTACTAAAAAACGACTTTCTGGCCTTGACAGCCCATACACCCAAACAGAAATGTCTTATCTGATTGCATTAAACAAAGTTAATCTGAAAATGCCACTCATTTATGTTTGTGCATACCCTCTGTACACACTTAGGCTATTATGTCACGGTGTCAGAGTCCTATCACCGAAAAACCGACAGCTTTTGATACCGGTTTTACCGGTAAAACCGCGCCCCCCACGTCCCCCGTTTTCATAGTAAGCCATAACGGCCATTCGTAGTTTTGATCCACGCGTTGCAGATGCAATCGGCTATATGCATCCTACACGGAGCCTAAGAGAATAGACAAAGTTACGCCAACTCCATTTACTTCATGGGGCCAGTCCAATGGCGGCTCTTCTACATATAAATGCATTGGCAGCAACCTATTTTGAATTATCTCAAGCCCCTTTATTTTAGATCGTTTACTTACTGTACAATACTTTAAAACAGTTGACTTGTTGCACATATGCCTAAACAGCTCTTATTTGCGACGCCCTCGTTGAAAGCGATGCATTTGCAACTCTATTCAGGCTTTATGAACAGCAGCTCGAGCGCTCAGTTTGTGCCTCCTCAATGTCGTAAAATCTGACACTACAGGCTCTGATACGAAGCCAGCAGACCGTGCGCACATACAAAGACAAAGGAGTCTTCAGCCCCTGCCCTGTGCCCATTTACTCAGTATATAAGACTGGCTATGGCCATGGTCGCCCATCCCCCCTCTAAAACTCTTTGCTCGTCCTTGCAACAGTTTGCAACAGGGACAGCTCTTAGCTCTCCAAGCTAAAAACACAACACAACACAACACGCTAGCATGCTACTCACGTTGTTGCGCCTGTTGTCCATAAACAGCTTACAGATTTGTGAAGGTTTGATTACGTGGTCCTTGTATGCGTGTAGTAGGCATGGTGGAAGTATTCCTTGACACGAAAAAGTTTAGGAGCGAATCGAGCGATTATGCTGCTCCGTGTGAAGCTAACAGTCCCGGATATAACGTTTCCCCAATTGGGGGGGAGGGGCAGCCCATTGCATTCCAGCATGTTTGGTGGGGCAGTCAGGCCATTGCCCCCCCTCCATACACATGACTATATCCGACCCTGGTGGAGTACTACTGAGCAGTGCACATCAAGTTTGCAGCGAAGGAGACAATTTTGTAGGCAACTCTGGCGCATATATTTTGTAGTATAAACATCGACAACAATATTACCATACTTACAATTACAATACTTAACATACCAAGAACGTACAATATTGAATGAATGGACGCAAAAAATAATAATAATAAAAAAAATAAATAAAAAAAAAGTTTTTTTTTTTTTTTTTTTTTTTTTTTTTTCCGGTATATTCGGTGGGCAAGCAAAGTACCGGTTTTGGCGCCCCCTACCGGTAATACCGGTAAAACCGGATATCGTGACATGCCTACCCTCTGTACACACTGATGCTATTATATGATGATTGCCGTACTGAAATGTGCTCTGTGTGTGTGTATGATGGTGTGTGCGTGTGCGGACTGTACACACATGCGTGTGCCCGTCCGATAACTATCAGGGAGACATTGAGTAATGGCTTTCAGTGGGTGATTTACTGGAAGTGCTTGTGCTAAAGCATCTGTCAACAGTCCGGTGAGGTATAAATGTGTTATCTGTGTCCTTTCACATAATGATAACTCCCTGTACCTTTAACTGCACTCTACTTATCCTCTCCGTTCTCCTGGGTGCTTCCAGACAGTCAAGTCACCAAGTCGCCAAAAACTGCGAGCCACAGGCGCAGGTTTTTAGGTGTTTAGGAGGGAGAAAACACATTTAAAATAAATAATTGTATTTTTTTGTAGTTTTACCCCCTAAAAAATCGACATAATTTTTTTTTCAGAGAAAAAAAAGAGGTTTTATTTGTACGCAAAATCGTGAAGCCCTAATCATTCCAATATGATATTGTATGTATACTTTACTTCACACACTCGCTTGCTTGCTCACTCACTCACTCTATTACATTCCCTCACAAGGGCTCACAGAGACACGTGAGTGCACATGTTCATGCACAATGCGACGAAGATTACAGCGCTCTTTCAGCAATGGCGAAACCAATTTAGAAGCTGTCAAAGGCCCTTTCAATGCATCAGCCATCCACAGCTGCCAGGGAAGGCCATTTATCTGGCATTAATCCCAGGAACACGACCCCTCATCCCCAGTTCCATCAGCACTGCCATGGCGTACTGTATTCTATTGAAATTCATGGAAAATAAATGATGAGGCGCACATACACACACACACATGATCTACAAGCTCATAGATTGGCCTTGCATTCTGTGAGTCACCATTGTCAGGTGGTTAACCAGTCTGGATGGTTGTGCGGAGTCCCTCAGGATTCTATGCAAGGGTATTTTCTGATATTGTGAGGAGAGCTATAAATGGATCGACATGCTCACAACAAGTTGGATCGCTTTCAATGCGGTTGGTCAAGTAAAAGTTTAAATCCACAATTTAGACAGTCTCATTCAGAGCCAATTACAGTAGAGCGAGCAAGGTAAACACAGGGTAATACAGACAATGCGTAGAGTCAGTGTGTCTCAAGAATATAGGATCTTGTGCAAACCAAGAACACAGCGTTGGTGTGTACTGATGCCAATTCAATCTGTCTAGATAAGCTCCATCATCACGCACTAAAGCCCTTTTCATTAACTTCTTTGACTTTCTTACAATTTTGAAAATGTTTCTGGAATAGCTCAACGTGTCAATCTATTGACATGTGAGGTGTAGTGCCTTTTTAAATCGTTTAAAAAGGCAAAGAAGTTAAGGAATAAGGGGTTTAGCAGTGACAAAAATCTATGCCTTAGTATGGTAAATCAAATCATCACTGTCATGGGTCCATACCACATTTATTCAGAACTTTTGGTTGCATAAATTGCATACTGTACACTATTCAGTGATATATTTTCTGCCATTTTTAGTCATTTTCTGCAGATTAATATTCACTAAAGCAAGGCATAGCTACTACACTGTTCAGACACTGTGGACTTATAGATGAATAGAAAGAATAGAAAACAGGACATTCCATCTTCATCATAGAGACATCAATAGATTATATGCATAGCAGCCACATAGAACTCGGGGGGCCTCTTCCTTAACTCCTTCACCTTTGTTATGAATTAAGGTCAAACATAGATTGAGAACAACATGTTTTATGACACAACACACAAATAAAACATAATGGTTGAGTGCAGAACACCTTCACACATGCACAAGCATGCTATGCATGCAAACCACCTCTCTTGTCCCCTGAGCTCTTTGGCATTGTGACAGCGCCACAGATGCATGATTGGGGGATATTATACACACAGGGACGATTGTACCTTCGGTCTCCGCAGACATGTAAACCTCTTACAGAGTTGATTATATAGTTTCATGCACAGCGTCAGTGGATTGGTGCCCGGTGGCTTCCCTGAGAGAGGGGGGGGGGGTGAGATTAACAGCATGTCAGAGGTCAGTGCATCCTCACTATGCTCCTCACAGCAGGAACAATCATATCCACACCATACAGTGCCTGTCAATTCCAATCACCTTACTGAGGGGCTCACACACACTGTATTACATGTCAACATATTGTCACTGTGGGGGCAGAAACCTCTTATGTCCATATTCTAACCTTTTCCAAATGTTTTCTTTACTACTGTGTCATAATGTCACACAAAATGTATCAAAAAAATCATCAAGTTCACAATGCAAGGTTTTGAGCTCGCAGATCTGCTACTGCAAATTGTATATCTATATTTTTTTAATCTTGAAAAGTACCAGTTTTACTGTGAGGTTTCCACCCTGCAGAGATGATATGATTGGTATTGGTAATATAGACAGACTGGGGCGGTAATGTGCACGCACGCACGCACGCACGCACGCACACACACACACACACACACACACACACACACACACACACACACACACACACACACACACACACACACACACACACACACACACACACACAATGATTTAAATGGTACACCGCTGTCACCATCTGAGGCCACGTTTACACGGAGACGCTTGCGAGTAAAGACGATAAAATATTTTATCAGAAGTGCCTTTCGTTTATATGGTGACGGCGTTTTTTGGGCTTGAAGACGCAAAAATCTCAAACCACCCTTGAAAGTGGAAAAGTTGTATACGCTCCAGCGCAGCGTCTCCGTCTAAACAGGCCAAGACGCAAAACTGGCTGTTCTGCTCACGTTGTCTAGGCAACGCAGACGCTTTGGGCGACTCGTATTGAAATATGAACAATATCAAATACAAATGTAAGCCGGTTACACAAATATTAGCAATGCGGCACGCAAAATAGGCTACTTATTGGAAGGTTAGGACATTGGGAGAGAGAGAGAGAGAGAGAGAGAGAGAGAGAGAGAGAGAGAGAGAGAGAGAGAGAGAGAGAGAGAGAGAGAGAGAGAGAGAGAGAGAGAGAGAGAGAGAGAGAGAGAGAGAGAGAGAGAGAGAGAGAGAGAGAGAGAGAGAGAGAGAGAGAGAGAGAGAGAGAGAGAGAGAGAGAGAGACTCAAATGTGGTCTTGTATATCGCATAATAAGGTTGTCTGCACATCAGGATGGTAGAACGCGCCTCAAAAGTGCTCTTGTACATCGCGTAAGATACGATGATTGAGGCTTGATGATCAAATATTTGGTATGGGCATTTATTAATACTATTGATTGCAGCTGCGTTTCCAGCTCATCAATGCAAACGAAGCGTTGTTGACTACGCATGTTTTAGTCGCTGTCTGACATGACAACAAGTTACGGGATGCAGGTTATATAACTTATTTTGTATATATTGTAATATTGTAATATCAATAGCCTCGGTGGACATGGGGGGGAGAGACAGACAGAGAGAGCGCTGGTGTGTTTTTTTTTTTTTTTACCTGTGTTGTAAGTTATTTCACATTGCTGAGTGGCCATGTGATGTACAATAAGTTGTAGAACAGGGACAATCTGTCGCGAGGAAAATAAGTCCGTGCAGTATAGGGAATTTCAATGTTCTCTTCAGAAGTTCATATTTTTGCTACTGTAGGCTGTATAAGCTGGTCTGCATCTGATTAAATGAATGAAGGAGGATGCAGCATTCGTGCGGTCCATAGTCCTGAGTCCTGACTGCTCGCATTTAGACCACGTGTCGCCAATATTGTGTCCCGCGGGGCTCCTGTTCATAGCCCCCTCGCTGCATAGTCTAATTATCAGTGATGTTTGGAACTTCAGTCAGTTGTACCCGGGCGTCCCGGGAAACCGGGATCCCGGTATTAAACCCTACGCCGGACCCTTCCAGGCCGACCCAGAGCCGGTCGCGAAGCACCGCCGCGGACAAAGTGCGCCCGGCGGGGGCACAGGGCAGCACGCCCAATGGATTTCTACACACTTTTGCGTCACTGTATGCACACAGATTTCCTCATGAGAACGCTCGTATAGACGCGAAATAATAAGTGAAGACGCGACGCCACTTTTGCGTCTTCTGTTCACATAGTCTCCGTGTAAACGTAGCCTAAAACTGTTGCTTGTTGGACTCTAGTACGCTGAACAAACACGGTTTGGTGGTCAGTTGTCCAAGTGATCATGGATGCTGGACAGTGGACACTTGCACTTGTACACTGGCATATACTATAGCAGTGTGTGTGTGTGGAGGATCTTATGAATACTGGGCAAGCAGTAACGTTGGACTATTGGCATGTTTGTCTGGCAAACTACAGTAGGTGTGTGTGTGTGTGTGTGTGTGTGTGTGTGTGTGTGTGTGTGTGTGTGTGTGTGTGTGTGTGTGTGTGTGTGTGTGTGTGTGTGTGTGTGCGCGCACTTGTGCATGCGTACACTGTAACAAGTCGGTGAATGTGGAAAATGTGATATACAACGTAATTTGCATCACATCAAAATTTTGTGCAATAAATCCAAACTGTACGGTGAATATGCAAGTTGAAAGCATGCAATGTAGAGTAGAGAGTTTCCTCTGGCATACAGTATTATCTGTGCATGGAGACATGTGGGCTAATGGAGTAGTTTGGAAGGAGAAGCGTAACAGATAACTGTTTTCGCCCCCGGCCTTTACAAAAGCAATATTTCTACAGTAAATATCAGAGTTGTATGTAGTGCAGATGGTTTTCTATGCCGTGCAGTATTTGCATTTGCGCACGGAGAGATGTCTGCTAATGGGGTGGTTTGGATAAACGGCCATATTGTGTTGTCGCTGGTGAATTAGGGTAGAAGGATGGCAGGGTGCCAACTCGCTGCAATTTGTCCATACCTCCAGACAGAGAAGTGTTATTTGATTGTATTAAATGACCTCAAACTTACAAACATTGCAGCTGACAAAAAGATTGAATTATCCTCTCTCTGCAAAGTGTTTGTTTCATTAAAATGTGCTATAGACATGTTATGTGCTACTTTCTATCAAGGAATGGAGCTGTCTAATTGTCTCACACGGTTTGGCAGAATAAAACATGTGCAGCATCTTACTGGCATGAGAAGCAAACACTGTCCACTTCCTAAAACACTCTTACACTCCATAACGGGCCACGAGTGTGACACACTGACAGACACACAGCCATTTATGCCCACTATGGTATGCACTCCTTTAACATGGTTGTGTATATTCGAGTCAATCGACAACTTGATTGATGATGTGCATTTAGAAAACACTTTCTCCAGAGCCACTTACATAAGCAAGGCAAAAGCATACATAAAATGCATAGACAATGGTAGTGCCTCAGTAATGTAGGATCTAAGGAAACAGTCTTCCAAAGAGTATAATATGAAATAAAAATCTGTAGGGTGGATGAAAGCACAGATGTGTGCAGTAAAGTTATAATAAAATTATCTGTGTGTGCTCCCTGTCTGATGAAGTGACGATGAGTGGTGTGTACGTGCGTGCGCTCATGTTGGTTTGTTAGAGCCATAGAGTATAGACAGTTGTGACAGAGTGGTTCATCGTAAAAAGTCTATGTAGCGCAGCTGCCATTAGATGGGAGAGAACGGAGAGGTCGCAACGTAACTCTGTCTATACTCTAAGGCTCATCTCTGTGTTGTAATGTACTGTACTGTTTTTATCCAATCATGACTCATCATACGTAAACCAACAAATCGTGGATTTACATTGTTTTTTTTCCCCCCACTCGATTGCAGCGGACCCCTTCCCCCTTTTTGTAGTGTGGAGGGTTGGTGGCGCTATCCACAAAAATTTCAAAAACTATCGATCCAAAAGAGAAGCAACGCTATGAGAAAATGTAGTTAGGCTACATAGCGTCGCAACTTGTAGTGAGTTACCGCCCATCAATGCAAATGGACCTGCATCTGTCTAAATAATGTGATCTAAATTACATTTTAATGCAGAGGCAACTGGTAATCAGAAGGCCCATGGTCTGCCCTCATTGGCTAATGATTAGCGGTAATGGCGGCAGTGGTGCTAATCGATATGCAAGACCAATCAAAAGTGATGATATAAGCAAGCCAGTGGACAATATATACTACAGTGTCACACAGAAGCTTTGTGAAAAGTGGCAGTTTTGGACATATGTGGTTTCCAGTGACCACATTGAAAGCATTGCGCAGATAGATAGATTAGTCCTCCCGCAGTGCTGACCTTCAGTTATGTTTGCCTTGACTTTTGCAGTCCCACGCATGATGAATGTACAAACGATTGATGAATGAAAGAGCGCCGCTGGTAGAGGTGAGCAACGGCTGCACGATGTTGGAGGAAGCCCAGGTGAACATTGAAGCGCCGCGGCACCATTAGTCATTCACTTTAATCAAATTAACATATTTCATTAAAGCAGTTCAGATGGAGCCCCTCAGGCCAACTCACACTTCAATGTAATTGCTACCTGTCTCTTATCAGTGTGCTTACATAACATTACTCACTGCAACGTGCACACACACACACACACACACACACACACACACACACACACACACACACACACACACACACACACACACACACACACACACACACACACACACACACACACACACACGTGTATACACACGTGTATACACACACGCACACCCCCACACACACACACACGTGTATACACACACGCACACCCCCACACACAAACATAGTTTGATCTTGCCTTACTTCTTGACCCCACAGATAAAGACCAGTCTGAAATGAGAAATAGGCTTTTCAGTTTTCACAATTTCAGAGCATATCATGTGGTCATGGGGATTTCTCCCATTGCGTTCATGGAGGTTAATTGGTTGGTTTCGTTGGTTGGCACCAAATATGCCCAGTGCAAACCTTAAGCACGTTTTTTAATGTGTTTAGAAAAACAGAACAGGGAGACAATTTTATTCCATTTGGAGTACACACATACACGCATATACGTGTATACCCCCTCTACACACACACACACACACACACACACACACACACACACACACTAGGGCATTAACGACTTGAGATTTTTTCAAGTCGACTTGACAGTCAAGTCGAAGTTGTAGCGATTTATCGTTTTATGGCGCGGGGGGGGGGGGGGGGGGGGGGGTCCGTCGTGGTGGTTCTCCGAGGGGGGTCGGGGATCAAATGGTGCCGCTATATGCCGGCGCAGTGCTTATAGAAAACACATCGCGAGGCTACGCATGGCGCATGTGGCAAGCTTATGAAAACAATATTGGCACAGGGCAGCACAACGTCCACTATGGCCAGCCATAAAAACACAGCAACACAGCAATACACAGCAGCCCACACGTTAGAACGCAACAGAAGACATGCTCGTTCTAACAGCGGCCACATTATCAGAATACTATCCATTTACATGTAGCCGCCGCCGCCGCCTCCTCCTCCACCACCACCACCATCATATCGCGTTGCCTTTCTTTTCTGATCCATTCAGCAAATTAATGAGAACGACGCGGACAGAAGCATGCATCCCATGCGTACTGCGTAGCCTAATCATAGCCTAATGCGAAACGAGGAACAAGACGGTCACTGACTGTATTCCTCTTACACTGTTTGCTGTTCGATCTGATCCGTGTATGTACGTAATGATCAGCTGGAACGCCGCGCGCCCAGGGCGCAAGAGCGCAGCTGCATAAGATTGGTAAACCTAAATTAAGGGCAGGCTTAACTCCGATAGAGTTGCAAAGGAAACTTCAAAGGAGACTTCTGTCCGTGAGTGACAGTAACCAATATTACAGTTGAATTATATACACACGCGTCGCACATATAGAGAAAGAAAAAAGGGGAAAACAAAGGTAAATGTTTAATTCCTCCTCTTTACTCCTTTCCCTCGGAGGAAGGGAAAAAACAACTTATCGACTCGGGCTTTTTGGAGTCGACTCGTGTTATGCAAATCGATGCATCGATGTATCGATTTTTTGGTTAAAGCCCTAACACACACACACACACACACACACACACACACACACACACACACACACACACACACACACACACACACACACACACACACACACAATCTCATACCTGGCTAGCAAAGCCAATGCCTTACAGACTCTGAGGTTCAACTCAGAGAGTGTACAGGACATATGTTTGAGAATCGCTCTCCGAATTACAAATGGATACATGAACACTGAGGATTGCAGGGTTCGACAATATAATTGGCCCGCTGGCCCCCCGATGGTTTCATAACCCCTTCGGGCCACCAGATGGCCTCATTGACTGGTCCGGTGGGCCAGTAGGAAATACCTCTTAAAAATAAATTAATAATACAATTTTATTTCATTTTTTTTTTTTTTTTTTTTTTTTTTTTTACAATTTCGTTTATATTTCGTTTATTAGCACAAAAAAACGCCTTTAGGTTACGTGATCTCAAACCCAAGTCACCTGTTGTGTGCGTACCACCGTCTGCAGCGTGGCTGCATAGAGCTATAAAACACAGCTGGGCTCGCTCCCGTGGCAGCGCGCTCCCTCCCTCCCTCCCCCCCGTTCACTTGCAGTACACTATACTGTGTGGAGAAGAAGAGATGCAGCTACTTCTCAGCTCGTTTGCGTCCTAAAATGTTCTTAAAACCTCCGGCCCCCGGCTCACAACCGGGCAAAAAGCAACCACCAGCAAAGAAAAGAAAGTCACCAGAGGAGTTGAAGGAGTCAAAAAAGAAATATGAAGAAAACAAGAGAGAGAGAAAATTCCGACCTCAATGGCGAGACCGGTGGCAGTGGCTTGGGTATAATGAAGCCCAAAATGAAGTGTTTTGTGAGCTATGCCGGTCTATGCCCACATACGCCGACAAGTAAGTATAACAAAGTCAATGTCCATGAACAAAAACGTATCATTATGCATCGCCTTGGTACTATCGTAAAAAGTTTGTCATGCCCAGAGCCATAGAGTAGAGTTTTGCAAACCCCTTTCACTTCATGTGGCCACGCCAATGGCGATTCTTCTATGATGAGGCTGCTATTAAATAGGGACAAGCATTGGAGTGTATGGGCTCGCGTGTGTACTTGAACCACGCGACCAGCCTTTTTTCTGTCCCCTGACTCCCCTCGATGTTGCTACTCAATCTGTACTACTATGGCTCCGGTCGTATGACGGTTTCGCTCATCAGTCTGCCACAAGCAGTGTTGCCAACTTCTCAAATCCAAAATGCACTAGTGGCACTTCCAAAATGCCCTAGAAGGGGCTAGTACAGCAGTGGTTTTCAACCCAACTCGCCAGCAAAAAAACACTAGATTTTTCCACCATGAGTCTTTCAATAATTTTGGCGCTAGGGGGTCTGGGGAAAAAAGCTAAACATAGTGACAAATGCGTCAAGTTGGCAACACTGGACAAGTGACGCTGATCTCGAAGATCCATCTTTTTCGGTAATGTAGTGGTTTTCAACCGGTTGTCCGGGGACCACCAGTGGTCCTTGAGAGGGTTCCAGGTGGTCCCAGCTAAGTTGGTTAACCAGATGAAAAGGTTGTTAGCCAGATGTAACTCTTGAGAGCGTATACATGAAACCAAATGGACCCTTACGGGTCCATGTTTCATGTTTACGCTCTCAAGACTTAAACTATTCATCTAAATTAACCCTACACAGTTGGACAATGTAGGACATTAATCGTCACTTTGATTTACTGTTTGCCTGTTTTCTTTAGCAAAAATCCAGCCTGGAATTGTGGACAAAAACAAACAAAATCTTTAGTTTTGGGATCTGTGGGGCTAAAATGTCATCAAATGGTGGTCCTTGGCTCAAATGCTGGATAAATAGTGGGCCCTGTTATCAAAAAGGTTGAAAACCACTGCTTGTAATGTATCACAGTAATGTTTATTAGCTGCAGTAGTAAAGTACAGTTTATAATATGGCGCATTCATGCCAGCATAAGCCCATAGCCTTTACTAGCCTTGGCTCAGTATTTAATGCTATCTATTTTATAGATATTTATTTGATATACTGTATATTTGTCTTGAACAGTGAAGAAATACAAGTATTACTTTATTTTCCAAGAAGGGGCAGAGAGAAGCAATGCTTCATATAGCTTCATATATATTAAAATGTTAGCGTTGATCAAATACATTTAAGGCTATAGAAATGTTTAACTATGTTAGGCATTCTTTCACCCCTTGCTTTAATTATTTTAGGCATTCTGCATTGTACAAGGGCCAGCTGGCTGAACGGTCTACAGGTTTTGAACCCCATGAAAAGAGTGCTGCACACCAATTATGTGAAAAGAGGAAGAAGGCAGAGACAGAGACTGAAGCGCCCACTGTGCTAGCTGGAGTACATGTGAATTGTCAGATGGATGCAGGCTTCCAGAAACAAATGGAGAATATGTTCCACACAGCTTACTATGTGGTGAAAAAAGAGAGACCATACACAGACTTCCCAGACCTGGTGCAACTCAATCGCAGAACTGGCTCCGACATGCCCGACTGCTACAAGTCAGATAAGGCTTGTGTGAGGTGAGAATAACCATAAAATACAGTATGCCTATTAATTTATTTAATTTTAACACTCTCTTAATACTAAAATACACTGTTATTTCCATCCAGATTCACAATTGATATTTACAACGCAGAGAGGCAGCAGCTGCTTTCTGACCTAAAGACTACCCATTACATCAGTGTCATGATTGATGGGGCTACAGACAGTGGGATACTAGAGAATGAGATTGTTTACGTCAAATACTTTACTAAGCAAAGGGGAATTGTCCAGTCCTTCCTCGGAATTGAAGATGTGAAACATGCACATGCCGATGGTGTGCTTTCTACAGTGCAGTCAGGTAAGTAGTAGTGTAGTACTGTAGTAAACATGGGTTAAGTTAGGCTGTTCCTAGCCTTAGAATAATTGCTTTCATTTTTATTTTAAGTGTTTGAGAAAGCTGGTCTGGAGAACTGGAAAGAGAAGGTGGTCTTCTTCTGTGCTGATGGTGCAGCTGTTAATATGGGGACTAAGAATGGTGTGGCTGCAAAGCTAAAGAAGGATGTGGACCACCTGGTTTCCATCCACTGTGTGGCACACAGGCTGGAGTTGAGTATGATTGACTCCATAAAAGCACAGCCAAGGCTCAAAAAGCTGCAGGAGGTTCTGCATTATTTGTACATGCAGTACCACTACTCTCCAAAGGCACTGAGGGAGCTGAGGGCGCTGGCAGATGCTCTGGAGGACAAGGCCCTCAAGCCTACAAACCTGAAGGGGGCAAGGTGGTTGCCCTATATCTACAAGGCAACACAGGTACATAGTTTTTCAGTGATTGATACATTAAGTTTGTTCTGATAGCAAAATATCTCATGAAATTGTCTGTCTCCTACAGATTGTGTGTGATGGATATGCTGTGTTTGTGGCACACTTTGAGGACCAGGTCAGCCCAGAGCGTACACCCAGACCATCACCTGCAGTAGTGGGAAGAGCAAAGAGCATTCTCCAATACCTTAAAAACTACGACGAACTCCAGTTCATGCACTTCCTGCTGGATACACTGGAGTTTCTCAAGACACTGAGCCTCCAGTTTCAACTGGATAATCTGACGCCAGGTAAATACTGAATGTTTTATTTTTCCTTTGTTAAATTATTATTTATGCTGTTTTAAAAGTTATGTGACCGTCTCAATTCTTTTCTATCAGGAGAGGCAGTGCAGTACACCGAGGCCTGCCTCAGTGGCCTCACAGAGCTGTGTATGGAGCCAGGAGAACAACACAGGAGGATGCTGGCTAATTCAGTGACTGGCACATACAATGGAGTGGTGCTCACCAACACTTCAGCAGACAACACACTTGCTCCTGAGAGGAAGACAATTACAGGTTAATAAATTACAAACCCTAACAGTTTTAAAGCCATTTGACAATAATTCAAATGTGGATCATGCTAACATTGTGTGTGTGTATTTCAGAAATTCTCATCAAACAAATTGAGAGTCGCATGGGGGACCTGCTGTCTGCAGAAAGTATTGTGGCCAAATTCTCTGCAATCGATCCTCATACATGGCCAAAACCAAACGCAGATGACTCCAACTCCAAGCAAGCCTTTGTTCTCCATGGGCGAGAAGACATGGAGTCCCTGTGCCATCATTACCAAAGCATCCTAGAGCGCGAAGGTACCACAGCCACTAAGGTGATGGGAGAGTACAGGCTATACAAGATCTGGGCAAGAAGCCGCACCGAGCCTCTCAGAGACACCCTCCTCTTAATATTGCAGAGAGGTAATGTAGAGCTATGTTTTGTATTTCCATTAACAGTTTTACTTAACACTTTATTCGCTGCTTTGTCATTAACAACTTTATTTTATTTTGCAGGTGATCTACAAGAGAAGTTCAAGAGCCTCGGCATCTTCGCCCAAATCTACCTCACAATGGCCATCAGCTCAGCAGTGTGTGAGAGAGGCTTCTCCTGTATGAAGAGAGTGAAGAGCGACTGGAGGTCAAGGCTGACTACTCCAAGCCTCACCCGTCTAATGTTCCTCACCATTGAGGGGCCACATGTTGACAACTTCAATGCAGAGAGGGCTGTTTTGAACTGGTGGCACTCTGGGCCAAGAGCTAGACGCCCTGGATACACAACCTGGCAAGGGGGACGTAAAAACCAACCAACTGAGAAAGAGCTTGAGGAAGAACTTGTTGTGCTTTTGGATGAATAATGCCTTGAATTTTATTTGCACTGTTGCAATAATGCACTTTCTTGTTTTGCAAAGAAAACGAAATGCACCTTAAAACTGTTACCTCTTTAAAACAAAGTTACCTCTTTAAAGTTAGCATACCTGTTTAAAACAAAGTTAACTTGAATGCATTTAATGCACAGCACTGATCAGCATTAATAAATGCTATTGAATCGAAAGTGGTCTTTTTTTGCAGACTATGGGGATCGATTACCTGGGCCAGTGGTTACAGTTGTGGGGCCAGTGATTCTTAAAAGCCACTGGCCCGAAGGGCCAGTGGCAAATTTCCCTTATTGTCTATCCCTGAGGATTGGACCATGCACGCTCCATTACATTTGAGATGATGTACAGTACATGCAGTCGGGTGGCCTGGGGACGATGTGATTCAGGTGTGAAATCACTTTCCCTCTTTGATTCAATGCACTAGAACACGTCCAATTTAGTCCGACTTCAAAGCCTGAATTGGCGCGCGTGTACTTCACTTGAGTTTTTGTATCTTTGCATATTGACTTTCACGTTTAATTTCAAAGACAAACATTATACGTTTGACTCCACTGCAGTTCTAGGAAGGGAATGGGTAAATAGTGAATTAACCACTTGAGTGCCTTGCTCTCCACTCGGTAGTGGTTATAGATAACACATGGGCTGTGCACTAGTGCTCTGTAATGAGCCATGGGACCTCCTTAGCTAAGTTTTCTTTTCTTTTTTTACAACCCTCAGCAAAATCAAACTGCGAAAAATGCAGAATACCAACACATGTAAGTTATTCAAGTATGTATGAAGGTAGGAAAAGACTGAAACAGGCACTTTGCAGAATGCGTGGCAATCATAATTTAAGGAACATGCTAATAACAGGCTCCTGTAGGATCCTGGATCCTGCAGAAGTCTCCATTTCTCCTGGAGGGGTATACCAATCAAAGTCCTCAAATTTCAGAACCCAGGAGCATATTATTATTATATTATTTATTCTATTACTGGTATATTAAAAAGTAAATGACATACGACATACTACTTAGCACACCCAGACCCCACTCTTGGGGAGACTGCCCCACGCCCAACACCACTCCTGGATTCTCACAGTCCAATGTTGGCACTGTAGCCCTAGCATGTTGTATAAAAGTAAATATCCTGGGTTTAAGTGGATGAAGTTCAAATTAATATGCAATATGTTCCATCATTTATCATACTACTCCACAATGACAAACAAAAAAATCATGGATTTTCTGTACTTTTGCTTGACACACTTGTACAATGAAGTAGAACAGATGCAATGAAATCTGGAGATGCATGCATGTATTCTGCAATATGGGAAACCATCTATCAGTTTTATGCACATTGTACTGTACTGTATGTATACATGCCCATACAATGTATGAATATAGATGGCATTTGGCATGGCATTATTTAGATAGATGCATCAGGCATCCTATAGTTATGGCATATAGTTATGGCATAAAGAAACAAACTTTTTCTTTTTTGTTTCTCTGTTATGTTCTAAACTGCAACATCAGATTTATTGTTTTAATCAGAAGTTGTGTACTATAACGTGTACTATAGCAGAATCTATATCTCAGCTGGTACTCCATTCTTTCAACTCTGTACAGCACACCTCCCTGAGGGATCATTACATGGACTGTGATCTTGTCATGGCTCTGTGAGCTGGCCAGAATCGCGCGTGTGCGTGTGTGTGCGTGTGTGTGCGTGTGTGTGTGTGTGTGTGTGTGTGTGTGTGTGTGTGTGTGTGTGTGTGTGTGTGTGTGTGTGTGTGTGTGTGTGTGTGTGTGTGCGCCCAATATGTCAATTCTACCTGATAATGATAATCCTGATAATCTTGCTTTCACATTACATGAAACAAAAATGAAAAAATCCTCAACTTCGGTCATGCTAGGTAACCATCATTCGATTCCAACGGCGTCTCATATTTTATTTTAATATCATGCTAATTTTTTCATGGGTGTTATGGCCGACTTGGTACTTTAGCTCAGGGGATATTTTTTAATGTTATTTTAACACACCTAAAAAGACATAGTTGACCTTCTGTTTACAACAGAAAGTCAACTAGTGGGAGACAGACAGACACACACACACACACACACACACACACACACACACACACACACACACACACACACACACACACACACACACACACACACACACACACACACACTCCAACCTTTACAGGACATGACCCAGCTGTCCACCTAGCTCAGCCGGTAGAGCTCCCAACATCTCTTCTCCAATGTTCATCAAAGAAGGTATACTCCATGCCATGCCTGTATACAAAACACACACACAAGACATGACTTCACATTCCACATTAAGTGGGAGGGAGACCTGTGCGACTACGTTGTAGAGTAGACTGATATTTATATGTGATGGAAAGGAGCGGACGCCAAGACTGTGAGCATCTCCACGAGTCTGTGATCACTGACCTGGTGATTTACGTGCATGCAACAACAAGCTGTGCACTCCCTCCGTCCCTTTGAGGCTAATACCAGAACAAATTATTGGTTTATGAATGAGACAAAAAGGAGCACTCATTTTTGCCAATCCAAAAACATTGGCATAGCAGGGGTAAAATATGGAGCAACATATACAGTATAGTACAGAGCTTAGTTTAGCTGGCTAAGCTGGTTTGTAAGCCTTTAAAAAAAGTTGCCTTGTTCAGAATCCTGCAGTGTGCTTTGGAAAACCAAAAAGGAAGATTTCAAAGAATTCAGTAGAGAAAGGAAAAGCTCTTGGACTTGGACTATCAAACTCACATTGAGCTGCGGATATAGATATAGGCTTTGCTCGAACCAAGTGTGCCTGAAATAAGTCCATGGCTTTTCTTTTCTCTGTAGTCTAGCAAATGTACTTTGAGAATACCATGCATTCAATTCAACCATGCAACCTTTGTTCTTTGATGTAGTTCTTAGTTCTTATAGTGCCAATACAGAAACTACAGCTGCTGACAGTTAATGGACCACTAAGCCATTTCTAACATATCTTATAACCAGGGGTTATTCTTAACACTAGCATACCTGGAAAAAAGGGCCGAAATTAGTATTTGCGTAAATTAGTGTTTACATCTGAGATGATACTACAGTATGATGGTGGAGGATGATGGTCATGGAACATTTCTATCTAGTCTAGGCTCTGTGTCTCAAGGATGGCTGTGGTTGGATTTAAAAAAATAATTATTGTCTATGTTGGGTGCAAACATCATATTGTTTGCACCCAACATAGACAATAATTTTTTTTTTTAATAATAATTTTGTATTGTATTGTATTTTCTTTGTGTGTGAGTGGTTGTGTGTGGTTTAGAAAATGAAAATAAACTTTTTTTTTTTTTTTAAATTAGCCAAATCAGCAAATGTACAAGCTGCGCACACCGTTCCGAGACTATGGACTTACATTCTTGAATTTGTGTGACTCTGTAGTATGATTCGCATTCACAATACGGTAGACTGGATGCGATGGGGAGGTGGAGTTGCATCATTCTCGCATAATTTACTGCATTTGCATTCACACCCTGTGCCAACCGTGGCAGTTAAAGTTATCTGCCACTTTTCAATTCATAAACTACAGTGCATTGCACAGTGAAACCATGGAAACTACCCTGTTTACAGAATTAAAATTATAGTTACGTAAAGTGAGGGTATGCTACCATAAGTATGCAGTATGTGGCCGTGAGGACAGGGGGCTTTATTTTTGTATATTTTAACCTTTTGTGTGTGTGTTTTTTTTTCTGTAAATTATGCCCTACTTGATGAAACTTCAGTCACACAAATGCATCAAAAGTAGCAGATTGGCAAGTTCGAAACCCGTAGCCTTGTGCTGTGCTTGCAACGGTTTTGGACTTGCGAGGTTTCCCCCTGACAGAGACACTATATAAGTCTGTAGGGAGTCTCAGCCTTTAATGTCACAATAAGAAGGTAGCTCCAAGGGGGGGAGAAAAGGTTGGGACCCACTGATCTAATTATTCTAATACAGTCTGTAACAAACTCATCCTCAGGGCAAATCATTTCTTCTTTATTTTATTTCAGAACCACAACTTGTCATTTTTTTTCTTTTGCCTCCAACAACGCTGCCTTTTCTGTCTCCACCAATCATGTAAGAGTACAGTAGAGTGGTACAGCAGTAGAGTACAGCTAGGCGTAGAATGAAGTCACATTCAGACGCTGTTGCCCGATGGTGTCGCGCCACAGGAATAGCTGACCTACGGTCACAGCGTATGACATCGAGGGTATGTTGTGGGCTTTTTATATCCTGACACATCCCCACACGTCTTTATACTTACCAGGGCTTGACACTAACACTTGCCCGCTTGCCCGGTAAAAAAATGGTTGGGCAAGTGAAGACTGCTACCTGGTTGCCCGATCGGGCAAGTGTGCAACTTGGTGCACTATAGGCAGTCATTGTTTTGCACTCTGCCTCTGTGTCTTTCCCTGCTTTCTAGCTATCCACAATTCCAGGCTGGATTTGAAAAACAAAACAAGCAAATTAACATACACATCAAAATGACCTAATCTTCTACATTCTCTAGTTGTGTAGACCTGGGCTAATTAAGATGATGAATTTTAACTCTTGAGAGTGTAAAAATGTTTCATTTTTACGTTCTCAAGAGTTACATCTGCAAAATTTACAATATATTTTTGGGGGGCAAGTGACCATGAGCTGAGGGCAAGTAGAACCTGACTTGCAGTTGCCCAATGGGCAAGTGCCTCCGAGACGTTAGTGTCTGTCAACCCCTGCTTACATACTGTATGTAGGAGGCCCATGATGTCTAGAAACGCCTTAAAGATTTCCTAAAAAATATATATATATACTTTGCATAAACACACTGCTGTTCACTTCCTTGTTTTACAGACCACTAAACTTTCTCTTGAATATAAATCTACGTCAATCTCATGGTTTTGATCAAAACTGTTCAATGTTTGTTGCAATGTTCTGTCCTTATTTCTGATTAAAACCAAGAAATCTTTTGGAATATAAACTTTTCTAAAGAAAGGTGAGATGTGACCGTGCAAGGTATATACTGTATAGTAACAGGAGATTAGTTCTCCCAGTTTTGGTGAAAACTAATCTCCTCTGCTGACCATTGTTTTATTTTATAATTATTTTATTTGCAGTATGTTTGCTCCCCTCACTCACTACTTTTGTGGTCATTGTCATCTGTGTAGGAGGAGGAAGAGAAGGCCAGTCTGCCATGCTGGAGTGTGTCTACAGGACAAGATATATGTGATGCGTCCAACCAGGGAAAGTCCCCCTGGGTGAAGAAGGCAGTGCAAAATTGCGGGATGGAGGTGAGTAGAAGTAAGAGCAGGCCTAATGAAAATTGGAAATACTCCACCACCTCAGAAGTGTACAGTAGGGTACTTACTTAAATGACCATAGTTTAATACACTTAGTTTCTTTACGCGTGTGTGCGCGTGCGTGCGTGTGCGTGCGTGCGTGCGTGCGTGTGCGTGCGTGCGTGCGTGCGTGCGTGCGTGTGTGTGTGTGTGTGTGTGTGTGTGTGTGTGTGTGTGCGCGCGCTTGTGCGTGCGTTTTTGTGTGCCTGCACAGAGATGTCCAAAAAGTGTGCAAAATGTGTGCATTAGGCACAGCACTGCAGTGGGAGAGAGAGTGTCCTGCCACGCTGGTTGGACATGATGAATTAGTTCCCCCGCCCCCCTTTTGTGAAACCAATCCATATCTGGGCAACCACAGGCAAGCTGCTATAATGGAAAAGATAAGAGCTGGGAAAGAGATGTTCTCTGTGTGTGTGTGTGTGTGTGTGTGTGTGTGTGTGTGTGTGTGTGTGTGTGTGTGTGTGTGTGTGTGTGTGTGTGTGTGTGTGTGTGTGTGTGTGTGTGTGTGTGTGTGTGAGAGAGTGATACACTTACTATACTTTTGAGGGCCAAATCCTCTGCATAAAAGTTAACTTTGAAAAATATAGATTGTGAGGGCAAAGTGGTGGTCCTCACACGAGAAATGATTTGTGTATGTGTGTGCGTGCGTGCATGTGTGTGCACATGTCATGCATGCACATGTGTGGGTGTGTGTTGTTCACAGTAGGAATCGATTAACCTCCCTGGCTTTACTTTGATGGAATCTCCAGAGTGAATTAACTAAAACTTGAACTAGATGTATAAATCCAGACATTTCTCACCATGAAGGTCTCACCATGAGTGTCCTTTAAAAAGTTTCTCTTTGAAAGTGATCAGGGAAAGGGAGAAAGAGGGAGAGGGAGGGAGACTCCCAAGAGAGGTACCGATTGCACACAAAATGAGGTACATTTCCCAACTGTCTGTCCACTGTACCAAGAC
The DNA here is from genome assembly GCA_039105355.1 of Benthosema pterotum. Classification (NCBI taxonomy): domain Eukaryota; kingdom Metazoa; phylum Chordata; class Actinopteri; order Myctophiformes; family Myctophidae; genus Benthosema; species Benthosema pterotum. The sequence continues at coordinate 33,523,621 of CM076968.1, forward strand.
ATCAGAGACATACTGTTACTCCCCACTGATCTCAACCACCCAAGGAGAGTTTGAAATTGATGACAAAAAACTCCCATACCTATCAGGCAAAATACAACAATGTCCAAAGACAGACGCAAGATTTGTGAGCTGCAGATGCAACACAACCAAGTGAACTTGGTACATATAAATTGATTTATTGATCATTCTGACCCTGAAATGTAGGCACAATGTATCATTGTTGTCTTGATTGTATTTGTATTGTTGTTCTGTTGTATCATATTGTATTGTGCTTTTTTTTTTTTGCTTTTGCAATGTAAACATACGTGCCAACCGTGGCATGCCAATAAGCTCAGTGAATTGAATTGAGAGAGAGACAGAGACTGGCAGACTCCTATAGCTGGGAACTTGCAGCTTAACTTACAGTTTAACTCAACACTTAAGTGAATAAGCATAAGTTATAAACCCAGCCTTTGCTTTTTGGGGGATAAATTAATGCCCTTCATGATCATACTAGAGCAACACAGACACACAAAAGTGTCAATGTTGCAGACCTGCATGCTCAGGTTTTGAGCTTGCACAGGTCTGATAGTTTTGTTACTTATGAATCTGATTCTGAATGCCCTCAGATGAGTGGACTGCACTTTGATACTTTAGTGTAGTACGGCATACAAGCCTTGTTTGGGAAAGGTTAAGAACCACTGCGGCTGTACAGAAAACAAATGGACCTGTCCATGATGTGTGACACACTTCGGTTTGTTCAAGACATTTGTCAGAATGTCCACAGCATACAGTATGTGCTCTGACTGTGCAATGACTCTCAGCCTCTCTGCAACTGGCTGTCCTGCTGCGATTACAGAGCATGATTCCCACACTGCTCCGCCTGCCCCCGCTATGTCTGTCTGCTGTCTTCTTTCAATCCATTTGTTATGCGTAATTTCTCCTCTCAGCGGTGGCTCTATATGCCCTCCGATATGCTGTTGGTCTCGTGTTGGAAGCAGTTTTTGCTTAAGCACATTTTCACCACTGCATGGGGTGCCGGATTTTGGATGTCATTATGTCAGCACGCATGCTGCCCGATGACGAGCATAAACATTAGCCTGGCTAAAGCCAGACCGAATCAGCTGTTGGCAAAAAAAATAAATGCCTCTCAGCAGAATGGTCTGGAATAGCTCAATTGTGCACCAATTTCCTACTCTGGCCAATCAGGACACAGTATGCAAACATATTTGAACACTGTGTCCTGATTGGCCACCCACATTTTCCGGAGTAGGAAATGGGTATACAATTGAGCTATTCCAGACCAATCTGCTGCCAGCAGTGGATTTGGTCGGGGTCTAGCCAGGCTTCATAAACATGCTGTGTCTTTTTTGAGGGGTGCTAGCCCAGATTTCAAGGTTTGTGTAAACAACACCAACATTGACCCAACATTGGCTTGTCATTGGCCGATCACCCCATATTATTGGCTGAGCAAAGTACACATAAAATAAAAGAAAGTAGTGAAAGCAGTCTGAACAGCCCCTCTCTACTATTTAAGTCAGTGGTTTTCAACAGGTGGTCCGGGGACGACCAGTGGTCCCTGAGAGGATTCCAGGTCGTCCCCAGCTAAGTTGGTTAACCAGATGTAACTCTTGAGAACATAAACATGAAACCAAATGGACTCTTGCGGGTCCACTTGGTTCCATGTTTACACTCTCAAGTGGTATAATATTCATCATGTGAATTAGCCCAATCTACACAACTAGAGAATGTAGAAGATTAATGGTCATTTTGATCTGTATGTTTGACTGTTTTGATTCCCAAATCCAGCCTGGAATTGTGGACAAAAAGCAAAAGAAATCCTTAGTTTTTGGGTCTGTGGGGCTAAAATGTCAGCAAATGGTAGTCTGTGGCTCAAATTCTGAATAAATAGTGGGCCCTGGTATGCAAAAGTTGTGAAAGTGAAAAACACTGATTTAAGTGCATTACATCATACTATATGCTTTGTCCGTTTATCGCTGAGAGAGAGAGAGAGAGAGAGAGAGAGGGCACTCTCTGGGTGGGTACTGTAGGTGCAGTGGAGTGGTGGAGATGCAAGGTCTGGAGAGTGATGTGTTAGATATACAGTATGATATCGGTTGTGTGGATGGGAGGGGAGAAAAAAGATTGAGGAGGTGAATAAAGTGTGTGTGTGTGGGGGGGTATCTTGAGTATCAATCAACTGACAAATTCGGCATGCATGCAGTTCACGTATTCACACCTTGCATAATTGCAGGGTGCCCAGCTTTCTAGTATCATTGGAGTCTTAAGGATTTTGTGGCAATTATTTGGAGGACTACTTGGAATATTCCTTGAATTTCCATAGAGAACGCCTTGGTATTTTTCAATACCAAGCTCCATCTTGGCCTATAGCACTTGCTGTATTTTATGTAATTTGGATAGCATTTTATGTTGATATAGCTCTATATGCAGCATGGTATACTGTATATACTATATGCGTGGCTATACAGTAAGTGTCCACTAGCACATGCATATGGACGTAACATTGAATTTGTTTTAATAAGTTACTGGAGTTCTTTCTCTATGGTGTGTAATGTGAACCTACCCAAGATCACTAGCCTGGCTCAAAAAATACTAGCTTATTGTCTCCACCGTAAGGTGGTGACTATGTTTCACCCCCTGTCCGTCTGTCCGTTCACGTGCCCGTCCGTTCACATGTTACGTCAACCGCAGGGTGACGTAACAGTAAAATGGTGACAGCCGTAGGGAGGTGACTATGTTTGTCCGTCCACACGCCTGTTACGTCAACTGCAGGGTGATGTAACAGTGTGGGTGCCTGCAGCGGTGACAGTGGTGAAACAGTCACCGCCAGTGTTAAGGGTCGCGAGTGGTCACACGTGCAGGGTCACCGGAAGCAATCAGGGTTCTTCAAGGTTTGATGGGGACTGGGATGAAATAAAAGGGGTGAGCTGAGAAATAAAGATAAGTCGGGAAGAGGATTGACTTGCGTCTAACATTACACTATAAACCATCTAGGGATGGCCTATAGCGAAGGGCTAGAAGAAGGGAGGGGAGTGACGTAACGGTGACGAGGGGGTTACGTCACTCCCAACAGTACCCCCCCTCTGACGAGCGCGTCCGCGCGTGAGCATGGGAAAGGAACGGCGGGCTTCGTCGGAGGCGTCCAGGGCAGGTGGGGGAAGCCGACGGCGTGGAAGCCAGAGGGGAGTAGAAGTGGGGCCAGGTGGGAGATCGGAGGGCTTCGTCGAAGATGTCCAGGACAGGCGGGGAACCCGATGGCGTTGAAGCCAGACGAGAGTGGCCAGGTGGGGCGTTGATCAGGTACCCCAACGGGTGCGCCTGCGACGGACTGACGATCCTTGTAGAACCTGGATCGGTGGGGGAATGACCCTTTGAGAACCGGGATCGGTGGGGGGAATGACCCTTTTGGAATCGGGGTCGGGGAAAACATGGTAAGGGTTTGGTAGGGTTTGGGTTGGGTGGGTTTAACGGTCTCAGGGTTGGGTGGGTAGGGAACTCTTCAGTCGCGAGGGTAGATGGGATCTGGGTAAGGGGGGATAAAGGGCTCCGGCTTGGGTTGAAGTTGGGGGAAACAGTCTAGGAGTTGATCAAGCTTCGTGGACTGCTGGACGAGAAGGTCAAGGACGAGATCAGGTTTGGGGGACTGTTCCTTAACTGGGGCCTCCAAAACAGAAAGTCTTTGGCCTCAGGCTGAGGCGTCGGACAGAGAGCAATCCATGATCTCGTGGACCTTGGTCCTGACTCCTGCCAGGAGCTCCAGGGGCTAATGGGGTTTCAATCAGGATTCCGATCGGTTCGTCCTTCACAAAGGATGTGGGCTTCGGGTTTGCTTCATAGTTTCCCGCTGCGACCAAGAGAGATGGTTTATAACTGTTAAGGGTCGCGAGTGGTCACACGTGCAGGGTCACCGGAGGCAATCAGGGTTCTTCAAGGTTTGATGGGGACTGGGATGAAATAAAAGGGGAGAGCTGAGAAATAAAGATAAGTCGGGAAGAGGATTGACTTGCGTCTAACATTACACTATAAACCATCTGAGGATGGCCTATAGCGAAGGGCTAGAAGAAGGGAGGGGAGTGACGTAACGGTGACGAGGGGGTTACGTCAACCCCAACAGCCAGTAGGACGGTGGAGACTCCTCACGGTAGTCCCCACCAGTGACTGTTACAGGGTGACATAACAGTCACCCTGTGGGGGGTGGTGGAGACGGACTTCAGTCTGAATAATGAAGTGAAATGAAGTGGAACAAATGACAATTCAGACTGAGGTCAGGCTACATGATCACAGTTACATATCTCCATATCTGGAGCTGACCTGTTCTGACATTCCTGACCTCATGAAACCCTGTACACTCAAGACACAAGAGCCAGCGAAATCCAAAAGCGACCTCGCCCGCGGGCGCCCGGTTTCGAAAACGGGCGCCCGGTTTCGAAAACGGGCGCCCGGTTTCACAAAAACGGGCGCCCGTTTCACAAAAACGGGCGCCCGTTTTCAAAAGCGGGCGCCCGTTTTCAAAAGCGGGCGCCCGTTTTCACAAACTAGGCTATGCCTAAACCTAACTCTAACCCTAAACTTAACCTCAGTAAACCTATGCCTAAACCTAACCTAACCCTAACCATAACCTTTTGAAAAGGGCGCCCGTTTGTAAAAACGGGCGCCCGGTTTCACAAAAACGGGCGCCCGCTTTTGAAAACGGGCGCCCGTTTTTGTGAAAGCGGGCGCCCGCTTTTGAAACCGGGCGCCCGCGGGCGAGGTCGCTTTTGGATTTCGCCCCTGCTGCTCAAGACACTGGCCCCACTGCTACCCTTGAGTCACAGCTGCCACTCATTGACACTCGCTAATGCTACTGTATAGGCAAACGCAATTGCCAAATAGGCCAACACCCATGTGTGACAATTAGTTGAATGTCTGTGAAAAGTTATTTAACCTGTATGGGTTAACATCAGATGTTCTCTATAGCTGAATTCTCTATAGCTGTCATTGTGCTATTGTTTGGACAGTGACTACATGCGTGCCTTGCATGTTTTCCTCTCACAGCCTTGCCAAAGAAAGCTGCAGTGAGAGCAGGAGTTACGGCCGTCTCTTTCCACCTGCCTGCATCGGTGACAGCAAATCCCACTCCGCTCTGACAAGCTAGAGATATAGCTGACTTACACACCCAGCCCAGGGCCTCCAGCTAGAACTCTGATAGAATGCTGAAAAGAGCCTTTAACAGAGTTTTTTTTACTCTGTTGCTGATCATCCATCAGTCAATAGTTCTTTTTTGTTAGGTGGGGGAGACCTTAGGTCAGTAGCCTCGACACCCAGGCTTTCATTTTCGTCCGCCTTGCACGAAAACGGAAAGCCTGGACTAATTTGTTACCCACAGTGGCCTAGAGGGGGGAGTCAGGCTTCCGGGGTTGTCGTCACTCCTAATGAAGTGACACAGCACAGCAGTGGACGGGCACGGGTGGGGCCGGGGATGACCACACATTAGTGAGATCAAATCAGATCAGCTCATCTGCCGTGTGGATCCCACAGCACGTATGCAAATTAAAAATATATATTTTCACACACATTCCGACAAGGCGAAAGATACCAGCCTTTTCAAAATGGCCTGTTATGGTGCCACCTCTCAACACGTCACACTGAAACACGCTGAAAGCTTCTAAAGCAGCTATTCTCGGGACGCTACCCAACACTCTTTAGCTAGTGGAGATGGGGATGGCGTAATGACATGGATCGGACGTCAAATAGGAGTCTTTGGAAAAAAAATATCTGGGATGCAAATGACATGGAAATGACTAGCATTTGAATGTATTTCACCATAGTATATCCTCATATTGTGGTCAGGAAAGGGCAGTTGTTTTATAGAAGGGGGAAAGGGCAGCTGTGGCTGAAGCCCCCTTTGATGTGTGCACTTGATTGGCGTCAGGTCTTTTAATGTCCCTCTGCACGCTGTTGTGCTAACATAATGAAGTGATATTAATCTGCAAATTTAGCCTATGTTTTGTGTTTCTCTCTTTTTTTCTTCCTTGCTTTCGTTTGGTTGTTTTTCTCTCTTGTTTGTTTAGCCTACTAAAAATGAAAAGTCATGCTGTCACGTCATAGTGTTTGGATGGCACAGTGAGTGGCGTTTTGACAGTTTCTTTTTAAGCAAATTGGATTTATTTCTTGAAGTGACACATATTGGGTTGAGGTCACATTCAGGCTATATTTGGTTGCCTGTGTAAAACTTTGGAATTCCATTTCAAGTACAAAACGGCAGATCACGGAGCTCTCCTTCAGCTCTTCGGCCTTGGAAGATTAACACACAAAGCAGTACAATTTAGGTGGTCTTTATACACACAGTACAGACGCAAACAGAGGGAAAGTTCATGTTACCCCAAACCCCTAAACCAGGGATGTAAAACTCAAATACACAGCTGACCTAAATATAGAAGAAAACGAGGAAAAATTGGTCGAGGGCTGGAACCGCAAGACTGTGTTTCAACACAGGGGCACCTTTACGAGGACGTCCCAAGCAAACAGCAAAAAAGTAATTTTCCTTCAAAAATCAATATCAGCTAAGAGCTGATATGCAAAGTTAACACTTAGGCTATTATAGCAGGGGTGGGCAATTATTTCTCCAAAGGGGCCAAATGTGAGTGGAGGGCCAGGCTAAAATGTTGAACTAAATTCAGTGTAATAATTTAAATTCTATATAAAAGTCTATATAAAAGTAGTACATGGCATTGATTTGACACTCTGGTGTGTTGTTATTATGCAGTGATTGATTCCATATTCTCCATCAATGGCAAAACGGTTTCACTTGTGTGTACGCAAATAAAGGTATTGTATTGCATGTTGTTTTTTCTAATTTCCAAGTACCCTATCACAGGCCAGTCAAAGTCAGCCAAATGGCCACTTTTGCCCCCGGGCCACATAATGCCCAGGTCTGTATTATAATATTGCTCAAGTGATCTGTGGTGTATGAATCGATTCCCCTTGAGAACATCCACAAACCCACATACACTAGTTTTATTATACATTTCTGCACGCACATACTGTATCCTATAGGCCATACATTTTTCATCTTTACGTGTACACCCACTAGGCCAAGGGAGGGACCATTCGTTTCAACATTAGCTCATTCATGATCTAGAACATGCACATTCACATGTTTGCCTATAAGGCTTTCCACCAAAGGTCATACAATGAACTCCACATAGACCATGCCCACTGCATTTATTGATAAATATGAGAATACAGTATGTACTAGCACTTATTTGTGTTATGTCTTTGATCACCTGCAAACATAATAGTAGTAAGCACAAAGACTAAAGAATAATGCAAACACAAAGTGCATTAAAATGGTAAAACAGCCATGGTTATAGTCAACTAGATCAGTGCCCCTTTTTGTGGCACAGGTCTCCAGGCCAGATCGGGTTGTGGCTCTGATGACATTGGGGCGAGCGTACGTGAGCGGAGTGAACAAGTGGGCCATGGCCTACTCGTACGCGAGCGGGCGAGCTAATAATATGACATCACCTAAACTGGCCAATCGGGTGTGGCCAGGGCGTGCACGGACAGACGGACACACAGACAGACGGAAGACAGGGGGTAAAACATACTCTCCACCATACGGGTGGAGACAATAACTAAGATTAATAATTGTACAAACCCGAACTAAAATAATTGCGATTATAATTATCCTAGAGACCGAATACAAGTGACAATACTAGCTTTATAATAAAACAAAGAGCAAAACCAAGCTTTCACACAAAGTATTTTAACAGTTTAAAAACACTGATTGAAATTTTACTTTGTAAAGGTGGGGAGTGGTTCTCGTGGTGTGTGTAAATACAAACATTGAAGCCAAAGAATAGAACGCAAATTGTGATAGGTCAGTATAAGATAACAACGCCTCGATGAGTGTGATTAATTTTATTAAGAAAAGAAAATAATCAACAGTTGCACAGACATACGGACGGACAGGGGGTAAAACATAGTCACCACCATACTGGTGGGGACAATAAAGAGAAATCTAATGTTTGTTTTGAGGCCAAAAAACAAATATGTTCTAAGGTGATAACAACACCCCCTCACTTCACATGGGGGTCTTTCTTCTCGTCCAGGTGTCCCTGGCACAAAATACAGGTACAGTATAACATTTGAGAATCCATGCCTTATGGGTCCCAATTGGTTCTTCTGTCTTCTTCCGGGATCACAGTCCAGTTAGGGGAAGGTCTTCCTGTATCCAGCCAGTTAAAATCATCCACCTGGTCCCAGTTGTTCCGTTCAGGGTCCAGGCCAGACTCCACAAAGTCTTCGTTCAGGGACGGATAGGACCAGCTGAAGGGGGCCAGGCCCACTCCGTGACAGTCCTCTACGATGGCTCGACTGGTGACATGTAGGTAGATTAGTGTGTTGGCGGTGTTGTGTGTACGCAGCTGTTGGCAGGCCAGCACCAGAGTGCTGTCGCTACAGTGGTCCACAAACACAGAGCTAGAGACGGGCCCACACAGGATCTCACATCCACTGACGTGTTTGATGTGCAGCGTGCTGGGCGAGCCGAGCAGGCGGACTTTGCAGTTCCTCAGGTGGGTCAGCAGGACTTCTTGCTTCCGGATCTCATCGCCCGACTTGGTCAGAACCGCAGAGTCCAGATTGGAGAAGCCACACTGCCCCGATCCTGCGGTCCAGTCGACCTCGTCGGCGGTGCGCGGGGATTCAGAACCACCCGCAGGGGCGGCAGAGGGATCGGCGACGGGCTTGTCATTCACTTTCTCGGTGACTTTGCTGCGAGACTTGAAGGAGAACCTCTTCTTTGGCAGAAGCTCGTCTCTTCTCTCTGACAGGGAGGTCTGCAGCCTCTGCAGTGAGGTCTGGGCCTGTGCCACCTCGTGCTGGTTAAGGAATGCCAGGCTGTCGTTGAGGAAGTTCTGCAGCTGCTGCGCCTTGGCAGTCGCCTCCTCCAGGGCCTGGCTGGCGGCGTCCTGGTCGCTATCCGAACGGCGGGACAGCAGTTCTTCGATGGCCGCCCGCCGGGCTCTGAACACCCCAGAGAAGTACTCGCCCTTCTCCTCCGAGACAGACTGACTCTCCTTCTCCTCCTTCTTCCTCTTGGCATCCTCCAGGCGGGCCTGGTTTCGTTTCACCAGTCGATCAGGAACCTTAAAGGCCATGGGCTGATCCGTCAGCTCCATGTATACAATTCAGTGTCCATAAAAGTATTGTCAATTGATTTAAACAGATGCTGTTGTGACGACATTGTGTGATCATTACTCCAATGGCATTAGTCCAGCTGAATGTCAGACAGTATATCATAAACTCGGGCTGGCCAAGACCTAGGATCTCCATCTTATCGAGTAATTACGGCCAATGCCCAGGACAGAGATGAATCAAAAGACGAAACATTTCTCGTTTGATAAGCCTGTGAGTGTCTAGTGGGCAACCTTCAATTAGTTAAGTACATGTAAAGTATACTGCCACCAGGTGGCAGAGAGGGTACTTAGCTGCGCTGGCCGGAATAGGGCAGATTACCATGTTCTCATAGGTGTTTTCCTCATTTGCAGAATTTCACTTTAAGAATAATCTTAGCATTAGCCTACAATGTTTAGATTTCAACAGAAACTTGCCATAATGTCACTTACAATGCGATGAAAGTAATATGCTTACTTTTAAACAACTCATTGAAACTCATTGAGTTGCATTGGTGGCATTGCATTAGTCACTTGTGTGAGTGGAGTGGGCCCAAGTAAGGTTTTGGTGTGTTTGGTGCTTGGTGTTCATATTGGGCTGTCTGTGGTCAGTCCCTCGGGGTACTCCGATTGGCCTTTTTAGGTTATGGCTTAATGTGACGTACTGTAAGTAAAAGACCTTATAGCTAATGTCATTAGTATTAGCCTGATCCTCTCGCGCACAAGTAGGCCATGCCTACTTGTGTGGAACGTGCAAGTTTGCACTCTACTGAGTGCTGATCTAGTTTCATTATGTCACAATGGGACCCCTAAAACCTCCCCTGTAAATCCTGTGGGTACCCAGACCCTGCTTTGAGAACTAGTTTCATTAGTTATGTATACTGTACAGTATATACTTCATTGGATCAATGTCTCCTTTGGAGTGTTAACTTTTGAAGTGCATGTATGAGGCCCGGACACTCTCTGCATTATTAATCATACATGTCATCAATGCACCTACCTCAAAGCACAGTCGTATCACAGATTCCATCTGTAAAGATTTTAAGCCAAGCAGAAAAATGATGGGAGAATATTTTTGTCTCCACCCCGTCCCTACGTCTGTCCGTGCAACTGTTACGTCACCGTACGGCAAGAAGGCTCAGTACCAGTGAAGATCTCACTCTTTAAAGCTTTTTGTACACCCCTGTATATTCCTTACCTGTGGTGTCGTTACAAACAAGCCAGTGTCAGGCGTTTGTCTGTGGGTTACAATGAGTGTATGAAACTGCTACAGAGAGCTCCAAGAAGCTCCAGTGCCAGCCCCATGTTTGTTAGTGTTTTATTTATTTATTGTTGTACTGTTATATTGTGATATTGATTCCCCTGAGTCTTAAATGAAGATTAAATTGAAGGTCACAGCCATGGTGGCCTTTTAGGTTATTACAACAACAGACACCGTCCAACTCGTCTGTCATGGACACGTGCTTCTCTCACCTGAGTTTGGTTGTGTGGTGGAAAAACTACTCACATTTTTTTCTTGATGCAGTGAACCTGGTGGCCCCTAAACAATTACAAATGCCTCATAGGGTTGTCCACTTCACCACTGGAGTGGTTATCCACTCCACCTTTGTATTGAGTTGTGCTTGAAATGTATACTGTAAATCTCCAAAATGCACTGATTGTACGTGTAGCAAACATGTCCCTTTGTCTGTTGGGACCAACGACAAGTAACGGCATACTACGTAAGTAGTTACTGCATTACATTTTCTCATTCAGTAACGCCATTACAGTTAATGTGTTTCCATGGATGTGTTAGTAGTTACCAAATGGGTGCAAAATGTAATAAAAATGTCTCCTCCTGTAGATGTTATGTAAACTGACATGTTGCGCTGACTGCACTCCCAGAGTGGAACACAATTTTATATGATATAAAGCAAGTGGCTTCCACAGGGCATATCGTTGTCATAATTATGATGATAACACAGCGTAACAGGTAATTACTTTAGTTCTGACTGTGCATGGGCATGGATGGCATCAGCATTATACCACATCATCAGACTGGATATTGTCTGTGATGTTGGATTTTTGGATTTTTAGAGCTTAAAACTATATCATCAGCATTTTCTCCCTTGAAAACAATTTCTGTCTGAAAAAGTCAAGTAGTTTTGTAATTTAGTAACTAGTAATAACTATAATGCCTTACTTTAAAAAAGAATAACTTCCCCAACACTGCTGTAATGTAGGAATAGAAGTATACATTTCTGAAAAATGGAAATACTCTAGTAAAGAAAAAGATACCATCCAGTGTATTTAGTTACAACCCTGGTGTAGTATGAGCATGTTGACCTGTCATGTCAGAGCAGTGACCATAACATTGAAAAAGTAATATTCTATTCTATCCTGCAGGGATGGAGGAGATCCCTGCAGGGAGTACAGGTCTCTAATCTACCCTCTGCCCTGTTCAGTTCAGTCCCCTACGGATCAGTGGTTCAAAGGAACTAAAATGTATATATTTTTTACTCCTGTAGTAAGAGCTGCATGATACCCTGGACTTGAACTTGATTTCCTCTGCAAGTGCTGTCATTTTGAGCTAACAATTAATGCCGGTGCAAATCCACTTTTTACGTAACTACAGTTTTTTTTTTGACAGCTTTAGTCACTTGTGCATGAGACACATACTGTACTTTTCTACATACAGTAAATCTTAAGCCCTATTCTACTTTACCTCAAGTCAGCTTATACAGCTGGAATGTAATACATTCTGATTTCTATTTAACAAGAGTATGTCTTCCACCACTGACTGTTATCCCTGTCAAAGCGATGCCCATAAAAGTGAAAAAGTAATAGCCTATAGGTATTGATACAGGGCTAATGGAAGGGGGATCTAGGACGGATAGGTCTCTCATCTGTTTCCTAGCTGTGGCTGTGGCCTTTTCACAACTCGTATGAGATTGAATCTATTTAGCCTCAATGACACAGCCTGAATGATTATACCTTGTGGGATACGCACAAGAGCTCTGGCTCAAAACATTCCAGTCAAATCCCTTTAATTCCACCCAGATCGCCTTTCTTGTAGGGTTCAATATCTCCGCAGCTTTTTGTGTTTTTTGTGAATCCTTAAAAGTAGCAATTTTTGACACACATGAGGCTTCAACAACCCAACAGAGACGATCTTAATGGGGGTAGATGTGAAAATACATGGCTAGTGTTCTCCCCAAGGGCGCCCATAGCTCTTATATCCCAGCTTCTGGTCAAACTGAAGGAAAGGTACAGTAAGAGTAAGTGATTTGTTTTAGGTTAAAATGTGTTAAAAAGCTTTATATTCTTACAGTTCGTTGTTCAGCATGAAGTCAGCATGAAGTCTCTCCAGTGGGAATCAAAGTTTGGTTTGACATGCATTGGCGGTTTGGTGGTTGGTTTATGTTTGCTACTCTGAGAGAGGTTAGGGTTTGAGATAGGTTGGTGTTATTGGACCAACGGTATGTCAGACAAAAAGCATGCAGCCTCTGCAACTCAACAAATTGAAAAACGGCAGATGTACAAGCTTACACAACGTGTCACAAGTTCAAACCTTTTTTTTTCTCCACAGTGTTGTGTGTGTGTGATGATAGTACTGTATTGTATGGAATGTAATAGGGGAAAGGATGGTACCAATAATGCTTGAAGAAATAATCAGCTTATCTACTTAACCCCATATGTACTTTGTTGACCACCAGAGCTCTATTAGTCCAGAATCTGAATGTTTGACATTCTACCTGGAAATACCTGTTTGTTTACAAAGGACACTTTGATTATAACATTAAGCAAGAGTAGCTCAAGTTGTCATGTATTGCTGTTAAATAAATATATAAATATATATTGATTCTGAATATTTGATATGAAATATTTTACATTGGGTAAGTTATTCCCGCGTTCAAAGTGATGGCGTTAGAAAAAATATGGTTATAAGACGTTCCCCATTTTTCAAGACTCATTTGCGGAAAAAGAACATCTAATGACAAATAGTATAGGTCCCGAATATAGTACGACTCATTTTTTTGGAAAAACATAGTCTTATATACAGGCCAATGGGATATTCTAGGGTTAAGTGAAAGTATCAATATTGCAATGAAACAGTAACAGTCCAGTATTTCAAGGGTAAAAAGCACTTACAGTAGTAGTAGTAGCAAAAGTAAAAGTACTCATTACATGGAATGTGTACTTGAATGTATACATCAATATCTGGTACTTCCAGCTCTCCCTCCCGCTTACTGCGGAATATGAAGTCACGACACACACACACACACACACACACACACACACACACACACACACACACACACACACACACACACACACACACACACACACACACACACACACACACACACACACACACACACACACTCCTGATTCAAATATAGTTCTTATTTATCATCTTGTGAGATACACTGTGCAAACCAATCAAGAGTCCTTTTGTGTCTTTCCCCTTGTGAAAGGCAGTGATGCACAATGCATTGTAATTACTGCTTTCTTTCATTTCCGACATATAATTGCCATACAACAAAACATAATGGTAGGGAATTTTCTCATTCAGATTTTCAATACTTTTGCTTGTACTGCACTATATCTCAGAAATATTGTACTAGAACGGATGAGATAACTCCCTATTAATGCTCCAGTAAAGTAAAACAAAAAATAATTAATCCCACAGGGATATAATCATCAGGTGAAATAATAGCTGTCGCTGTTGTTGTGTTCTCCTCCGGTGTGATTATTGTTTTATAAAGTATCAGTAACGGGTGCCTCGCCCCCCACAGCCCCCCACAGGAAAAAAGGGCAATAGTCCACCAGTACACAAGTGTGTGTGTATGGACATGTGTATGTGCGTGCACGTGTAAACATCCATCCTCTTCAGGCCGTGCTGCATGTTGAGTTTGTGAGTCTTCAGGCCGTGGTGAGAGAACTACAAAGACTAAAAAGTGTAATTTGAAGATGTTCTTAGCACCTAAAACCTCCAGGGTGCCACACCTGCAGAAACAAAGGCTAAAAAAAAGCCAGCCAATCAGCCATCCGCTGACCGATTAGACAATGGGAATAGTCTATTAGGTCCCAGGCAAACGTTTAGATGATGGGAATAGCCAATCAGGTCACTTAGATTCTGACGGTATGATCAGGTTTTCTCGACAAAAAGTGCTGTACATTACTTTGTAATACAGTACTTGAGTTACACTTCTGGGTACAGTTGTTGTTGTTTTTTTTTATTCTCATCAGACTAATGTACATATAACATTCTAGCAACTATTCCAGCAACAACAGCTGAAATATTTCCATTGGTATCTGACTAGCAGCAGCATTTTCCATTCCACGAATTAATGATCCTTAAACAGATCTATAAAGTGATATAAACATATTGAACCACATGACATCACACCACAACCATAAACCAGAGCATATTGGCAGGGAAATGAACTTCTGTCGGGCAGACGTCTTGTGTCTTCCAATAAAATAGATCTTAATTGCCAACATAACTAGTAACTCTAGTGAGGTAGAAGTAAAAAACAATTAAATACATATATTATATAGTATATAATAAATAATTAAAAGCTTAACTCAAGAGTGTACTTTCCACCACAACACTGTGTTTCAGAGCGTGGACTATTGGCAGGGAAATTGCATCTGTCCAGAGTTCGATTTTACCCTTTGGGGAGTCTGTCCATTCCTGTGCCCTGGAGTTACAGTATATGGTACTGTATACATTGTGTGTTGTGGACTTTACATTGACATGCATGCGTGCGTACACACACACACACACACACACACACACACACACACACACACACACACACACACACAGACAGACAGACAGACAGACAGACAGACAGACAGACAGACAGACAGACAGACACTAAAAATGAACTACTAAAAATGGATCTGCAAGATCTCGGAACCACAGTACAGATTTGACATGGTAACAGCTGTATGTATGTGTCACTACTGCATACACTCTGAAGTCTCAATAATAATAATCTTTATTTGTATAGCACCTTTCATGACAAAATGCAGCTCAAAGTGCTTTACATAGCAATAGAGAAAAGAAATGAAGATGAAAACAGAACAAAAATAAAATAAGATGAATGAAACCAAAATAAAAACTATATATACTGAGAGGCAGGACATTAAAGATGCAAGACAAGGGGATATAACCTATCGCATAAAGCATTAAAAATGCAATACAGTCATACAATCAATACAGTGAAGTCAGTTAAAAGCAAGTGCATAAAAGTACGTCTTGAGCTGAACAACCCACATCAATGCTAATGCGTTAAAAGGGACAATCAATGCATGGAGAGAGAGAGCCATCATGGAGTACCGACAGCAGCATGATTAGACCCTGATGCTTTAATCACGCTGCAAAAGGCCTTTATTTCTAAATAATTACTCTCCATTGATCATGCTGCTTATTACACACCTACTTAACCCTTTAAAACTAAAAAACAAAACACAAGATTTTAAAAGGCGCATTGGTCTTTAATTTTCACTTTTCCCTTTCTGAAAAATGAACATTTTGGAGTTACTATAGGTGGTTTCTTCCCCAAGAGTGATGCTACTGAAAAAAAAAATACAGGATTTATCTCCATGAATTTCTGTTCATGATTGCTTCATTTGTCACTGTCGAACGTATCTGCTTCTGAACCAATTGAAGTGTCTGTCTTTTCTTTGTAAATAAATCATTTATTTGTTAAGTATAATATTAATCTTGAAATAATTCTGTACAGTCAACCAGACCCAGTTGAAATAATCACATAGCGGGGTTTGCCAAATATATGAGGGTGTTATGGGTGTTACAGAAGATAATGCTTCCTCTTGTGTATTATCGGAGCATGTGCAACATTCTTCCATTAAAAAAAACCTTCTGTGGAATCTGAGTGACTGAAATCGCATATGACAGCTTGAATCCTTAGCTTGAACTAGTCAGACAGAATTCATTAGTACTCCACCTGCACCACCAACAGCAGCCTTCATTACAAATGAAGTCAGAGCCCCCCAATTTAGTTTTTAAATGAATTTTAAAGGAAACATACTGCCCACATACTGTACTGTACTGCAATAGTACAGATTGAATCACTTCAATATACGTACATCGTACACTACATGCAACACAAGCAGCAAAGGAAGGGGAAATAAAATGATGACAAGGGTCCTTACCTCTAGCCGTCTTCCACTTATCTCCCTCAGTTGTTCACATGATGGCCAGGGTCAAACTCTGGAACCCATGGATAAAGAGATAGTCTGTCCTTGGATGGGCCCTCCAGCGGCTTCTCCAGTCATCTCTATACACCTGGCGGGCTTTGCAGCTTTATAGGAAGAAAAAGCTGATCTTTTATGTGTTGGAGCAGGTTAATGGACTTCCCACATACTGGCCATGGCATTCAGAAGCCTCTCTGCAAGTGATTTCTGTCACTTTGTGGTTGATGCCATGGCATTTAAAGATTCTTTCAACGCATTGTCTCCGGTTGTCATGATAGGTGGAATCTTGGATATAGTCTGTGAGGGTGTTATGCTTTAGTGTAGATTATATAACCTCAGTTAGCCTGCATTCAGATTTAAAGTGCAAATAGCATGCATTCCTACAATTGTATTTCTTGCCTTTTCTTTCTAGACTTTGAAAGCAGTTTAGCTGCAGTACCACAATGTCCTGAGGTGGTGGGGGCACTGATAAGCATATTATTTAATAGTTGAGTCGTTATAATGATGCTAGATAAAACCAGGCTTGTTTCCATTCTACACCAGTTTGGAAAATCAACAATGTTGGACATTGATCGCTTCATAAGCACAACATAAGTTGTTCCTTAGAGCAATTTCCATTAAAGCTCCTATATAATATGAAAGCTTGATGAGGAAAAATGTCAGATACATTAGTTTTCAAACACGCGTGTGCCTACAGTATCTGACATCTTTACTGTTTGAAAAATTATAATCTTTTGTCACTGTTTTTGGACGGCTCGACCCCTTCTGGCGACGCACGGATATGCACTGAACCTCTTCTCAGTCAGAACTAAAGCTATATATCCACACAGAGCTAATTCCTGCAATCTGTGGGCCTCTCACAACTGATTTATGTACATTACAGAGGTTTCCAAATATGAATGCAGGCGGTTTACACTTGTACCAAGCTTTATAAGAGCATTGGACGTTGGTACGTGGTAAGAATTCCTCTTCCAGACTATGGACAAATATGCATGCCACTTCTGAAATGGTCGTGTCTCTACTGTCCTCACTAATAATCACAACAATGTGTATTAGCTTAGCTGTTACATTCAAAAAGGATTCTTTTTCTTTTTTAAATGTTCAATCATGTACAGACAAACATACAAGCAAGCATATTTTGGACATAGTCGAATGGTGATTAATTGTGATTGAAATCATTTTGAACAGCCCTAAAGTAGTAGAAAATACTGAACAAACAACAAAAAACCTACCAGGGTATGTGCTGTACTTTTTACACAATGTACAATTCTAGCAACTATTTTGACTACAACAGCTCACTTTTATTTCCATTGATTAGCAGGCAGCATTTTCCATTACATTTTATCATCCGTAAAAAAAATCTATGCAGTGATGTAATTGAACCGCCTCACAGCACAGTGCTAACCATGAACCACACCATAATAAATTATTAAATGATGTTGGGCAGAAACCCTGCATCTCCATGTTTCCAACTGTTTCCCTATTTCCCAAAAGTATTGAAATAGCAGATCTACAAGCTGATCACTTTTTTCCACAATTATATACCTTTTAAGAAATTGTTTTGGACATACAAGTTTTCCAACTAACTGCATGGAATTGCCATCTGTCCACAACTTTTTAAAGTCCTGGGTTTAAAATGTAAGCAAAATGTCTCCAAGACAAACTTCTCCCTCGGGAGACAAATAAAGTAAACCTTGAACCTTAAAATCTTTACTGGAGGGCATGCAGGGTCTGATATAGGAAATAGCAACGTCTGTCCGCACAATGCAGTGCTCACATCTTAGAGAGTATCTGGTATTTCTATGTTTTAAAGAAAAAAGCAATACATTAAAAAATGTAATGTATGAACAAACCTCTCGCCTTTGTTACCCCTCACTCTGCATTTTCATAGATGGTTGAACAAATCATAATGCTCACAAATACAAGTGTCTTTTACAAGTGTCTTGATATTATCAGACATAAAATACTATATCAGAGATTGTCAGGGTCTGGGTGTCAGCTCTTGCCACTCCCACATTCCCTTCCACTCTGCAGTCCCATGCACTCACCTGTCTCCAACTACCTCATCATCATGTCAACACAATGCTAATTTACCACTCCCTATGTACATAACTGGACTCTCTACCAGGTTATACCTCGTCTCTCCTGTGTTTGGTCCTGGACTTCATGCCAGTGTTTTGTCCTGGATTCTTTATGTCTATGGACCTTTAATCTACACACACAATCTACACAAAGAATTACTATTCTTTATTATTAAATCCTTAAACCTACTCTGAGTACTGTGGCTCTGTCAGTCTAAACCTCACCCCAGACAGAGATGGCGGTCTACTTTTTAACATGAGGGGATTATAGATAAAATAGTGCTCTCACGGTGTATAGCATCTTTGTCTAATCAAATTATCTTTACTGAATTACATTCACCAACCGTGAAGAAACCATGAAGGCATGCAACCTGCTAATCACTAGAAATTAGGGGTTCATTGTCTTGCTCAAGGACACTACATAATACAACACTAACCCAAAGGGGGCAATCAGAGTGCGTTACGTAATATTACAACCTTTATCTTCATATGGTAACTTTTTTGTATATTTTTTGTATAAATTAAGACTACTTGATCATGCTACATCACGCAAGAATCAAAAATAGCAGATCCACCAGTTGATATTATTGATCTGCTATTTTAGAAATTAAATCCCATACAAATACAGCTTTATTCATATTACCTACAGTATAAGACAACATTCTGCGTTGTGTGTAAAATCGTGAAATCATAACAGGAATACATCAAAGTCATGCACTCAGGCCAAAAAAATACCTGTTATAAGTATTGAAAAACATGTGTAAGTTCACCTTCAGTATAGCTTAGCGCTTCCATATAAGGGCAAACATGGACATGTGTTATTGATATGTAGGGGCTGGAGGCCCTTCATTGCAGCGGTGAGGCTCAGACACCCGCTGGTTTCTTTCCCACAGTGCTAGTATGTCGTCTCTGTTGGATGGAATTAAACTTGTATGTCCAAAACCGTTACTTTTCGGTTTCTAATTCAAGAGTAGCAGCCCTATAAGCTCATTGAGGATCTGCTTATGTTCATGCTTTGTGACCCATGTGGTGTGATCAAGCAGGACGTTCATTTACAATAAAAAAACAAATCTGAGATAACACTATGTGCTCTATGTAAAGTAAAAGAAAATAAAATGAATTTGACGTTGTTCATCACTTTATATACACATCTCAGACGCAAATAAGAACAACATCAGTCACCAGCAGTATTGGGGCTAGCAGCGCTACTTATGGTATCATTACGTAACAAAACTACTTTTATTGATAATGAGTTAGTTGTGTAATTTAGTAGTTAGTTACTGCTTCTATATCCGTTTTCAGATTTAAAAATAATAAAGCTGCAAAACTGCTCAGAGTCTATTTCTTATTAAGGATGGAGAAATAATTGTGTGTGTAGTGTCTATGAAAAACAGCACATTAGTCGCGCCCATTTGGCCATGCGGCATACATCACGACGGGTGGCCCAGCGGTCGTGACGCATGCTGCAGGCGCCAGTTGATTTCGCCCCTCCTGCTATTTGTCTTCAAGTTAGTTTTAGCGGCCGTGTGAGGGGATGTGCCACATCTGTTTTTACGGCAATATTGGAATACTCATGAGCAGACTTCTGTTGTTTTAGTCTGTTAGACAAAACATTTGAAAAATCAACAATCTGGTAACGCAATCTAGATATATAGGGCTCCATTTTCATTACCGCTAAACCCCTTATGCCTTAACTTCTTTGCCTTTTTAAAACAGTTGTTCAAATGGCCAGTCTACAAGCTCACAACATGTTAATTGATTGACATATTGAAATATTCCAAAAAGTTTTTCAAAATGGTAAAAAACGAAATAAGGGATTTGGGATAAGGGGTTTAGCATGTAACGAAAATGGAGCCCATAGGGTACAAATTTGTGCTTATGTTATCTACTACAACTGCACATTCTTCTAGCAGTGAAATATCTCTTCTAGAATATGGAGATAAGAGGTTTCTTCCTTAATAGCAATGCTATACTTTTTACTCAAGTACTGGCACAGAGAGTACTTTGCCCACCACAAAACCTAGCTGAGTACTCCCTCTTACACCACTGTATGGTGGTTCTTACGTTCCCACAAGTATCTGGTGAGACTCGGAAAGAGGAATGTGTTTACCATAGACAGCAGTCAGGAGCCGTGTGCATGGGGGGACACCAGAGCAGAGTGGGCGTAATTTATCATAGATTAATGCAGGAAATGGGCAGCTATCCCCCTAGATCTCTGCCTGTTATTCCAGGCTTAGATCTATAAGCTATTTGGCGGGGTGGGCTGGAGTGAATGGCAGTCCGAACATTGGTGCTGTTGAGCAGAAATCCTACTTTATCATGTTACACAAAAGCATCAACAGTAGCAGATCTGTAAGCTTTTCGTATGATACTTTTGCTATTTTTACATTTGAGTCATAAATGGTAATGGTTTATGTTTACACCTGATAGACGATCGCTCAGGTTGCCCCCCCTCTCCATAAATCAGTCTTTCAGACTTTGTGTTGATTAAAACATATTGAACCAATTATAAGTGCTTCAGTGCTTTTGACAAAACCAGCTTTGGACCCTCAAAATGTTAGCTACGGCAACTAACTCCACCCCTCTGGCCCTCTCTAACAATATAGGGAAATTACACTGAGAGCACTGTTGTGCGCTCTTGTAGTGTGTTTATTCTGTGTACTGAGCACGTTGTTGTTCTAAAATAAAGTGATTGCACCCACTGCCAGCCGTGGGTATTGAGTGACCATGCTGACCAACCCTGGGTTGTCTAATGTGAGTGTGCCATTTTGATGTCTCACTCAAACACTCCCCAGTGGCAAACAATGGTGTAGGAAATGGTTGCAAATGCAGCATTGGTTTTCTTCTCAATTATATAGGTTTTCTTCTCAATTATTTGATTAATCCAAAAAGTAATTAATAAAATAATTTGGTCAGACACTTGATAGTTGGAGTTGATAGTTACGGCTATCTACAGTATGCACTAAATCAATGCATGATTTTGAAGTCTTAAACTAAAATTCCACGGTGGGCTGGAAGTGTACATGTTTACGTGAGGGGAGGGTGGTTGTTAGGGCAGTTACTGCTGACTGGTTTAAGTTATTGAGCTAGTCAGTCATTGATGAGTGACGAGTTTTCTTTCAGCCGTGTATTTATTGATTTCACCCCCCCCCCCCCCCCCCCCCCCCACACACACACACACACAGAAACAGTACAGTACAATACAAAAGGAAAGAAGAGAGAAACAAAAGTGACTAGTGAATTAGCTAATTATCTCATTGACATTGATTGCTGTGTTTTGCAGCAGGATTAATTTACATGTTTAAGCAATATAGATATTGACAAGTATAGTTAATGAATGTTGGTGCTCAAACTGACCAATTTAGGAAAACAAAATGCTGCTTCCCCCAAATTATATATATACATAATTTATGTAATTTGTCATAGATGCTTCATGTGGATCATTTCAACCAATAGATTACAGTATTAGATACTCCAGTAACTCAAACTTTTCCAAAATTGCACTCAAGTAGAGTACATGTACTTATGTTAATTTAGAATGCTTTCCTGACCTTGCCATCATAGGGGAGAAAGTCCTGTGCTACAGCTTTTCTAATGCATTGTGGGAAGGAGATGGAGGTGTATTATGTGGTGGTTGGATGACCATGAATCCAGGAGAAAGCATGTCCTTGACCTGTGTAGCAGCATTTATTTCACCAACTATGATGAAAACAAGTTTGTCAACTTGGTGGAAATAAAATAAATAATACTATAACTAACTTTTTGTCGAAAGCTCAACTGTAGATCCTGTAGATTTAGTTGACTAAAATTTTATATATATATATATATATATATATATATATATATATATATATATATATATATATATATATATATATATATATATATATATATATTATATATATATATATATATACACTCAACTGCTTGTTAACACTTAATTTCTAATTGATTTGAGTGACTTTGATTGTGGCATGGTTGTTGGTGCCAGAAAGGCTGGTCTGAGTATTAAATTTTCAGAAACTGCTGATCTACTGGGATTTTCACGCACAACCATCTCTAGGGTTTACAGAGAATGGTCCGAAAAAGAAAAAATATCTGTGGGCGGAAATGCCTTGCTGATGCAAGAGGTCAGAGGAGAATGGCCAGGCTGGTTCGAGCTGATAGAAAGGCAACAGTGACTCAAATAACCACCTGTTACATCCACGGTAGGCAAAAGAGCATCTCTGAACGCAGAGTACGTTGAACTTTGAGGCAGATGGGCTACAGCAGCAGAAGACCACACCGGGTGCCACTCCTTTCAGCTAAGAACAGGAAACTGAGGCTACAATAGCTGACAACATCCTTAACCTTAATCACACCAACCTAACAAACAAACGACTGATCCTAAACTATCCTAGCCGGGCCTATCTGTAACCCTAACAAAAAATAAGAATAGTCTTTGTAAACCATAAAAGAGTGCTACAGTATATTCCCCATGGGGACCTGAACGATTTTCCCACAAGGTTGATTATTTCCTGTTTTTATACTATCCTTGTGGGGATAGTAAAATGGTACTTTGGTCAAAATAAAGGACACAGAAATACATGCACACAGGCATGTGCACGCACACATGCACACAGATGCAATATGTCATTACTTGGCAGGGCTGTATGTACCCAGGACACCAATTTCACAAAGTGCAGTCCGTCTCCTCCATAAACGCCACTAAGCATAGAGAGCCATGTAAACCAAGCCCATTCCACATCAAACATTATTGTGTTTTATCACTGCTTTAACTTTCCTACAGCACGTCAAAGACGCTGGGCTCATTCCCCCGCTGAGCGCATAAATCAATGCTGCTAATAAAATTTTCATGCCAAGGATCCCCAAACCCATGCTTTTGAAGAGGGTTTTGACCAGTACCCCATTACAGAGCCAGTGCCAGTAAAAAGCCAATAAAAGACTCTTTAGTCAGATTCTTTGTGCTGCATTGAACCAGAGGTACTGTGTGATAGCTTCACCCTAGAACACATATGTCAAACTCAAGGCCCGGGGGCCAAATCAGGCCCATGAATGAATTATCTTCGGCCCGCAGGATGATAGTGAATTAGTATTAGTACTGGCCCTCTGGTATGCACACATTGCATACATCATGATAAGAAATTAATGCAACTAATTGTTTTAATTCCTCAACTCAGTCTCATTTACTTTCTCAATTAACTATGAAAGCAGCACTTGGTGAGGATCATAGAAGAAAAAAATCCCCGAAAAATAGCAGGTGTTCACGTCTCATAGCGCGCCACAGAGTGGCGCGCTATGCTATTTTTCATTCAAACATTCTGTATTTGGGTTTGACACCCCTGCCCTAGAACATCATCTGCCAACATCAAGATACATTTATACTTGCTAGATCGGCTTAAAGTTTTATTAAGCTGTAAACACCATCCATAGACGCTTTAGATCACCTATGTGTGCGATTTGGGATAATCATTGACTGCACACTTTGGGAGCTACCAGTGGCTAGAAAATGATGCTAAATTCACTCAACGGATGGTAAATAAAATACTATTACATCCACACACATAGCGCATCACCATCAGATGACCCGTGTCACACAGGTCATGAATTGTGACTGTAATTCATGTCTCCAGATACATGAATTACAGACACAGATTGTAAGACGGTTTGGAGGTGATCTTTCAATAATAATAATCGTTCTACTGCAGATCGTCTATTTTTGAAAGTATAAAATGATTTGTATATAATATTCTAAAACTAATGTAACTTGTATGATTCCTCCATTTGCAGTGGAGGAATCGGGGTAATATTTGCTTCAGACATGTACAGTGGATTCGGCCTCTAGTACAAAGCACTAGACTGCATGAAATACTTCCCACCACTGCATGTAAGCAAGTATTTGCGTGTTTTACAGTTAGATGTTCGTTCAATCTATTAGTTCATGCTCTCCTGCACTGTACAGGCTTGTTTAAGCCAGCCCAAGGTCATTGTCATCGCCATGCAGAGTCAGAAAGCTCAATTAGCCATTAATTACTTTGTTGCAGTCGAGTGAGCAGATAAGACGGGCCTGTTTCTCCTGGGATTTGAATCAAGCTGACACCAAAACTCTATGAAACCTCCCAAAGACACGCAGCATGGCTACAGGGAGGATGCATTCAGCCTTGATGGAAACCTGATGTGAAGGCTTGTTTCTGGTCCATGTTACACGTATAGCGGATATGCACAAAATGGCATTGCATGCAGGGTGGGGGTGGGGTCAATGCATGCCAGCATTAACAAGCAAAAATAAATTACAGTACCTTGTGCCATGAGTCCAAATCCTGATCCTTAAGCACAGTACATTTTGAAATGATTGGTTGATTGATTTCATGTTTTCTTTGACAGAGAACAGGAAAGTTACTGCACACTATAGAACAGCTTTAACAATACAGCTGATTGGCGTAAGGCTTGAAGGTGACCCACATAACTGTGTAATATTGAAGAAGCCTTGAAACATAATGGTGCGTCATTCATAAACACTGCATGGTTCAACCGTGTGGCTGATGAATGGGCTCCGGCGCTATAGAACTACAGAGTGGGTGTTGACCTTTGTCACTTTCTACATGCTTACTGCATACTTGTTGCGTTATCCTATGTTATGTTCAGCCTTACCACTGCAGGTTTAGTACCCAAGAAAAGTAGTGTAAATTCGGTGTGGGTGTGTGACACTTGGTTGGAGCTATAGGGATGTTGCTAACAGTTAATTTCCTAACTTAATTTCTAGTAACCGGATATTTATTTATTTGTTTATTCATTTTTTAGTATTTAGCATCTGTTTTTTATTCCGCAAATTTAATATACATAAACTTTGGTAGACAAATGATGTATGCTGCTTTTTAAAAGTCAAAAAGGCAATATTTAACAATACAAATAAATATTAGACTTAATGATTAATAAACAACGCGTCGTGCATCTTCACACATGGCTCTACAAGTCTAGTCTATAAACAACGCTCGCCGTTTCCACTCCTGAAATGCACAACCTATGCTTGGGGTATTTTTTATTATGAAGGAAGAAGATAAACTTGCATGATGTCAACATGTTCTGTTGACTTTTCGCTGAGGATAAACACCATCTCAGTTCATCTCGTAAACACCATGTTTATGATGATGATGATAGTTAGCGCATGGCTACCTTCGCCCAATAGCCGTGCCAGTGTGAAAATAGGAGGACGCGGCTCTATGCATTTAATAACGTCACTATTTTAATTATTTAAAACTGTTTTAAAAGTATTGTACAGTACTGACTAAAGTCTCTGTAATGCTTATATTGTACCATTACCAAAACAAAAATAAAATATAGGGATTTATTACCCGATTGACATCCTTATTGGTGGCAGTGGTAAATTGCTTGCCTACCACCACGTAGGTTGGGGGTTGCAATCCACCCCAGTGGTGCATCTGGCAATTCTGTCAATACAAACACAGCTATGGAGGAATTAACTGGCATAACAATGTCTTTCCCTGCTGCCTACATCCATGTATAGGCCTTTTATATTTCTTTACTACCCTTAAGATAAGATTCACCTGTGGATCCATGTGCTGTGGTTAAGGTTGGGGTTATGGATAGTGTTAGTGATGAGCATGTCAGGCCTAATTACACAACACTGATGATTACACAACACTGTGCGTGGAAACCACATGTCTAATAAATACTTAATGTTGCTACAGGATTCAAATTGGAAAAACAAAATTGCTGCTTTTGTGTGCCACTGTATAATTTGAAAGCATTGTGGGTGCATCTGGAGATATGCAACGACAGCAACAATATGCCAACGTCTCTCCCCACACTGCAGTGTGTTAACCACTACCATGGCACGTGTCACTGCTGATCAAGGCTGAATGTCCTCTGCATGCAAATTAATATTGGGGCCTCGCCCGGCTGGCATGGGAGAGACAACAAAATCATTTTGCGACCGAGGCAGATGGTTGGCGGTAAATGAGTCCCGACCGATAGTAAAGGTCACGAACAGTGCTTGTCGGTCTGCAAACCCAGCGGCCATTTTACTATTGGTTGGTTCATCAGATGCAGCCGATGGATCATCAATCACACCCGTTCTACACCGGCCACTACTAAACCTAACCCTAAACTAGGGCTTCACGATTAAAAATAAAACCTGGATTTTTTTTCTCTGAAACCTCGATTTCGATTATATGGGGGTAAAAAAATGGCTAATAATTTATTTTTTGTTTTCATTTGTTTCTCCCACCTCCAACAGGGAATATGGTGGTTCTTAGTGATCAAGGATGATAGATAAAGTGCAAACTTCACTTTTCTTTCTGTTGATGAACATTTTATTATCTATTTATCTAACCTCAGAAAAACCTTTGCCTAACCTTAACCCCCGACCGTTAGGATACCTGCCGTGGCAGGTAGCATACCAGCCACGGCCATCTGCCCTGGTCGCAGGTTGATTTCGCCCTTCCTGTGGCACATGCTATTAAACAAACAAACACGATGGTGTAGGAGGATGACAGCGGAATCCAACCAGGCTAATAAAACACGTTACATTTTAAACCTAACATGATGTTGCTTTTAGTGGGAGTGTCAACAGACCAAGTATAAAGAAACAATGGTGCCATTTTATCCATTTGTCTTTCTGAGGGCGAGAAGCGACTTCGCCCTTTAGGGCTAGTGCTTTGGCATGGCATTTTGGTCAGATCAAGTACATGGAATGAATTCTGGCTGCATACAAGTAGCATGCCATGAGTGTACAGGAGTTGATGAGGTCAGATGAACAGATAAGGTGGCAGCGTGGGCATTCTCTTGAGTGCACAGGGTTTAATGAGGGCCCAGTTAGGGCATGTTGAGAACGCTGCAGTGCGCGGCTTCACCATGTATAGTTGCTAGCTAATATTGACCAATAAGATGCTGCAGATCTTACTGGCACACAGACACAGACACACACAGACACACACACACACACAGACACACACACACACACACACACACACACACACACACACACACATTTCTGCCTGGCACAGTACTACGGCGTATTTACAATTTAGGCATTTGGCGGACGCTCTTAATACAGCGTGACTTCCATAAAGTAAAAACATTGCAGTGCATCATATACAGTGCATACCGATGCAATTTACAATTTAAGCAGAATTTACCATTTCACTACAGTTTACAATCTAAGGACTAAAAGGTGGTATTTCGTACATTTGGCATCCTATAAGGTAACTACTATCCAAGTCTAATAATACTATCTAAAACCTAGCCTTGGGCTGGGATGGAGTCTGAAGAGGTGTGTTTTCAAACTGTGGTGGAAGAGAGTGAGTCTATGGTTCTCACTGATGTGCATTCCATAGTTTTGGGGCCAGGAGGGAGAAGAGTTTGGGGTGAGTGGAGCTGCCAGGGTACTTTCTGTGTCATCTGATTGGAGTGCCTGGGAGGCACTCCAATCCGTGGCCTCATCCCTGATGAGGCCACGTGATTGCACAAGACCTGGGCGCTATACAGTATATCGTGGGTGGCCTGACGTGAACAACCAAACAACACTGACATGATGCACGATTCCATAGTAAATGGAAAAATAGATGCATTCATTGATTGATTCATTCATGCATTGTGCAACCACTGTTTTTTATCAAGTTGGTCTTTGTTACAGAACAACAGTCACTTTACACAACTGAAACCTTGATCTTGGTAACCATTTCTGCCCAGTGACACCATCAATATGCGTCATAACCACAATTTCAAGTGGCTGTTAATTGCATGCTGAAAAGTGTAAATCAATCGCCTGCTTGACTAAATTGTTCTCCACGTCACCACAGACAGTGCTTATAGAAGACTCTGGCCTTGTGCAGAACACTTTCTCAAGTAACCTTGTTTTGTAGAAAAATGACAATGGGTGCAATTCTCAATCGCCTTGGTGTAGCCAGGTATGGTGTAAGTCCTCTCATTGGCTGCATGGCAGCAAATCAGGTGTGGGTCCGTGCTCATTGGCTGCATGGCAGCAAATCAGGTCTGCGGCCTTGGGCTAGGCCAAAAGCCTATACCACCAGGCCTGGGCCTGGGCCTACCAAATAATTATTCATAATAATTAAAACCAGTCATCAAGAGCTTCAACTCATGATGAACAAAGCCGGGGAGTATAGTAACATTTTTAATTGGGGGGTCAGGTGATTTCTGAACCTTTTGAATTGCAGATTTTAATTATTCTGCGTAATTATTTGGTAAGCCCAGGCCCAGGCCTGGTGGTATAGGCTTTCGGCCTACTACAGAGGCCCCAGAGCTGATTTGCTGCCATGCAGCCAATGAGGAGACTTACACCATACCTGCTACACCTCAGCGATTGAGAATTGCACCCAATGTCCTCTCAGTGAAGGCATGCGGCACATTATTATTGCTTTTTCTGCTGTCGGGGTGTCTAAATGGACTTCTGTACAGAAATACACTAGATAGATAGATAGATAGATAGATAGATAGATAGATAGATAGATAGATAGATAGATAGATAGATAGATAGATAGATAGATAGATAGATAGATAGATAGATGTTTTGGTCTACACTCTGGATGTATTTTTCCCTTAATGCAATCAGTATCCTGTGGTACCTAGTTTGAAACCCTGTGGAGACTGGCATTTCAGTAATTGGATCTGATTAGTACAGTCAGTCATTTAAACGCATGTTTGTTTCATGAAACACATGTTGCATGAACAAAGTAAAAAAAACGTTTTAATCTTGTCATTGCACTTAGGACGTGTCCTCAGTGATCTACTGTGATGTGTCTACTCCCACTAGCAACCCTTTATCAATCCCTTTAGTTAAAGACCAGGGCACATTTCACTCACCAGGTCCAGATTTTTTTTACTGCAAATTGACCCGCCATCTAAAAATGTTCCACATACTATTATCTCACTCATAAGATTTCAAAAATAACATGCTATGACCTATATGTTTAAATAACCACCGTATAACAAAGTAGCACTCTATAGAGGCAGTGCTGTGAGCAACAACATATTTCACACATTCTAGATTTGTTCCCTGGGTTCAGATAAGGTTCTCAACTTCTCAGAACCCAATTTCATGGAACATATCCAAGAAGTGATACTATTAAAGCATATTGAAGTACTGTGGAGCCATGGTGGTACATCAGTTTTGAGTTTCATCTTTGCATTTATGTTGCTATTAATGGACATTGTTGCATTTTGAAGGAAAATTACTTTTACTGTTTTCCTGGGACTTCCTCATGAACACGATTTGTATCAGATATATTTTGGCCCGCTGTGTATATGAGTTTAACATCTCTGCCTTAAAACATTACTTGCTCTCTAAAACGTAAAGATGAAAACACCTTCAATATATTATTTTTTTTCATAAATAGAGAATCAATCTTCCACTCAATAGGTCAACAGAAGCCTCTGCTCATGTCGCAAGTTAATAATGTCAAAATGTCCATGTAAGGTGTTTTCTTTTGTTTATTTTAGTTACAGAGGGCAAGTATAATGTTTTAAGGCATAATTGTCTTATTAGCCAGGGGTCCTTTTAATGGGTTATGGTGGTTGGGTGATCTACTGTAGTATTGATGTTCCCTGGGGGACGTCTCTCTTCCTCAGACAGAGAGGATTATAACCTTTCCACGGTGACCTTACAACACCGCAGGGTCCCCCGCTTAGAAGTTAATGTGTCGGTCAGGGAAAGGATGGTCTGGATAAGTGGCCTGGCTTTATCCTCGTAGCAGTTGTATTGACCTATTTACAAATGTCAATCAAGCTTGTTTTTCTAAAATGTAGGCTATATAATTGTACAATTATCTACAATCATATGCGATACTATATTAATGTCTGTACTGTTTGTTATTATGAATGCCTGTATTTAACAACATGATTTGTTCAACAATTATGGGAGCCAGCAGGAGGATTTTTTCTCAATTATGGTCCTTTTCATAATGCAGTGTTTTAGGCAAAGCCATGCAGGCCTATTTATTACATTATGTTATTATGTTCACGACATACCTACACAGAAGAATTGTGAGGCGTACGTGTGGTGGGTGCGTTACTGGGCTGGTGCACTATTATGGAGGTGCACTACTGGGGCAGTGCACTACCAGGCAAGTGTACGAAAGAAGTGATAGACGCACACATTCTGAGTCTGATTCGATCAATAACTTTCTCTGACCTAGTTACAGGACTTACAAAGCATTTCCGGCTCACTTCCAGCTCACATGCACGTCAATGGCACATGAAATCACATATAGAAAGTTTGACACGGCCTTGGAGAGACAGTAGGCTAATGGTCTCCATTGTGGTTCTGCCAAGGTAGTTGTTGTCGTCTAGAAAAAAGAAGAGAACCCACGCACTCATCTGCTCCAAAGGTTATACTTTATTGACAAAGTTTCGAGCCAAGACTCTTGGCCCAAGAGTCTTCATCTGGTCAGACTCTTCTGTCTTCTTCCTCTTTTCTTTTTTGATGTTCATTTTGAAAAGAACACCTCTATAAGTGATGTGCATATTAGCAATTGTTGCTGTCTGACAGAAACATAGTATAGTTCCAACGTAATGCGATTTCATCAATTAAGACAATGTTCCAATGTTGCCCACAATGCAACACCAGGGGATTGACTTTCCGCTACATCATGCAAGTGGGTCAGTAAGCCTATGCCTGCAGGTTTTTTTTATTTATTATTAAAGCGCAAATAACATATATTCCTAAAATTGTTTTTCATACTTAACGTCATTGTATATCTCCCTCAAGCTCATTTCTAATGGCTTAACCCTTAATCACCACCACTTACTGTATATATCCAGTCCTAGTAATTCCGTTCAGGACAGTTTAACTGCAGTACCAGAATGTCCTGAGTTGATGGGGGCGCTGATATGCAGACTTTTTTATATTTGAGTCATAATGCTGATGCTAGATAAAACGAGGATTGATTCGATTTCATTGCAGCTACATTGTAAACAAAGGGGAAATGCAAATCTGGAACTGAAGACTGAAGAAGTGGAGGAATTATGAAAAGCATTGATGACATCATTATGAGGCCAAAATCGAATGAACAATTGATTGGATGTCCTCTGATTCGTATCATTACTTGCTGGAAAAGCAGAAAATTGCATCCTATATTTGTTTTCCTGTATGATTCCCCCGTTTTACTATCCGATTTATTTAATCTTCTCCTAATCAATGTAACTGTGTGTCCAGACCCATATCACAGCCTGGACTCCATTGCCTAGTAGTGTAAAGCAGTGAAGTCATGGATGGATGACTATGAACTCCGTTCCTTATGAATTATGTTCCTCATAGGAAGTAGAGCGATCGATACATGGCATTACTGTGATCAAAATTAAACATAAAAAAATATCATGCGACCATGGGGATTGGCTAATCTATCCCTCTCACTCTCCCCATCTCCATCTCTCTCTCTCTCTCCATTCCATTAGTGCAGTGGTTTTCATCCAGTGGTCCGGGGACCGCCAGTGGTCCTTGAGAGAGTTCCAGGTGGTCCCCGGCAAATGATGTAACTCTTTGAGAGCGTGAAAATGAAACCAAATGGACCCTTGCGGGTCCATTTGCTTTCATGTTTACACGCTCAAGAGTGAAACATATTCATCGTCTAAATTAGCCCAAGTTTACAAAACTAGTGAATGTAGAAGAATGGTCATTTTTGATCTGTTGGCCTTTTTTTGCATCCAAAATCCAGCCTGGTATTGTTTATAAAGCATAAAGAAACTTCTGGTTCTGGAGTCTGTGGGGCTGAAATATCCTCAAATGGTGGTCTGTGACTCAAATGCTGACTAAATAGTAGTTAAAACCACTGCGCTAGTGACACAGTAGTAAGCCATACTACAGAATGTGTGAGGAGGTTGTACACTGTGTTCCAACTTATTATGCAAATCATGTTTTTGTTTGATTTTCCAACATAATTGATGCAAATGATATCAGCATAATTTTCAAGTCATTAGCTGTCAATTTATATTTCAAATGTTATTGAACAAACCTCCTAATGAAAACAGAATTTAAAAAATAAATTAAAAACTTGGAACAGTGCGTTTCGCACTGTTCCAGATTATTATGCACATCATAGTTTCAAGACATTTTCTTGTTTGTAAAGAACTGAAAATAGTAATTTGTTGAATTCATAGCAATAAGGAGGTCATATGTACTGGGAAAAAAAGCTATTTCAATCCAAAACATGTTAACAGGTCCAGTTACATGTTAACATGGGACCCCTTGTTTGATAGCAGCTTGCGTCCATAAAACGTGTGAGTTTATGGAGAGTTTCTGCTTGAATGTCTTTGCAGGATGTCAGAACAGCCTCCCAGAGTTGCTGTTTGGATGTAAACTGCCTCCCACCATCATACTGCACATTTTTCAAAACAGTCTTGTTCACTGATGAGTGCCGTGCAACCCTGGATGGTCCAGATGGATGGAGTAGTGGATGGTTGGTGCATGGCCAGTTTGGCCACCATGTCCCAACAAGGCTGCGACGTCAGCAAGGAGGTGACGGAGTCATATTTTGGGCCGGAGTCCTAGGGAAAGACCTGGTCGGCCCCTTTAGATCTTTCGCTCGAGGATGCTCCAGACATTCTCAATAGGATTGAGGTCAGGGGGGGTGGGGTGGGGGCCACACCATGATTTTTTTTCCCTTTTATGCCCATAGCAGCCAATGAAGCTGAGGTATTCCTTGCAGCATGAGATGGTGCATTGTCGTGCTTGAAGATGATTTTGTTTCAGAAAGCATGATTCTTTCATTTTGTACGGTGGAAGAAAGTGGTCAGTCAGAAACTCATCATACTTTGCAGAAGTCATTTTCACACCTTCAGGGACCCTAAAGGGGCCAACCAGATCTTTCCCTAGGATTCCGGCCCAAAACATGACTCGGCCACCTCCTTGCTGACGTCGCAGCCTTGTTGGACGGCACTCATCAGTGAACAAGACATTTTGAAAATTGGTCTTCGTGTACAGTATGAGGTTGGGAGGCAGTTTACATCCAAACAGCAACTCTGGGAGGCTGTTCTGACATCCTGCAAAGACATTCAAGCAGAAACTCTTCATAAACTCACAAGTTTTATGGACGCAAGCTGCTATCAAACAAGGGGTTAACATGTAATTGGACCTGTTAACATGTTAACATGTTTTGGATTGAAATAGCTTTTGTTTCCCAGTACATATGACCTCCTTATTGCTATGAATTCAACAAATTACTATTTTCAGTTCTTTACAAACTAGAAAATGTCTTGAAACTATGATGTGCATAATAATCTGGAACAGTGCGAAACGCACTGTTCCAAGTTTTTAATTTATTTTCTAAATTCTGTTTTCATTAGGAGGTTTGTTCAATAACATTTGAAATATAAATTGACAGCTAATGACTTGAAAATTATGCTGATATCATTTGCATCAATTATGTTGGAAAATCAAACAAAAACATGATTTGCATAATAAGTTGGAACACAGTGTAGTGTCTGATCACATAACCATGCATGAATATCAGCCAGAGTGCTGCACAAACGCTGCTATTCAACTACCTTCATCCAGCAGTGGAAGACTTTCCTCCCCACTACACATGCTATTATCCCAGAGTGATTTCGAGTTCCTCCAGCAGCGATATTTCCCTCTGAAAGTGCTGATTTGAGAGCTTTCCACCTCGGTTCCACCGAGCCTCACGATGCTCCCTGCATGGGAACAACGGGTGACACGCTCTCACACCACCAGCAGTGCGTCTTTGCCGGTGGCGTTCGTTCGGCGGGGCAAGCGAATGAATGGCCCTCGCTGGGACAGATTAGCTGTGACATTTCTGCTTCTGCTCGCACTTCAAAGACGAGCTCCCCACATACTGCCCACATGCCAGGCCCCCAGCATACACACAGACAGGCATACCCCCCCCCCCACACCACAAACGCCAAACCTGCTCCTCCTACCCTCTTGAGACACACCCTCTCACACACAGCCTCACTCACACACACACACACACACACACACACACACACACACACACACACACACACACACACACACACACACACACACACACACACAAAGGAAAATGCATACAAGGGCACAAATATGATAGGTGCATTAGTCATATGACGGCATGAGCTTTCATGATAGAACAAGCATGTCACACAGTACAGTCTATGGGTCTAAGTAGCAGCGTCTTCATGACGCCATATGACGGCTTCCAATTATAGTACTGTAGTAGACACTACAGTACTTTGCCAGCCTTTTGGCCTCCTTTTTGCGCATCCCAAGTTGTTGGAACCTTATAACACACACACACACACATACACACACACACACACACAAACATATGTAAGAATGTATGACGCACAGACAGAAATCTCTGTCTGTGCGTCATACTCTGTGCATCACATTCACATCACATATACCAAACCCCATAGACAGTACCTGTAGTGCACCAATACCAATTCAAGTACTGTGCATGCATATATAGGTACATAGAGCAGGGGTTTCTCAAAATGGGTGCCATGCGGCACACATTTTGCCAAAAATATAAGCTATAACAAGGCGTGACACTGTGATACGCCTTGCGCTTGTAGGTCTGCTATTTTTGTGAATTTTCCAGTGGTTGGTGCATTAGGTTAGTTTCTATCTCTCCTAATACATGGTAATATTCTCATGTGTTTCTCGTGACGTACTTCATCTGTAAGTGGGAAGGATTTGCATATTTGTGTGCCTTAATTTGACATAAATGCACAGGCTGTAAAGACTGTCATATACAGTAGGGGTGCCACGGATGGATGAAAACATTATCCAGCGGTGGGCGGTGCTGAGTCAGCACAGTTTCAGAACCGCTGCAGTAGAGAAATGACAGCAATACTTTATCTAAGTCAATATGACTATGCAGTGAGAACAAAGCTGCTACCTAAGCTTTATTTAGTGCAGTGGCTTTCAACCGTTTTTTATATCAAGGTCCATTATTAATTGTGTTTGAGCCACAGACCACCATTTGATGAGATTTGGCTTTTCAGACCCAAGACTCGTTGAGACTTTTGCCCATAATTCCATGTTGTGTTGATGTTGAGACCATTAGGAGAGATAACAGGCAAAATTTTGCATTTAAGTTTACTTCCTACTTGGGTGCTTTAAACCAGGGGTTTTCAACACGTCGTCCCTGAGAGGGTTCCAGGTGGTCCCCAGCTAAGTTGATTAACCAGATGTAACTGTTGAGAGTTACACTCTCAACAGTTATAATTCATCATCTTAATTAGCCCAGGTCGCAATGACTGCCTTCGAGACAAATTTATCTTGTGTTGTGTTATTGCGCACTAAGTCACACACTTGCCCGATCGGGCAACCAGGTAGCAGTCTTCACTTGCCCCACCATTTTTTTTACTTGCCCCGGGAAAGCGGGCAAGTGTTAGTGTCAACCCCTGTGCTGAACTAGGTCTGCAACTAACTATTATTTTCATAAACAATTAATCGGCTGATTATTTAACTGATTAATTGATTAATTGGATTATGACTTTTATTTAGCTGCTGTATCACCTTAAAGAGGCATTCCACCCATTTTCAATTTTTTTCTAATAGTGTAAGAATGTGAAACAAATGGAACCCGCCAGTATTCATTTGGTTCCATTTGTACATTCTCAGAAAAACTTTTGAGAGTGTACAAGTGTGTACACATTTGTAAATTCTCAGAAAAAAGGGACCTAAAACAAAAGTCTTTAACATGAAACACAACTTGATGATGTCATCAAGTTGTGTTTCACTCTGTTAATGATTTTTTTTTTCAGACCTCCATTTCTAGGAAACAGAATGGGGGGGAACTTTTTTCATGTCCATACAACATCTCTAAGGTATATTAATTAATGACAGTAAAATGATGAAAATGGGTGGAATTGGTTGCACTGGAACAGCTATGGTTAAGTGGGGAAACGGGTAAAAACTCCAATGATTCGTTGACGAACTGATTAATTGATTTATGAAATAGTTGACAACTAATTACTAACTACTACTTGAATAATTACGATTCATCTATTAATCGTTGCAGCCCTATGCTGAACAAAGGTTAGTAACACTTGATAATTGATCCACATGGAGTCCATTTGGTTTCATATTTGACAATCTTGAGTTGAAGAAGTACAGGGTCACAGACTCTCCATCATTTAGCTGGGGGACCACTTGGAACACCCTTCAAGGACCACCGGCAGTCTGTGAACCACGGGTTGCGTGTGACTGTGTTACATATTGTGTTCCTGGCACTGGCAGATGCAGAGATGCTTTATTATCCCCACGTTCATCATCTGCCTTCCTATTGCATGTTGCTGCTGCATCTCTAATGAGACACCAGTTCAGCTGAGGATTCCATAGCCTGATGGATTTTTT
Source organism: Benthosema pterotum (assembly GCA_039105355.1). Lineage (NCBI taxonomy): Eukaryota > Metazoa > Chordata > Actinopteri > Myctophiformes > Myctophidae > Benthosema > Benthosema pterotum. The sequence continues at coordinate 33,560,409 of CM076968.1, forward strand.
TTTCATTATTAATTGTTGCTGTCAGGCAGAAACCTCTTATCTCCATATTCTGTCCTAAACTTTTGAGTTTTTTCCCCTCCGCAAGCAAACTCCTTGCTTAAACATAATAATCATACTACAGTGTCAAACGTGGTCCACAGCGACACGTTTGGAGCCTGTGGATCTGTAACCTTTGTTATTTTTGACTTTGAATCCTTATCAGTACTTCGTTGTGAGGTTTCAACTTGAGAGAGAGACGTTATGTGTTATTATTCTCTGTTCAGGGATAGATTCATTGTCGTGTGTGCGTGTGTGTGTGTGTGTGTGTGTGTGTGTGTGTGTGTGTGTGTGTGTGCGTGTGCGTGTACGTGTGTGCGTGTGGTAGAGTTGTATTGTTCACCGGCGGCGGCAGGGGTCCAGGATGAAACACAGCGGAGGGTCTCTAAGTGACTGGAGTGCACAGACACACACAACTATAGAGACACAGCCGGGGAAATATTAATGACAATGTTCTGCTTGAGGAAATGAAACACTTTGGGAGAACAAATCAAATAGAGAGTGTGCGCGCATGCACACAGACACACATGCATGCACAATGTGTGTGCACACACACATACAGTTATGAGTGAGAGAGAGAGAAACAGAAACAGAAACACGGGAGGACTGTATGAATGAGACTGAGGGAGCTACTGACAGAGAGAGAGAGAGAGAGAGAGAGAGAGAGAGAGAGGGGTGGGGGGAGAGTCAAACAGTCCGTGTGGGAGAACTATACATACAGTAGAGGGGAGGGGAAATGCGTACAGTGTGTGGAGTGTGTGTATATACGCAAAAGGAGGAGAGCTCTGACAAGAGAGGGTCTCCACAGAGAGAGAGAGAGAGAGCTGTGGACAGAAGGATATTATAAGGAAAGCACCCGCGGAAACATAAAGAGAACAGCTGACAGGCTGTGAGTGAGTGAGTGACACTGAGAAGAGACAGAGAAAGAAAGAGAGCAACAGAGAGACAGGTTGGCAGAATAGGCAGAAAGTACAAGTCCATTTCCATATCCAGGATTTCCCTGAGTACATATCGGCTGCGCTGGGCTTCTACATCTGCTTAACTACTGTCTGGAACCACTCTCCCTGCACTGACTGACTGTGGGAGAGACAGAGAGAGAGAGAGAGAGGGAGGCTGAGAGTGCTGCGCGGAGCGCTGCCTGCACTCACCCATACAGCTGCACAGAACAGCAGTCTGCAGCAGCAGCATGCATCCCCGTGCTGCCCTGCGCACCAGCCACGGCTGTGGGACCCTGCATGCCACCCACGGGTGACTGACGGGATGGGTGCTGACTCTGTTCTGGATTTGACCTAAGAGCAGGCATCTTGCACTGAACCTCTTCTCCCAGTAAGGTAGGGGTCAGGGGTTTCAGTGACGTTTTGTGTGTTTTGCGAATTTGCGAGGGAGTTGGTGTTTGTTGTGTTTGTTTTTGTTTTGAGAAGTGGACGAAAGATTCCGCTGAGTGAATGGACTGGGGTTTGAGCCCTAAAGAGTTTGAACTTAACTATATTTGGATTTCTTTCTTTGATTTTATTGTATTTCTTTTGCATTCTCATCCTATCTATGTATCCTGTATTTGTACTGGGGACATACTGTGTGGATGCATGCATAATAAGGTACAATATCTCTTTTATGAGTTAGGGGAGCTTGTACATCCCCGCAGGCAATGACGGGATGTTCTGTTGTACTTACTGTAGCGCGCACACACAGACTTACACATGCAGGCACCCGTGCCTGTGCGCACTCATACACACACTGACTCACTCACTAAGTTCAATATACAGTATGTGCATCACTCGCCGTTGATCAAACTAATTTGAATTTTCTACTTCTTTTTTTTTTCTGGCTAATCTGATCCGACCATCTGTGACAAACATCTGGACTCTCTCTCTTGTGCGTCTTGCATCCAGCACTGATCTCTGAGCCACATCATATGCCTGGGTCCCGTTCTCATTCTTCTTCCAGTTCTGTCCTGGAAATGCATTGCCTTGTGCTGTAGTCGCTCATATTACACTAGAGCAGTGGTTTTCATTCCAGGGCCCACTATTTATTCAGCAGCCAAGGACCACCATTTGAGGACTTTTTTTTAGCCACACAGACCCCCAAAACTAAAGATATCTTTTGCTTTTGTCCAAAATATGCATTTGGGAAACAAAACACTCATAAACCCACAGATCAAAATGACCATTAATCTTCAGTATTCTCTAGTTGTGTAGACTTGGGGCCAATTCACGTGATTAATATTTTAACTCTTGAGAGTAAAAATGAAACCAAATGGACCCTTGTGGGTCCATTTGGTTTCATTTTTACACTCTCAAAGAGTTACATATGGTTAACCAACATTCCATCATTTAGCCTGGGGACCACCTGGGATCCTCTCAGGGACCACTGGTGGTCCCCAGACCACCAGTTGAAAACCCCTGCACTAGAGACATGTAGTTTTTTAGCCCTCTTAAAGTAGATTTGGGAATTGATTGGGTTTGATCCAATACCACTGATAAACCGGTATTCTTTAAACAATTGCTGTTGCTAGAGCCAACACCTAATAATAGTAAAGTTGTACTACTTCGGTCTGGACTTGGTGTAAATCTGAGAACCAGTGCTGCCTTACTTTGAGCTGATTCTAACAGCACTGCAATAAGATGCTGTACTCACAACCACAGTACATAACCCTGCTATAAAGTAGCTGTAGTCGATACGAAGTGTTTGGGTTGTTATGCAGTGCCAACCATCAGCCATCATTTGCATTTGTGGTCAAACAAATTGATAAATTTCCAGGATGGTCCCGGTTCAAAGCCAGCTTCAGTCGGTTACATGGACTGTATTGAATAACGGTTGGCTGGGGAGGAATGCCCCACGTGCTGCATGTCCGTTTAACTCTGAGCGTACACAAATGGAACCAAATTGCTGAGTTACGAACCGATGAATCAACAATGAGCCTTTTACTGTGTGTATACGAATTATGTTGTATAAGACTGTCTGGCATTTCTATAGGCTCTATAGATTTCTATAGCTTGTCCTGGTACCCATAGTTTACTTCACACCTTTTTTCCCTTACACCGTTCTCTTTGCGCTACATTTATGTGACTGTATATTTACCTGTAGCAGTTTATTGACTGTGGAGTCCATGCTTTACTCTTGTTTTTATTGCGACGGGCACAAGAGCATCTGCTAAGCGCCTACATTGTAAAAAATTGCGTGTGTACTTCAAACACTCATATGCCGTACTTAATAACAGGGCCTTGACGAATGTGGGTTATTAACTGAAAAGTGCTTTTCTGTTACTCCAAAGGTTGTTGCCATTAAAAAGACAAATGCATATACAGCTTCGGCATAACCCCCTCAAACAAACAAACAAACCGGTGTCTCATGTGCGTGTGATGAGATTGTGTGTGTGTGTGTGACTGACTATCTCGTGGTGGCCTCTCCCGCTGGCAAGTGTGTGTGTGTGTGTGTGTGTGTGTGTGTGTGTGTGTGTGTGTGTGTGTGTGTGTGTGTGTGTGTGTGTGTGTGTGTGTGTGTGTGTGTGTGTGTGTGTGTGTGTGTGTGTGTGTGTGTGTGTGTGTGTGTGTGTGTGTGTGTGTGTGTGTGTGTGTGTGTGTGTGTGTGTGAGTGAGAGGGGGAGAGGGGGAGAGAGAGAGATACTGTAGATGTATGGAGGGGGGTGGGGGGTGTGCGTTAGTGATGTATGCAGCGATTGCACATGTGAAGGGGAGTGTGTCAGGAAGGCGGCAGTCCCATAAACGCTGGGAGGACATGCAGGCCGACAGGAGGAGGGATACAATCAATGTCTCTCTCACTAGCAAGACCAAATATAGACCTTGTCACTCTGTGAAATCTGAGCCATAACTCAGTCTCTCTCTCTCTCTCGCATGTGCGTTCTCTAACTCTCCGTCTGTCTCTCCTCGGCTCCGCTGCGCTCTCTCTCTCTCTCTCTCTCTCTCTCTCTCTCTCTCTCTCTCTCTCTCTCTCTCTCTCTCTCTCTCTCTCTCTCTCTCTCTCCTGTAGACTCTATACAAGTATTCAAAAGTATACTGTATATACAAATACAAAGTATTTTCAATCAATGCAGTGCTGCCTGTACTGCCTTGCTGTACTGAAAATGTATAGAACCTGGAAAAACAATCTGACTATAGATCCAGCTATATTCACTCATTGTTGAAATATGGCTTAAGGAAGATTAATTCACAATATTATTTCAAGTTTGGGTTCTCCCCAGCAGCGGCCGGCCAGGAATGCCTCTGTCTGCGGCACACCAACAAACAATTCGCTACTCAGCAAAATACATACTTTCTCTCTCATCTTGTGTGTATTGGTTCTGTGTCTCAGGGGAGGGCTATGGACAGTGGTAAATGGTGCATTGTATATTATAGTGCCTTTATCCAAGGAGCTTCAGTGCAAGACATTCACACACACACATTCACACAATAAATGCAGCTACAACCTGGGGTTCAGTGTCTTGCCCAAGGACACCTCGACATGGGACAGGAGGAGGTGGGATTCAAACCGCCGACCCACGGGTCATTGGACGACCTGCTGTGCCTCCTAAGACACAATAAAATCGAGGCTAATAGGAACTGCAGGAAAGCTGGAAAGTTATCACACTATAACGGAATCCATTGTTTGAAACACTAAAAATCTTGATGAGGTCATATGGCAGTCAAGTCTTTAAGGTTTTAACATTTTGTTTACAGCAGTGTACGATACCTATTATGTCAATATAATCTTGTGATTGGTTTTGTTCAGTAACAGTAACACGTGCATGCATGTCTCACAATGAATGAGGATTGTGTTTATATATATTTATACATATGTTGCAAATGGGTGAAGTGGTCCTTTAAATACAATACAGACAAGTGGACCAACACTGTGGCATCACATGTGCCTCTGGGCCCCTGACTGCCCAGGATTGTTGTCCGTGTCACTCACATTAGATCCACATTAGTCCACGGCAAGGCATGAATTTGCTGCTGAGGGCTTTGGGTGGGGGTGGATGGATGCCGCTGCCGCTGATATCCCCCCAGGTTTTCTTTTTTTTTTTATAGGCGATGGAGCTGTCGACCAGAAACCTCTTATCTCCATGAGAGTTAACCTGTCCAGGCAATTCTGCTCCGAGACCTGGACACTTTCAAAGATGTTAGAGAAATCGCTGGATGAGAGCGCAAATTCTCTCTTGGATGAGCCACCCATTGACTTCTCCAATGCTGCATGCGGCTGGGGTTTTCAACCAATGGTTTGGGGGACCACCAGTGGTCCCAAGTCTACACAACTAGAGAATGTAGAATGGTCATTCTGATCTATGTTTTTTCCCTAATATCCAGCCTGGAACTGTGGACAAAAGCAAAAGAAATCTTTAGTTTTGGGGTCTGTGGGGCTAATACAGTCCTCAAATGGTGGTCTGTGGCTCAAATGCTGGATAAATAGTGGGCCCTGGTATCAAAATGGTTGAAAACCACTGGCATATGGCAACGCAACCTTCCCTCTGTTTCATCACTAGACCCATCCAGAAGAACACAGTTTGCTGGCCTCTAGTACAGAGCTGATCATGAGGTTATATTATCTTCCTTATCTTCTTATCCTGCCTCAAAGCAGACCAGAGGTAGAACACTGTCGTTCCCTGATGTCATGGCTATAAGGCAGTGGTTTTCAACCTTTTTGACAACAGGGACCACCATCTATTCAGCATTTGAGCCACGGACCACCATTTGATGACATTTTAGCCCCAAAGACCTAAAACTAAAGAATTCTTTTGGTTTGCAAACAAAACAGTGTAGACTTCTTAATTAAATCGTGCTAATTCACATGATGACTATTTTAACTCTTGAGAGTGTGAAAATGAAACCAAATGGACCCGCAAGGGTCCATTTGGTTTCATCTTTACATTCTCAAGACGAGTTACATCTGGTTAACCAACTCTCCATGATTTAGCCTGGGGACCACCTGGGACGCTCTGAAGGACCACTGGTGGTCCACGGACCACCAGTTGAAAACCCCTGCTATAAGGGACACGTGCATCAGTGAGCAGGACCTGGCCATGGCACTCAAAGAATGTTTCTGATTGTTTGATAGAGCACTATTGTTCAGAAAATGTAAACGGCACATGGTACAGTACATGTGACAGTGACATTATGTATGTACATGTGACAGTGACATTATGGTGTTTTGCTGAGGAGTTGAGTGTGAAGATGTATTTGTTTGATGTGTGAAAACGGGTCAGAAGTGTAGAATAGCAGGAATATTTGACACGTCTGACCTGTTTGCCTTGTTCTCACTTTCTTCTATCTCTTTCTTCCATTCTGTGGAACCTGTAAATGATGGGAGATCGTATATCTCTGCTGTCAGGAAGAAACCACCTAACTCCAAAATGTTCATTTTCCAGGAAATGAAAGATTTACAGTTCATAGGAAATTAGGAAAAACAAAGCAATACTGCCACATGAAAGTTGGTGTTTATACTGTATATATTGTCAATTACTTCCACTAGAGAAGAAGTTAGGTGTTTGATCAGAAGATATTGACTTCAGCTGTGTGTGTGTGTGTGCGTGTGTGTGCGTGCGTGCGTGCGTGCGTGTCGATAGTGAGTATAGATGAACGCATATCTTCCTGGACATGTATAGAATACCCTACTAGTGTGTGCTAGTAAATGTTGCGTTGCTACTGTATTTTGTTGCTATGCTGCAGTAGAGTTGTGCAGACATATGCACCCCCCTCTGTGTGTGTTTGTGGTCATGCGTGTGTGTGGGGGGTACACACGTGTGTGTGTGTGTGCACGTATTGCCCACATGCATATTCCATCACGTTTCTGTGGAGGTGTGAAAACGTCCTTAATGCGGGGAGCTGGTCAGCAGCGTTGACAATACAGAGGTGTGTATGAAGAGCCACAGCACCAAACTGTGGACCTGACTCTGATAGGAACTTAAACACTTGACCTGTATCCCTCAGTGCTCTGTAATGTCTTTTCTGTTTTCTCTCATTGCGGGGAAGCAGTGTTAATTTCCTGGAAGAAAAACGTTTGTCGACCACCATTTTTTCACAGATGACCACTACATAAAAAACGCATCTATGATGACTAAAACTCTCTAGTCTCTAGACTAAAATGTTAGGGAGAGACAAGTGGAGAAGATATCCATATTGTGAACGTAGTGAGTGAGATTACTGTGTAGGCCAGACAAAAATGTGTGTGTGTGCGTGCGGGCGCCACCCTCCATATTTTGGCATGCTCAAATGTGGACTGTAAGTATACCACTTTACGCACAGCGTCTTACTGCTTGGTTATGTGCAGTTCGACTTAAAATTAACAGGGTGGCGAAGGCTTTCACAGAAGATATGTGAGTGGCATGCTCGCAAAACATGGCAACATATTGTGAGATTCCGTGCAATTCGGATGCAGAGGTTTTTTTATTGGTTAATGCACTGCTTCTACGACGTATAAACGCTGAAAAGTCAAAGACCCACAAATTGCCATGTACCGTATTTCCTGGACTATAAGGCGCACTTAAAAGCCTTTAATTTTTTCAAAAAACAGCAGTACGCCTTATAATCCAGTGCACTTTATACTGTACATGGATCGTTAGAATGGACTGGAGTAGCTTCTATCCTATGTTGACTGCAGTAGCTTCTATTCCATGCGCCTTATGATCCGGTGCGCCTTATATATGAAAACGCTTCTAAAATAGGCCATTCATTGAAGGTGCGCCTTATAGTGTGGAAAATACGGTAATTGACAGCATACTTTATTAGAAGATGTGACATTTCATATTGACCTGAAGAAGATCTGTTGAGTATTGTAACCTTGTCATAATTTCTAATATAGTTTAAAAAAAAGACATCTACCTTTTGGGGTGCACATGAACCATTAAAGCCAAATGTTTGTTTTCTAGCCTCTATAGCAGGGGTTTTCAACCAGTGGTCTGGGGACCACCAGTGGTCCCTGAGAGGGTTCCAGGTGGTCCCCAGCTAAGTTGGTTAACCAGATGTAACTCTTGAGAACGCAAAAATGAAACCAAATGGACCCTTGCGGGTCCATTTGGTTTCATTTTTACACTCTCAAGAGTTAAATTATACATCATCATGTTGATCTGTATGTTTGACTGTTTTCTTCCCCAAATCCACCCTGAAATTGTGGACAAAAGCAAAATAAATATTTAGTTTTGGGGGTTGTGTGGTGCTTAATGTCCTCAAATGGTGGTCCGTGGCTCAAATGCTGAATAAATGGTGGTCCCTGGTGTCAAAAAGGTTGAAAACCCCTGTTCTATACTATAGCTCCCACTGTCCATGTGGGTGTGTATACTTAATGATGTGCTACTTAATTGTATAGAGCAGAGGATTCATTTGTTTGTTCAGTCAACCTTTAGTTTGCTCTCTACAAACACACTGGGAGACTAAACTCACGTTCGCAAAGATGCCAACGTTGGATGTTTTCTGCAATCGTAGACCTTGGGGAACAAGCATAGACCCTTTGGGGGAACCCTCGGTCAACAAAGCATGTAGGGTTTAATTGCTTCATCAAAGCACTTAAAGTCAAAGTCAAGTCAAAGCATGTGTGTTTACTGAGTAGGATGTTTCACGCTTGTTTCAAGGTGTGTTCCTTTCCCACGCAGCAGTTAGCAGCGATACAGACAGGCTGCTGTTTGTACAGATATGAAAGAGAGCATTCACTTATCTTCTGTTGGCTCCTGTCTTTCAGTCTCTGCCCTCTGAGCACAACGTTGCTGTCTGTTGGGATTCTTTTGTATAGGAATTTAACGATTGTGATTCCTCAAGGGTTCCTTTTAATGATGCCTTGAATAAAACATCCTTGAAGAAAGGATCATTGCTATGTGGTACACTACACACAGACAGGGGATACCCACAGACACTGCTCAAAGCTGGGCATAGGAGGGTCTAGCACCCCTAAACAAATAAAATAAAAATAAAAGTAAAACGGTTTCCCATGAAGCACTGATGTGAAGCTCCCAACACATGCTGTGCGTTGACATACATTTTGTCATCTGAGGAATTCACAGGGAAAATGTACAGTATATAGAATACAATACTGATTTAGTATGCTAGCATTATACAACACAATATGTATCAAAGTATCAAGGGAATTGGTGGGGTCTGATTATCCAACACTGATGATGCATTTGCATAATATTAATCAGGCACATCACGCACGAATTTGCGCGCGCGCGCACACACACACACACACACACACACACAGACTTATGCACGTGTGAGAGCATTAATGCACACATGCACATTCCACACACACAACACACAAACAAATCACGAATCACCCACTCACACGCACCCACTCACATGGACATCAACCGTGCGGCATTCCATTATCACCTTGGTATAGCCAGATATGAATGGAATCAGGTCATCTGATGTAATGCGCAGAGGCAGTTGTAGTGTGACAGTGACGTGGACCCCCGCACATCCGCCTCGGCCATTGTAGTGTGTGTGTGGGGGTATGTGTGTGGGTAGAATTTACAATTGACTCCTGTAACCTAGTTACCTAGTTAGTTACACAAGCCCTTTTGTTATAGCACTCCAAACACACAAATGCCCGCAAATCTTCATCGAATCTTATCAGCAAAGGAATGCTGTTTGCTTACGGATGCTGGCAGATACCACTGTGTCATAATTTAAGGTCTTACGGATGCTGGCAGATACCACTGTGTCATAATTTAAGGTCTTTAAGCCTTTACATTAATTTACCGTTTTGCAGGTTGTTTCCTCTGCTGCCTTGATAATCAGAAGCAGAAACATGAATCAGACGATTAGCTTTTGTTTTACTTTATGTAATAACCAGTTAATAATAATAACAGCTATGTCTAGTTTTGTCAGTGTCATGTGTTGTCCACAAAAAGCTACTTAGGTTCATCAATAGCGTTATGTCTTATTCCAGCAGTTTTCAACCAGTGGTCCTGGGACCACCATTGTTCCATGAGAGGATTCCTGGTGGCCCTCAGCTAAATGATAGACAGTTGGTAACCAAATGGACCCTTATAGGATTGTTATTTTGACTAATGTTTTGCCAGTTATATCCTAAATTGTGGAACAAACCACTGTCTTAGTCAATCAGGTTTGATGAAAACAACACTGGTTCCCATTGTGCAATGTGTGTTGGAAAAAAAATGCGGATCCACTTGTGTCTCTTTACAGTCATTCAAACACATAAGATGTAAGATCTTCCTCCAGGTAAAGGTGTGTTTTCAAAGCATCAGCACGACTAAAACTCTTGTCACATTGTTGGTCTCTCATGTGCATACGCTGTTCTTTCTTCAGTTGGCTTGACGGAAACTCTCACATATTGTACAGGGTTTCTCTCTGTTGCCAGTGTAGATGCACAGGTGTATTTTCCAAGCATTTACATGACTGAAACTCTCGCCACAATGTTTACAGCCTCTTGTTTCTGGCTGTTTAGGGAACTGTTGATCGTGTCATAGCCTGCTTGGCTGTCTGGCCTTTGCACTGCATTTCCTGGTCTTTAGTTAGTGAAGCTGTTTTGCAGTGTATTCTCGTTTCACTCACTTGCTTTTTGAAGAATCATCCTCAGTCTTTCTGAAATAAAAATGAAAAACGCGTTGGCCGACATCACACAATACAAACCATCAGCATGCGTTTTTTGGCATACAGTATGTCCCTTTTTTGGAACAATCTCATAACGTGGATGCAAATGTTGAAATGTAGAAAATGTGAAATACTCCAGTAAAATAAAAGTATCTAAACATTGTACTTAAGTAGTCCCTGAGTATGTGAACTTTTCCACAACTGATGGTAGCTCAGCTCAATCCTTGACTTCCTTTCCATTTGGATTGACGTCATAAAACCGATAGGTGGTGGTGGGGGGGGGGGGGGGGTGTCACACTGGAGGAGGAGTTAGAGGAAGAGTGTTCTTCCCATGCAACACTAGTCTTTGTGGGGAGGCCATTTGCTGGATAGCACACACGCATGCACCTTTTCTCGTGTTAACTTGTTGGCTGCGGCACTGTTCAGAGGCTCATTCAGAGTTTAGAATTCCGGTGGCCACGCGACCACCACTCAGAGCACCGCGACCACCGCTATTCATAGTGCACTACCAGCACCCCCCCCCTACCCCCACGCTCTCCCCATCCCGTTCTCCTCGCATCCATTGTTGCTTATTTTCACCTCTGTTTTTTTTCTCTACTTCCTACCTGCCTCAATTACATTCAATTCTGCTGATTTTATGTTTATTTCGTATTCCATTTATGTCGTTGTGTCTATCATTGAATTCCTTCGTTCTCCTCCTACCCGTCGCACTGTGGTGTGTTGTGTGTTTTCTCTCTTTTTTTTTTAACCAGCCGTTAAAAACAAGCAGCCGGTACTCCAAACTTCTGGGCCAAACAACAATGCCTGGCGGCTCCCGGCCAATGGGATTGGTTTAGCTCTATTTGGTGGGTGTTCCCAGTGAGCACCGCTGCGGTATGGTGCGGTGGTTAGTAAAATCCGAGAGGAGGGCTGGAAAGAGCGGTGGTTGCGGTGGTATGATGTAATATTGTAGGCAACAGTGGTCGCGGTGGGTAACGAAAATCTAACTCTGAATACAATACAATAAGCCTTTACTTTCCTTTGAATTACAAAGCTAGAACATGCTGGTGCAGTGGGCATGTTCTCGTTTAGTAGCATGTCACCAAGTGTGATTTGCTGTAGAAAATGTTCCACACCTTTTTGGGGATGACTAGTTTGATTGATTGATTGATTGACTGATTATTGAAGTACAGCTACAGCCACAAGCGACAAATGGGATCACAGAAAAGTGTAGCAGACCAGCATCGTCATTGTGTATTGTCTGCATGCTTACCTCTTGCTGCTATGGCTGCTTTCTGGATATACGTGCAGTTGCTCTCTCAACTCAATCAAGTGTGTCCAGACAAGCATTACACAACAAATCATCATTCTTTGTACGCTGGCTGTAGGTGTGAAAGCAGCAGATGGCTGCCGGGCTCAGACTGCTAGAATCAAGTCATGCTGTAGACTGGCTGACCAAAGATCAGATTATTGCAGCGCATGGTTACTTTGCTCATTCATCAAGGTGAAAAGACCTGTTAAGATACAGAGGTCTGTCGACTTGAGGCTGAACTCGAGGAAAAAGGAATGAAGCAAAGAAGATACCATAACGCACAACACCAAAAGCAGCTGTTTTTGTTGCTGAGAACAGACGCGTTAGGCTTCATGATTAACTACGCTTCAATTGAGAGACAGAAAGATTAGGTTTAATTAGGTTTAGTTCCCTACTAAACCTAATCCTAACCCCTAAGTCTAAACCTTAACCCCCAGCCGTTATACCAACGCATGCGACTGTTATACAAAACGGCCGCGACTGTGGTCGCGATCCCACGGTCGCAAAACGATGTCACAGAAGTTGAAAGTAGCTGTTTTGGCCATTGGTCGCGACCGACGGCCACCCATCGCGATGCATGCCGCGACTGGTGTCGCGGTAGGAAATTGATTTCGCCCCTCCTGCTTCAAATTCCACGTGCACAGAGACGCGTATCCTTGGCTCGAAACACATTGCAGACTCCTCCTCTGGGGAGATAGTGTCTAGTTATGTGAGGAATCACAGTACTTTGTCCTTCCCCACCTCCGCACGTCTGAGTGCGTTAAAAGTCAACAGCGTCTGACGGTTCTGCTTCTTTGTTCTGTTGACAGCTATTGTGGAGATTAATGTCCCTAGCCTCCCCGGAACATCTTCAGAAGGGAAGAAGAAAGCAGACCCGTTGGCCGGCGTCTTCATTAAGACGAACTGAAAAGACAGTGCTTTTTATGCCTTTATGTCTCAGTCACTCCGTCCTTCTACTTTCATTCTCTGTCTGGCTTTCTTTTTCCTTCCATTTACTGGAACCCTTATTGTGGTTAAATGAATGTTGTAGATGGAGTCTGGAGAGATGGAGAGATAGAGAAATAGACGGATAGATGGGTAGAGAGGATCAAGATAGAGACAGAGATAGTGTTAAAAAAAATTCAATTACTCGCTTTACACCCTAACTGGCAGGGCTGGGAAGGTTCCTTTTAAAAAGTAATCCTTCCCTACAGTTGCATGTTAACTTGCTAAAAATTGTAGTCAGTTACATGACCGGACAAGAATGTTGAGCCTAGGTGAAAAATGCAGGCAGGCAGAGCACATCAGGCTGATCATATGAGGATCATGCATGATGTGGTTCGACTGATTCATTTATTGTTTTGGTGTTCATTTTAACTTATTTGTAGCCCTAAAGTTGATTAGGGGATGGGACCAATGTAATAAACTTTTATGATCTATTTGTAATATGATTACATCAGTGGTTTTCAACCAGTTGTCCAGGGACAACCAGTGGACCTTGAGTGAGTTCCAGGTGGACCGGTTTCATTTTACTCTCTCAAGAGTTAAAATATTCCTCATCTGAATCATCCCAAATCTACACAATTAGAGAATGTAGAAGATTAATGGTATTTTTTGATTCGGTTGTTGCCTTGTTTTGTTTCTGAAATCCCGTCTGGAATTGTGGACCACTGGATTACATAGTCCTGTTACATGTAATCAGTTACTTCTTAGCCCTGCTAACAGGCAGGCATGCAGGCAGTGTTCTATCTCTCTCTCTCCCTCCACCTTCTGTTTCCGCCTGTCCTCCTGTCCTTGAGGTGGACACACATGCAGGCCTGTCCTGTCGTTGTGTCCTTGGAGAAGACACAGTGTGTCTGTCTTGGCAGTGAGACGAGGACACTGAGAACGAAACAGTACATCCACTCCATCTCTCCACTTCAGTTAGTCCTAAATGCTGCGGCACGTCTTCTAACAGGACAACGCAGGTGTCACCACATTCTGCCCCCCTCTGGCTTCACTCCACTGGCTCCCTGTTCACCTGTTGCTTTTAATGCTTTTATCGTCTGTTTTTAAATCAGTGAATTGTTTGGCAACTCAGTATCTAAAATAGTGAGGTTTATACTCCCAAGGTCAATACTGTGTGAGCCAATTAAAACTTCACAAGTCACAAAGAAGACTTGTGAATAACTTTTTTTTTTCATGTTATGTTTTAGTTTGTTCATGTTTTCGTTTGTTATTAGAGAAAGTAAAAGATGGGTGTTAATTGTTTTACATTCCTTGCTTTCTTTAGTTGTAGGGATTCTAGCTATGGGAAACATGGCCCTAAATACATATTTGGTTACACAATTTTAAAGCGATTTCTTTTTTTTATTAGTTATTACAGTCCTAATTTTATTAGTTATTACAGTCCTAATAAACCCCAGGAATTTGAAAGAGAGATTAATTAATTATTAATTAATTATTAATTAAAATTAATACTTTTAAATGAACAACCTAAAAATATGGAGATAAATGATTTCTGTCTGACAGTTCTGCATACTGTAGTAGTTCTATTGTAGTAGTTTCTGCATACTATTGTATGGTAATACTGTTTCACAGACACAACAGCAGACCAATTCGATTGTATGCATGTGTGCGTGTGTGCATATGTGTTATGGCAGCTCATACAGCAGATGTTCAGTCCAGAGGAAGCCTTTATAAGTGGGAGATAAGTCAGACTTTATTTTTGCCAGCCTATAGGACATGGTTGTTATGACTGGTTGTTTAGACTGGGGTTTGGGATGCTTAAAAAGGAGTCTGTCTCTCGGTGTCTCGACTATATTTGGCATGCTGCCAATTCAATTCCAACGTTTACATTGCCAAAGCAAATGTCACAAATACAACACAATAAAAAACAGTTGAAAACGGGGAATGTATTGTATATACAGTAGGAAAGGGGTACAGAGTTTTGTAAACGGGTTATGTCACATTGCATTGTTTTATTCATGTTATAGCGGGCCATTTTTCTTCTTTATTTCTATTTTTTTTTTAACAAACAGCACCAATTATTTGCCTCTGCAGGACAAATGGCAACACAACACATATGCCACATATGTTGGATATACAGTATGTGTAATGATACCACATATTTTATGAAAAGAATAAACTTCATAGCACCTTTCTGCTTCACAGAGCAGGACATAAAAATAGCAATAAAACACAAGCAAGCAGTTAAAATGGTAAAATAAGAACATAAAAATGCAGCAAATCAGTCAGAAACATAGAGTGAGTTGAGCTTTAAAAATGTCTGTGCGTCTGAGATGTGAATGGGAGTTTAATCCAGGCCCTAGACATGTACATGTACTGTAGAAAGCTGCCCAGCGCCAACATTCTTTCTTCTTTTAATAGGCTACTAAGTGACATATGTATTGTGCCATGACAACATATGCCTTGATGTTCTGAATGTAACCTTAATTGTACCTTCAATATCTGAGGCCTTGTATGCTCTCTTTTTTTTTCATCCTTTATGTGGACAATTGTTGGAATTTGTCTGCGTGCAGTCAGTGTACGTGTGTGTGTATGTGTGTGTGTGTGTGTGTGTGTGTGTGTGTGTGTGTGTGTGTGTGTGTGTGTGTGTGTGTGTGTGTGTGTGTGTGTGTGTGTGTGTGTGTGTGTGTGTGTGTGTGCGTGTGTGTGTGTGTGTGTGTGTGTGTGTGTGTGTGCGTGCGTGCGTGTCATATCGTAACAGGTGTGTGCTTAATGAAGCATTCCTCCTGTATATCCCATGCCAGAGAGTTGGATCATAACCTGAGCAGCTGTGACCACTAGGAGCTACTGTATCAAATGTCCTTTCATAAACAAACACTGCATTACAGTCAATCAAAGTCTTAAGCAAATGACACAATAGATATTATTGAGTCGGTGAAAAGTAGCCAAGTATGTTTGGAGCATTAAAGGTAGGGGAAGTGATTTCACTTTTGTCAGATATCACCCAAAAAATATTTTTTTTCTGTTAAAATGCTCTATTATAAGGTGTGGAAACCACATATGGAGTTTCCCCCTCCCCCACGTTAGCAGAGGAGCTAATAAAAGTTCCCCAGGTCACCACAATTCTCCTCCAATCAGGAGAGAGCAGCAGGTTCACATAGTGTAGCTACTTTTGGGGGCCCCTAGTGCACCAGGCTGGTACTACACCATGAATTTCAAATCACTTCCCCTACCTTTAATCTGGTATGATGTGTGGTCCATTGGTCAGGAACATACTGTATCTTCTCTTTATACATGAGGCAGCTTGATGTACGTAAGTACAGCCCCTGGACAGTGTTGGTAATTTATTAAATGAATGCATAGCTGTTGTTTTTCTTGTCAGGTAACGTACAGTTATTTATGACAGTGGCACACATGCACAAATGCACACACACGCATGCGTGCACAACAACGTAATGCTTGCAGATAATGCACATAAGTCCTCTTGGGTCCCTTCCGTCTCTTTTCCCAGACAGACACAAACAAGTCTAGAGTTTAAAAATAAAAGTATTATTCTAGCCGTAAGCCACACTTGAGCAGCTGCTCTCTTCCTGATCCCAGAATTGAGCTCTGAAGAGGGTACAAATGTAACCAAATGGACCCTCTCAGTCTGAGGGTCAGATAAACACTGAAAGTGTTGAAAACACTAATGTGTTTGCAGCGTACCATATCTGTGTTATGTGTGCGTGCACAAAATTCATTCATGTCCATTTCATCACTCTCCATAGCTTAATTACAGCGGTAGTTCATCCAAACTACTAGAAATGTGTTTGGTTTTTTACACATTATCCAATATTCCAATTATGTGACAAATTGAAGTTTTTGTACTTAAAACAAACACTTGTAACATGGAAAGCAGTAGTCCCTCATGTGACAGCTTGTTTCATTCATGTTAATTCATCAATGTTGTTGCATAATTGAATGCAATAAGAAACAATCAAACATCTCCATTAAGTCAAAGCTTCACTGGTGGTGAGTAAATGGTAGAAAGTAATGTTCGTAAAACATTTCATGAAGTACTGGACTTTACTGTACAATGTCCAATACTATATTTACTTCTACTTCACCACATCTCAGATCCAAATCTCATATTGTTTCGTATGCATGTTGTGAGTTTATATATCTGATATTTTAAAATTGAAAACCTGTGACATTATAATGAGAACTTTCTATAGGACTACTTTGAAACAGAGTTGTACTTGCTAAGACTGTATTTATATTGCTGTCTGGACACTTTTTGCCACTGCTACTGAATAACTTGTCTAACACGGTGTGTGTTTGCAGTGCAGTGTGTGTGTGTGTGTGTGTGTGTGTGTGTGTGTGTGTGTGTGTGTGTGTGTGTGTGTGTGTGTGTGTGTGTGTGTGTGATGGATTAGCTGTACGGCATGCACAAGCATTTAGCTGTGTTTAAAACCCCAGCCGGTGCCTCGGGAATTTTGTCAGGAGGTTAAATATACGGTTGGCCCTGAACTTTATTCTATAGCCTATTTAATTGGCTGCTTATTGGACTCCATTCAAGACAGGCTTTAGTTTCCTCCACCTTATGAATATGTATGTGGGCACTGTCCGATGGAAACCTGTGTCCTTGTATTACTCTCATTGTACTGGACAGTTGAGCCTGTATTACGTACGTAAGTTACTTTAGTTACAAATCTTTATCAGTGTAAAAACGCTGCTAAACAATTACATGTAGATACACTTTACACCTTACAGGATTGTTCTTGTACTATGTGATTATGCTTTATTTGTTTCCTTATGTATTCCACTGTCAGCCTGATTAGTTATCGTGCTTTGTGTGGGGACTGCAGGTGTAAGTTAGCATCCTTACTGGACTGGTGTAGTTACATTGCACATAAGGGTAATTACAATTGTATGTGATTATATGTGATGTCCATTAATAAATAAATATGTAAATTAAGGACACAGTCTTTCAAAACCGACAGAAAGAAACATGTCCTGTCTGCAATTTGAAGTTTTCTATCTTGACAAATTAAACTCCAGCCCCAACAGTATTCTGTCTTTATACTGATGTCTTGATGAATTTAATACACTTGGAGCACAAGGTGAGTTTTGTCTTATCCTCTTAGCCTTATTGCATAACGATACATTTTTAATTGACTGAATGAATGAATGAATCAATCAATAAAAACTGTGGGAGAAAATGGGAATAACAGAAACTTCCGTGTTCAGTGCATTCAAATGCTATGTTTTTTCCCAGCAGTGAGTGTACTGCAGATGGTGTACGTGGTCGGGTTAAAATGAGCCATTGACCAGAACTGGATCTTTATAAGTCATAGCGTTTAATGTCCTCCTGACCTGCAGGGTGTAATTTACTGTATAAGCAGTGGTGCAATGCAGTGGTTCTCAAACCTTTTCATCTCTTGGACCCTGGGAATTTAATATGTAATATATGTATCGGACTCCCAGGAGAGAAGATGTACATAAAATTACAAACATACGTTAAAGTTGCCCAAACGTAATGGCATAATGGCAAAGTAACATGCTGTGAGGCTTATAGATCTGCTATTTTTGAATAGCCAACAACATACGGTATATGAATAGTGGTTAAAGTGATTGTGATGCTGTATTAACACATTTTGCTAAGCACTATGCATATTAACACATTTTGCTGAGGACTATGCATAGGGTGATTATCTTAATTAATCCTTTTAAGATAATTGTAGCCATTCTTCCATAATTATGTAATAATTGTCACAGACGTACTACAGGCTGCTGCAGGAGAGAATGTCAGACAGGAGGAATAGCCAGTAGGGTATTGCCATATAAGGACTAAATAATTATACTAAAACCAAAGAAACAGAAGCACGCACGCCTCACTGTATGTGTGTGTGCCAGTGGCTGTGCAAGTGTGCATGTGTGTGCGCAATAATATGCACACATATAAGCTGAGCAAATCTTCCCTGCTGTTCGAGCACAGATTTGGAGATCTCCCTGCTAATGTATGTTGTCTTTGACAATGACAAGAGACTGTGCCACTTACAGGACAACAGTACAGAAATGTAATGTAACGTATAGATTGGGTGTGTGCGTGTGATGTGTGCGTGCGTGTGTGTGTGTGTGTGTGTGTGTGTGTGTGTGTGTGTGTGTGTGTGTGTGTGTGTGTGTGTGTGTGTGTGTGTGTGTGTGTGAGTGAGTGTGTGTGTGTGTGTGACTATGCATGCTCATGGCAAACAGTAGTGGCAGTGACAAGCCACATGCATAATGCATGGCGGTGGTTAAGGGATGGCTGACATTTGGTGGCTCGTCAGTCAGGATACACCAACCCTGGGGAAATGGACCCTGTATCCCCCGCAGACAGCCTCATAATCACACACAGGCATAGGCAGTGACACGCACGTGCGCTCTCTCCCTCACGCACGCACACACAAACACTATACACACTGCACACTATAGCACGCCCATGCATGTACAGTACGTCACACAGAAGTAGAGGAAATAACCCTATTGGCTGACCACAAGTTAATGGTCTGATTTCTTTTGCATTTGTCCACAAAATCCAGGCTGGATTTTGGGAAACAAAACATACCGTTCAAAACGACCATTAATCTTCTACATTCTCTAGTTGTGTAGAGTTGGGCTAATGTTTTAATGAATATTTTAACTCTTGAGAGTGTAAACATGAAACCAAATGGACCCACAAGGGTCCATTTGGTTTCATTTTTACGCTCTCATAGAGTTGCATCTGGCTAACCAACTTTCCATCATTTAGCCTGGGGACCACCTGGAACTCTCTCAAGGACTGCTGGTGGTCCCCAGACCACAGGTTGAAAACCCCTGGTCTAGGCAGAGCAGCCGACTTTTTGGTCCGGTCGGTTTTCCGCCGGGTCCATCGGGTATGTGTTCCTTTGGAAAATCATGCTGGACCCAACCCACATGCCACTGATCAGTAGTTTAATTAGCATAAATGTATGTAATCAGAGTCAGGAGCAAGGTTTTGGCCTGTTGGCCATCGTCAGGCATGAAGGAGGCCACTTTACAAAACATTAAGGGCTTCATTTTCATCACATGCTAAACCCGGCCCTTATCCCTAACTTTTTTTTTTCACTATTTTGAAAAACATTTTGGAATGTTACTTGACACCATGCTTACGTGTAGAAGGCCATTTTAACTATTGGGGGAAAAAAAGTTTAAAATGGTGAAGAAGTTAAGGGATAAGGGGTTTAGCGGTGATGAAAACTAGGCCTAAATTCCCTTTGATAATGAAAGGTGAATTTACAACCATGTCACATAAGTGTTCTGCAAAGCAAATCGTCTAGGTGTGTGTGTGCGTGTGCGCGTGCGCGTGTGTGTGTGGTCACATGCACGTGCGCATGTGTATATGTATGTACAGTATGTATACATTATGTGTTTGGCGAGGCGTTGCTTAGTATTGATGAGTGCTAAACAAGTCTCAACAGGTGTTAGCCGTCAATCACTGGCTGCTATATTGGCGCATTTATCTCACTAAGACTATAACCATCAGCAAGGCTCTGAATGTAAACAGGGGGAGAGCACACACACACACACACACACACACACACACACACACACACACACACACACACACACACACACACACACACACACACGGGTGAGGGAGATAAGAAGAGTGTTGTGTGTTTAGACGGAGTGTACACGTGACGGGATGCCTTCTGACTGACCAATCACAACACTTAAAAGCTAATTTCCTCCAACAGTAGGCTTTGTGATGATAGCCAGTGGTGGAAGAACTACTCAAATATTTGGCAGGCCTGTTTGTTTGACTTAAGAAGTAGCAGAACATATAAATAATCTTTTCCCAGCAAAACTCCAGCAAAAGTATATGTATCAAAATCTATCTACGTAGAGTACCAAAGAAAAAGTGCTAAAAGTTTTTTTTTACCCATCTTAAAAATAACGCATCTACAAGCTCACAACTGAAGATAAGGACGTTTTTTTCTTGATATGAAAATCTTTGTAATGTGAGGTTGTTCAGAGCGACATCGGTACAACATAGCCACTTCATAAATAAAAAAGAAGAAAGATACCAAAGAATAAGACTGAAATAATCAAGTAATGTAATACTACTTCAGTACAGTAAATGTATTTTCGGTAGTTACTTTCCCACAGCTGACTACAATCATAACACTCAAGCTCATTTCCTCAACAGTGTGTTTGTGATGATAGCCACACACTAACACTAGCGCGCGCGCACACACACACACACACACACACACACGAGCGCGCGCACACACACACACACACGCACGCACACGCACACACACCAAGACTTCATCTTATTGGCTGGAGGTGTTTTTACACGTGACCATGTGACTAAATAAGTACTCACATGTTTTACTAAAAATATCAATACTTCGAGAGAGTATTACATTTCCAGTGCAGTACTTGAAGTAATTATACTTTACACCAATAGTTTTCAGTTGTCATGGCGATGGCTAGTGGTCCTTGAGAGGGTTCCAGGTGGTCCTAAGCTCAATTATGGAGACCATATGGGCCTTTCTAGATTTTGAAATCCATTTGTCCCTTATGTGTCCATTTGGTGTCATTATTATTTTGTTCAATGTTTTTCCTGTTATGCGACCTGGTAGGAGAGATATTTGATATAGTTGATACTTTGGCGTGATTTACTGTGAATTTGTGCCATTGTCAGAATCAGAATATCTTTATTGTTATTTTACAAAACAACGCAATTCAGTAGCAATAATACTCCAGATTGCACAGGTCATTAGCAGAACTCATTGGCAATATGAATGGGTTGAAGCATAACCAACCCAATTAGCTACATGAAAGGTGACAGGTTTGCTCCTGTAGATGATGATGAAACAGCATCCATTGTAACTGATGACATGACCTGTAAGGTGCCCCCCCACACACACACAAATTCATTTTCTAATCAACTGTCTAATTAGGTGCCTCATTATACAGTAGATACTAGCTGAGGGTATTGGTGGGGGTGGAGAGTGGGTGAGTCTAAAACATAACCTCAAAATTAAAAAATAATGTGTTATTATTATTGCTGCAGGTATGCTAGCAAAAACGAATTGAATGAGAAGCGTACAAACTCCCTGATCGAAAGGTATAACAACATATTGGAGTTGTGCAATTACTTTTTTCTATCAATTATACACTCCACGAAGCCTTGAATTCATGGAGATTATTATTGCATTTCCAAATTTGTACTCAAGCGCATTACTTCCCATCACTGCAAGGCAAGTGGAGGCCAAGGCAAACATACAATATACAACGTACAATAATTATACCACTATAATTCCTCATTCTCCAACTATCTTGTCCTTGAAGCCACCCCTTGATTCCAACAACTGACAAAGACTGCGACCCCCTGCACATGTATTGTGCATGCATTTCGACATTTAAGGGTCTCATTCGGGCCCCCTGTGGTCCCCCGATGCTACGTTGAGAAACTGCTTGCTAGTCAACAAAGGTTGAGTCATACATCAGAAGTGAAGAATCACCCCGCATTCTTGAAAGGTCACCCTTTGGAACGGAGCACAAATGAGATATAGGGCCTTGAGAAATGGTATGCAATGTGTTACCATCATTAGTAGCAACTTGTGAGTCACAAAACGTTAAGAATCAAACCCCAGTCGCTGCCGGGGTTCTGTCTTCCTCCTATACCTTGGAGTAATTCAGCTGAATACTGAGTTCTATACCCTTCTATACCTCAAATAATCCAAAGGCAAAAACCTACCCAAAACGACTATATATATATATATATATATATATATATATATATATATATATATATATATATATATATATATATATATATATATATATATATATATATATATATATATATATATATATTGTTAAATATTCAATATTTATAAAAACCTACATACATACAGTGAGCAGTTTCTCCTGATTCCTTAAAAATAGCTAAAACAGACAATTTACAGGCCCACAACATATTTGCTTGTAGATTAACTACAATATGTTTTGCGGATGCATGAAAATAAAAATAGCAGATCTAGAACCAAGCTGACCAGTGTGAGATTTGGTCTAGACAAAAAAAAGATGCATCTGGCTCTTAGCCTGGGTTCCATCCTTACTGCTCTGTTTTGAGCGTTGGAAATGTTACTTCACAAATCAGTCTGGCATCGCCATGGGTAGGCGGGGCATGTGAAGGTTGAAATGCAGAAAGGCTTCTGATTGGTCTGTGGTGCATGTTGAGGAAAAACACCAGTATGTTGTATCAATGTGCACTGCGCAGCTACTGCTGTTGTCCTGCAATGTCCCCTTAATTCACTAAACTCACAGCCCACGCAGCCTCACTTTTTTATACTACTGAATCTGATGGTGGTTTACTGAATTGTTTATTTTTTACAGTAGGTTTTTACTCTCGAGCCTTGAAAGGAGATACTCTGATAATGTATCCGTTAGATCATAAACGAAGGCACAGGCTGGTGGCGTACCAGCAACAATGTGGCTACATAACATAAGACATGATGTCTTATGACATCATTTAACATAACATTCATTACACTTCAAATGATTTAGCTCATAGAGCCCTGAACCAACCTTAAAGTCTATAGACTTGGCTTCAACAGTCATCAAATTTTAAACCAGTACCTGTAGCAAACTTCTAAAATGACACAGATGCTTTCACAGATTTAATATATTGCGCAGGTTCAGTCTAGCTTTTGTATTTGTTTGTATTTCATTCCCTGTTCCCCCAATCAGATGGTGTGACGTGATCATGCCGCATGTGAAAGGTGTGATATGTTGTGCTCCTTCCTAGGACATAAACTACTTTAGAAGCTTGTGTTTGTTTAAGGGTTTGAGATTATTAGAAAAAGGTCACTGCATGTCTGATAGGAGATTAGTCACTGCTGTGGCTGCAACATGCACTCCGCCTCATGGAGATTAGGTGTGTGTGTGTGTGTGTGTGTGTGTGTGTGTGTGTGTGTGTGTGTGTGTGTGTGTGTGTGTGTGTGTGTGTGTGTGTGTGTGTGTGTGTGTGTGTGTGTGTGTGTTTGAAAAACGTGTCTACAGGTATATGTCAACAACTAAATCATCTTCTTTTCTGTGGGTATGTGTATGTCTCACAAAATGTGACGATTGTAGTGGTCATACAAATAATTGCATTTGTGCCCCCCAGTGTAGCCTGGCAGTGCTTCACCACAAACTTCTCTCTCTCTCCCCTAGGGTGTGCATTTTAGTCATTATGGCACTTCTGCATAACAACACAGACATTCCATTAATGCCAGTAACGCACAAGTTCAAGTGAAATATGACTGAAGAATCTGTAATGAACTAATGCCCCCCTGTGTGTGGCAGCCACACCAGCAGCCCGCACTGTCAGCCAATCTGTAGTATCACTGGAGCAGAGTCACAATCCAGTTTTATGGCAGAGTGTCACTTTAAGGAATCTTTTTGCAGCTTTTAGCCCCCATGTACCTCTACAGTGTTGCCATGTTGGATAATTCTAGCTGATGTTGGGCTTCTTATTCTGTATTTTTTTGGTAAATATTGCTAGTTTTGTTGGGTGGAGTTTTTAGGGCTTGTTTCTAAAGTGTAGATGTGTATTTGGGCTTACTAACTTATACAGTATGTAATTTTTTAACCCGTCGATGCATTGAGGCACAATCTTTTTAATGGACCAAGCAAGCAGTCCCCGAAAAGCTAAAACTAGTGGTTCTCAGATATGTTATGTCATGGACCCCCAGATGGATGTGTCTCTGCAACCCATTCTGAAAATGCGTTGTGTATTCCCCCTGCATTCTGTGTTTTTAGAATGTCTCAACCAATGTTCAGAATAGTAAACCATTTTCTTTGGAGATTTTCATATAGCCTAGTGATGCATAGGGTACAGTGTTGGTCTATAGATGCTCCTTTTTCTACCCTATCGGCCTGAATATAAGATATTTTTTTCCCAATGGAAAAATTGAGTTGTCTTACATTTGGCGACTATGTTATTTGACATTCAATGTTCTTTTCACACAAATGAGTCTTGAAAGTGGGGATCTCTTATAACCAGGGTTGTCTTCGGTATATATTTTTCCCAAGGCCGGGTTTCTTATTTCTCTCACAAAATCTGGCCACACTGGCGGCAGTGTGGCCATCCATCACACTGGACCATCCATCAATACGTGGCTAATATGAGAGGATTTATTCCCTGGAGAAAGCTAGAGAACACTGTGTATGTACTACCACAGGAACACAATTACAACCATCCAGGGCAGCCCGCCACCGTCGCCCATTTTTTATTTATTCTTTGTTTGTGTCGATTGTAGCGAGTAGCGGCCATACAAATAATTGCATTTGGTCCCCCAGTGTAGCCTGGCAGTGCGTCACGGCTTCACCACAAACTTCTCTCTCTCTCTAACTCTCTCTCTTCCTCCTCGCATGTGTTTTTGGTCATTATGGCCGTGTGTAACAGCACAGGAGTTCCATTAATGCCAGTAATGTATGCAAGATGATTTATTTATGTATTAGTTTTCAAACAATACTTTTTTCCTGATTACTCAGGGTCACACTTGCGGTATCCTCGCAGCCCAACAGTGGGCCTCGAACCAGAGGTTGACAATCACCGCAGTACACTTTCACATAACTAATTCCCAGCAGGGACAGGTTTTGTTCACACAAGTACAACATGTACAGTATACCAGTACGTTTTCTGCTGCATTGCCTGGAGGAAGCCAAACAAAAAAGTTTCACTCTTACCGGTATGTACCTGTACACAAGATAAACAACAAAGCACAACCTTGAACCCTTGAACCTTGAGGCACTAGACGGTAAATAACGAATAAAACGTCTGGGTTTCCTAGGCTAGTCAGGAACAAGTTCTAATGGCTTCTAAGAGCTGCTTGTGCAGCGTCATTGAATCTATTATGTTGAGGCTTTCGAGCTATATGGTCAAATCAATCTTACTTTCTCCTATGCTTTCCTTGTCAGCCCATGCATGGCTTTTGAGAATTATGTCATGTGGCAGCCAAGTTTAAATAGTCTAGATGGAAAGGGTCCAGCCATGCACATAGCCCTTGAAGGGTGTATTATGCTTGGTCCATGCCAAGCTGAAATTACAGAATGTACCATAGCGTTCATTTTTAACCATTTATTACACATATCCTACCCCAAGGTGGAAACAATAGAAACCACCAGAACCTATGAAGGAAACAACCTATTGTGATGAAACAAAATAGCAATAAAATTCATACTATTCAGACTATAGAAAAATATATACTAAGTTCCAGTCTTGTTGAGAAAACTGTTAATTTGAGGTTTGGTGTGGCACGTTTTTGGCACATTGTGTTGCTTCTCTTGCAGCAATGCCCTACTGCCTTTACATACATTAACACACTGGATTCATGTCTCGTCTATTAATAGCACAAACATGCCAAGTATGGAACTATAATGTGCTACACTATAGGCCTATGTGCCGTATTATTATAGTTATATTTGTCCATAATTTCCATTCATGTGCCCTCATGTTTTTATTTCTGTTATCTAACTAGAGAAAAACAGTGTAGTCTCAAGCTTGCCACATGCATGCTGGAATCATGCGGATGAGATATAATCCCCTCCCTTTGACTTATCCCTTGTCCCTATTGTTTGACGCACATGGGGTCACAGGGGGTGACTATAAAATAGGAATAAAGTGTGAGTGTCAATAACAACTAGGGCATGTTACTCAAGCCTACTAATACTGGGATTTATACAGCACTTTTATGATTACTCAAAGTCACTTGGCATGTGTGATGGGGCTGGAAGAAAGACAGCCACGTTTGAAAGAGATAAAAGTACAAAAACACTAAAAACAAGAGTTGATACGAAGTCAACTGGGAAAGGCAACTTCGTTGTAAGTGGGCTTTCAGGGCAGTTCTGAAGGTAGGGAAGGAGGGGGCATCTCTGATGCATTGGATCTCAAGAGTCAATGTGTGACTCTGCAACATAGATGTGCAATAATGTATTTCTGATCCCTGTGAAAATGAATAATGCTAGGGAAAATAACAGGAATATGTTGTGAAATTATGGTTGAATATCTAACCCAGCATTGTAGTGTACGGAAAACATTTAGGCCTAGTTTTTTGTCACCGCTAAACCCCTTATCCCTTAATTTCTTTACCCTTTTAAACTATTAAAAAACATTTTTCAATAGTTCGAATGGCCAGTCTACATGCTCACATTGTGTCAATAGATTAGCACATTGAACTATTCCCAAAAGTAAAAAAGGAATAAGGGGTTTGGGATAAGGGGTTTAGCATGTAATGAAAATGGATCCCTTAGCGTTTTCTCAGATTTAAACCAGGGTCATCTATTTTCTATGGACAATGTATAGGGGGCGGTGTGGGGAAAATGGGTTGCATCAACAGACCAGTCCCAGGAAGTATAGTAGGCCCCTAGAGACTATAAAAGAACCAGGAAGTGAGGCGCCGGCCTGGTTCCATGTGGCTGAGAAGGACTAAATGTCTGGTGGTATTTAGTGTAGAAAACAATGTCTGTATAAGCCATTTAAAGTGAATTCAAACATAAAGTGATCAAAGAGCCAAGCGTCTGAGACGAGGTAGCCTTGTGTCAAGTTTTGAAACTTGGATGTGTTTGTTAATAATGTCAAACAAACAAAACCAGAAGACTCCCGTCTTAAAGTTTGGGTGAGGAGGATATTTTTTGCTTTCTCTTTTTTGTGCAATGCATTGCGTGTGGGGGTGGGGGGGGTATTCACATTACTTTTATTTTGAAGTTGAACTACTACAAATAACAGGAAGTAGATTTAAGTTTGATTTTTGTGGAAATAGTTTTGTTTTGTTATGCCCTAAACTACAGCTCATTTGCAGAAGTAAGAGTCACAGTTACAGTAACTGTGTATGATGTAACACAGAATTACAAGCTTATGGTTCTGATTGTTATAAATGTGAAAGCATTACATGAATAAAAATAAAATGATTCCCATGAATGAATGAGAAAAGCTTAGAATTAGTGAAAATAAACACATCAACAAGCTCTGTTATTTTCATCAGTTTTGCATCCCTGGCAAATACTGCAAATTTCTTTATGAACCACTACAAGTACCAAAGCCCTTAGGTTAGGTTCAACATGACCCCCTCTGCAATACAGGTTTAATGTTTGTTTTTAAATTATGTATGTTTGAAAAACACAATTAGAATTGAATTGAATTGGCATAGAAATTAGAAATGTTTGTGTTGTCGCTAACCCATGTTGTTATCGATATTGTTAGATGATAAGAGAGCGACTTACACACGTGTGTTTTTATTATTCCTCCGTCTGTGGTGTCATGTGTAGGCTGGGAAACTACAGTTCCCATTCAAGTCAAGGTAAAACAAGGTTTATGTACCATAAAATAAAGCCTGAAAATGTGGTGAGGTCATGTGGGACAATACATCATCATCACCATCATACTCTGAACCGTAATTGTTCCCGGCAGCGGATTCTACCGAAAATCAAGCATGTATTCCCAGTAGGCTGCTTATTAAGTCAAGTCGACCAGGCGTGTTGGCTGCCAGCCGACCCCGACTGCACAGTGAGCGTGTCGCAGTGCAGTCTGTTTTCACGCACATTCGGCTAGTTTATTGTGGTCATTTTGGTACAATATAGTCGCCTCCTCTAACCCTAACCACAAGCACGTCACTATGCTGACAAAGGGCTTAAAACAAGGCGGCAAACCGGCCACGATTTTCCGGAGGATTTACGGGTTTTGGTCTTATCAGTGAAATCGTGTCAGTTGGCGCCGAGACAACATTGTCGATTGTCGATAAGAGCGGCTAATAAACAAGGTCCTGGGAATTATCACTTGATAACAGTGGAAGCGGGTGTTCCCAGTGTGCAGATGGTTTCCTCCACCATCGGTGTGAATTGGTTAATGTTAGCTGTGTAACAACATTAGGGTGAGCAGATCCACTAGTACTGCATTTGTGGGACAAGTGGGGAAACTTTACCGGGCGAAACACAGTTAGCAAATTATTAACATATTGATGTCATATTAAAGAAAAAACAGGATTTCAATTAAAATATAGCAGAAATAGTTGATCTACAAGCTCAAAAGGCAACGCAGTGCGACACACAGGCACAGCAAAGACACAACTGTCCCAGACACACTGTGCAATACAAACTGGAGTGTGAGTTCAGTCCTGGCGTACATTATCGAACGCACCCTTTGTCTCTTTGTCCAAGCACCACACAGGGACCAGCTTGAGGTTGTTAAAATGTTTCACTATTTCTTCTCAAGATGGTTTTGAAAATAGCCAATCTATGCAGTGTTTTGTGATCTTTCAGATCAGATATGTTCACTGGTTCTCTGGTGGAGCTGTTTCCCCTACGGATAAGCTGTTGACGATGAATAGGTGAAATAGTGGTGTATACAGTATAGCCTACTGAAAGTGCTCGTGTTTCATTCACTTCTTTGGGGCTTGGTTGCTTATTTCTGTGTCTAAATCTGGCGACACTGCATGTGACACACATGTTATGAACATGTGAGTCTTGCAGGGTCCATTGTACTGTATGTATCTCCACTGTTCTACAGTAACTCCCTGAATGGCTTCTGCTGTCACACAGGCTCAGCCTCGACACAGACACTCTCACTGCTCAGTGCCACAGAGCGACACAAAAGAGACGCGAACTGGAAACCGCTGGGGAAAGTATCCCCATGTAGGCTGTATTATGCACGGCAACCATAATGGGCTAATTCCTTACTTCCTTCACAAGTATACCAATGAGACAATATGAAGGAATATCTTCTGTTCTGGTCAAACCTGGTCAGGGTTTTCATATCATCCCTAGAAACACTCAGCTACACTAGTGGGCTAATGCCATGATATTAATATCGAATTGTCAAAAATTCAAAAGTTCAAAAATCAAATTTGAATCGGCGATATATGGATTTTATTAATTTGCCCATGTCAGAAAGACTGACTTCATTAAAGTGTATGATTGAACTTTTCATACTCTGCTGTTTAGATTTGTTTTAAATTGTTGTAGTATAATAAAAGCAAATAATTTGTGGGACAAAAATCACAATAAATTAAAATACAGTATATTGAATTGAATTGCAACATAATTAAGAATCACAGTATACATCGATTTGGCAGCCTAAATATCAACATCGTATCATGAGGTAAGTGAATTGTCCCACCACTAAAATGGAGCCTTACTTGATTCCACTCAGGATTCTGTGCTTCACTAAATGGAACAAAACCTGAATTAGATTCACTTCATTTATAAACGTATCAAACACAAAGAACGATACAATGCATTCCATGGACTGAGTTCCGCCAGTGAGAGAAGTCTTTTTAAATCCTCCGTCATGATGGTGTCAGATGATGACATTATGAGCTACTGAGAGGACGATTAAGCACTTGAACCCCTTATGGTTGAGCGGAGTCCCACAGGGCTTTGTTTTGGTGTATTTTCTGTTTTGTGTAATCGTGCGGAAGTCTTTCGTTGACAACATCCCAGCGTGTTGTGTGGCAGTGTTCACTTGTCGATCTGCCATTTTTTTTTAGCAAAAGCGTTCCCCGCAGTATGGATGTTGGGTCAATCAAATGTATGCACAGCCCACATTATGGTAAATGTAAATACTGCACACAATACACGCACATACATGTACAGTGGATACTTATAAACGTACAGTAGACAGCGCCATGCTCATACAGCTGGATATATTTAGAAATAGGACCCTTGCCCATTGCACATCCAAGCAGCTTAAAGTGCGCCATGACTAATGTACATGCCATGCTTCATTTGAGGCTTGTCGTATGACGGTATGTCACACACCAGCACTGTATGTCGCACGCAGAAAATAGCAGATGTACAAGCTCACTGCGTTCAGCTTCTTAGCTCGTAAATGGACGGCTACAGCTACGATGGCTTTTTAAAAATCTCTCATTGTGTAATTTCATGGTGAGCCGACCTATCGGGCTACATATTTGGGCATAACGATCACACCCCAGACTTGGAAAGCATCCATTTTTTCTGCCTTAAACAGACAGGAAATGGGGAATTGAAGGAAGTTGAACCCGCTGTCAGGTGCCATTAGCAGCTTGGTGGCCTGGCATCTGTGGCAGCAGCCATTTAGGGCTAGGATTACTTTGTTCTGGCGTCATCAGGATGTCCAGTGCAAACATACTGTATGGCACAACTGTTTTACAATGGAATTCATATTCCAGAGCAAGCAAGAGCAACACATCAAATGTGTACATCAAATATAGAAATAGTCATCAAGGATCAAAAGCAAGCTAAAAATCTGTTTAATATCTCCCCATATGGAAAAACCTTTATATGCAAACTCTTTAAAGATGGGGTAAGTGATTTGAAATTCATTGTGTAGTACCAGCCTGGTGCACTAGGGGCCCCCAAGAGTAGCTACACTATGTGAACCTGCTGCTCGATCCTGATTGGAGGAGAATTCACCCTCCACCTGGGGAACTTTTATTAGCTCCTCTGCTAACGTGGGGGAGGGGGAAACTCCATATATGGTCTGCACATCTTTATAATAGAGCATTTTAACAGATTTTTTTGGGGGGGTGATATCTGACAAAAGTGAAATCATGATGGCATCATGGCAACATACTGTACATGCCTTTACATATTTATTCAAGTATAAAGCGGACATCAAAAGCAGAGGGATGGAATGCATCCCCCCCTAACCACACATACACACACACAGAGCAAATGCAAGCGTAGATTATAATAGCTGTTAACCCCTTGTGGCTTGTGTTTGCTCATTTCATGTGCCAGTGAGCACCTCGGGCTGTAATGGGTTGGAGGGTTTGTCTATTAAGCCCCTGCCAGATGTCTCTGTGTATCTCTTAGCCTCACTCCGGACCATACCTGTTTGAGATGCGTTGTCCCCTAGCAAGACAGGCATCCCCTGTTAGAAACTGAAACTAATGAGTTATTGAGTTTCATACCAGATGGAAACGGACAAAGCAGAGGAGATTATGTTTTCACTCCTGTGAATCAGATCAGTCAGTCAGTCGCAAAAAGTTCAGAGTAGTTCAGAGTATATGTCACTCATCCCTTAGCCTCGACACCCAGGCTTTCATTTTCGTCTGTGTTGCGTGAAAACGGAAAGCCTGAACGGAGCGGACTGGCCTTCAAGTGGGAGTCAACCTTTCTGGGTGGGCGTTGCTCCAAATCACGTGATTTGGCACAGCAGTGGAGGGACCGGGGATGACGACCCGTTGGTGAGATCAAATCAGATCTACTGGAATGGCTGCGCTGGTCCCCACCCCTCTAGGCCAGAATCATTTCTGGTTAGGCCAGGCTACTCATCTCTATATACATCCCATCTATTGTCCTCTTACAGAGTAAAAAAGAATGAATGGGATAATCGTCAGGTGAAACAAATGAGGTTGTTTTCTCCACCCATATAATTATTCTTTTATTACTAGGTCACCAGCACCAACGCATTATTATTATCCAGCTGATCGACAAGGCACCACACATGTTTGATGCCCGACATTGTGATGCATGTGTGCGAGTGTGTGTGTGTGTGTGTGTGTGTGTGTTGTGTTTTTCCAAGGGTGAAAAGAAGCACTGTCTGGTGTCCGCTGGTAGAAGGGGGATCCTACCGTGAGGGAGAAAGTGCAAGGGGGGTGTGCTGCTCATTGCTGACCTCTGTAATATTGTGCATGGTGGTAGCCTAATACAAGCTGACAACACGGGTCGCTGAATCCCTAATGCATGTGTTTTTGTTTCACTTTGGCAGCTTGCAGAGCCATAACATAGAGATAGGGTTATTCTACATTCACTTTATGTCCAATGGCAGCTCTTCTACATAGACTTCTATTGAATATTAGTGACAACGAATACGGACTGATTATGATTCAATCAAAAAAACATTGCAGATCTGTAAGTTCACAGCATGTCACAAACCCTAAATGGAACTATATTTGATCATGTGTAAACAATAAAAGCAAACCATTTGATAAATAATAGTAATGATCAATAGCAACAATCCTGCTCAGTCAGGGACAGCAAGTCACACATACCGTACCTGTTTTCTCACCACAACCGAAAACATTGACCTCATTCCGCATTAGTTGCATCTTGCAACAGTTCTCTCATGTCTGTCCAGAGTCTTTCATTTTTCTCCCTTCACTCCGTTATTCTACTGTAAATAAAATATCATGGAGAGACGTCTCTCCTCTCTCTGCTCCCCCCACACACATCGGCAACAACTCCAGACTCAAGTCCCCAAGCACCCACTATACATACACAACTCACAACAGATGCAAACACCCCCACAGGCCCGCAGGGACACGCACCGTTTGTTTGGTTTACAAATAGGTGCGACAGTGGGCTAAAGCATTGCTCCACAATGACAGAAAAGACAGCACTCATCCCAATACGGGGTTCAAGTGGTTTTAAAAGATGTATTGACGGAGGGTTGAGAACAGTGCCATCGCTACGTATACTGTATGTGCAATACCAGCAGATTCTACTGAAGATCTAGCGAGTATTCCCAGTAGGCTGCCAGTTCCTCGACCAGGCATGTTGGCTGCCAGCCGTCTGACTTAATAAGCGTCCTCACTCCCACCCCCAGACTGATCTGACTGACCCCCAGATCGTGAGCGCGTTGTGATGCCGTCCATTTTAACACACACTCGGCTACTTTATTGCGGTCGTTTTGGTCATTATATTCGCCTTAACCCTAATCCTAAACGTAACCACAAGCACGTCACCACACTGACACAGGGCTTAAAACAAGGCGAAACAACCGGCCACGCTGATCGAGGATTTCCTGGTTTTCGTCTTATCAATGCTGGCTCCCAGACAACATGCCTTGTTGAGGAACTCGGCTTAATAAGGAGCATCCTGGGAGTTATCGCTTGATAACGGTTGAAGCGGGTGGCAATATGCACTGCGAGTAGGCAACAAAATGTGCCAATAAGTGCCAATGCAAACCTAAAAATAACAATTTCCTCCACGGCTTGTTGTGTAACAACGAGCAGCTGTGTTTGCGACCTCCCAAGCTGTGTAAATAGCCGATATGCAGAAGCACAGAACTTTCATCAGGAGGGTCGCAACCAAATGGTTATACATCTCTGAGGAAGGAAATGCTGAGAGAGAGAGAGAGACAGAGCTAACAGTGATGTTAGACGTCCCCATCCAGATTAAACCGTTTCAACATTTCGGAGTTTCATATTTGTTAGACAGCACTATCAAGATAGATTCACTCTGTGTCGCTGCTCTACACCAAACGTCTTTGCTCACAAAGTGAATGTAAACAAAAATAGTCATTGTATGACCACTGAAATGAAACTGTAGCAATGAAATATAAACCTCCGAATAAGATGTCCACCAAATTCCCTCAAATATATGGTAAAAAAAAAGCCTGGAGCACAGACGTATGTCATAATGTGTCACCACATTGCTACAGTGTATGTCACAGCAGAGAACAGTCTACAGAGGACAGGATCTGGGCTGTGAGGAGCATCCAGGGACTTCCTGCGGATATGATTATAAGATGTTATTATTCACGGCTGATAGCGCCAGGCCTGCCGGGTGTCTAAACAAACAAACAAACACAATGAACCGTGCGAACCCTCCCAGCCCAGCCTGGAGTGTGTCTGTGTGTGTGTGTGTGCGTGCGTGCGTGCATGCTTTCCAAAAGAACAGTACAGCCGTTGGTATATATAGTTGATTGTATTGTTCCATTTTGCTTTGGCAATGAAAATGTTTTCTCTTGCCAATAAAACCCTTTGAAATATGTATTTTTTAATTGAGTACCGATGGTGGCATGGTTATACAGCATTGTTTTTCAGTCTGGCATCTCAGAAGATTAAAAACAATGCAGTTTAACTCCTTTTTTTTGCTCTGGCAGCCTCTGGTGGCCACTACGCTACTCTTCTGCCCATTTGCCACCATTGTGGCTGATGTACCGCTATTACCGCTTAAAACATGTTCCAAACCACAGTGGTGCATTTTGTTCATTTGTGCAATTTGTAGTCTCTTTAGGGTCTTTGTGTCTATGTGTTAAAGAGCACTTCCTGTTTGGTCAAATTGACATTTCTAGTAAATTATTAACATGACAGTTTCCTATTTAATTATTCCGCCTATTACTGCTTTATCTGCTTTAATCACTTGAACCCTAAGCACCCTAAGTCATAATAGGCATACGTTATGATAATAAATAAGAGGAAAGGATGTGAGCATGCATGTCAGTGATTTGAACAACATCCAGGAATGAGAGGTTGCTTTTGTTACAGTAGATGTGTGTGGTGTCGCGATGATGCATGCACAGTTCAAGATGCACATTCCATTAATATGAATAACATTATTATAAATGATTTTAGCCAAGGGGGGGGGCGGGGTGCTGTCCGATGTTGGACGGCAGATGAGCTGATCTGGCCCTTCCCGCGCCCCTCCACTGCTGTGCTACGTCACATCATTAGGAGCGACGCCCACCCCGAAAGGTTGACCCTCCCTCTAGGCCACTGTGGGTAACAAATTAGTCCAGGCGTTCCGTTTTGCGCGCAATGCGGACGAAAATGAAAGTGTGGGTGTCGAGGCTAACAACCCAGTGCTAATATACAGGAAACATCATGACTCCATCAACTGTGACCACTAAGACCAATTGACTTACATATATGGTAATGGCAGGGAGCATAATATTGCCTTACATTTATCAAGTGTATTACAGCACAAACAGTGGGTCAAAACCCATTTGTGCGTCACAGCCCAACTTGTATTGATCACGACTCGAGTAAAACTCATTTCTTTTCCTAGACGGCATTGAGTAGACTACAGACTTGAACACATTCTGGCAGACTGCTCGAGAATCTGTTTATTAGGAGTTTCACCCTTTACATTTCAAAGACAAATATTGTATTTTTCCCCCACATACATTTCCCAAAAGCAAATGCCTGTATATAGGGATAAACCATGTCCTTGCCAGCCGTTAGCATACTAATGCTTTATGCGTATGGTGGCTGCATAGTTGTGGAGGTTGAGTGATTTCTTTCAATTATACAATCATTTTCACAGATGATGAATTACATTAGTGCGTGCATTAAGTCGATTAATCCAATGGAATAGCCTTCATAGCATGTTCAGTATACTGTACAGTATGCGATAAAGGGGCTAGTTAGTGGGCTAGAAAGCCATACATCTCCATTCAGCAGGAACAGGGAAAGGAATGAAAAATGAAAGGCTGAAAATAGAGTAGTGTGGGGGGTGCAGTGGTAAAGAATCTGCCCCCCTCTTCCACTCCAACACCACCACCACCATGGAGGCTGTGGGTTCGAATCCACCGGGATCCATCTAGAACACAATTTCCGCATGGAGGGTGATATCACTAGACTGCTTGGGACTCGGCAGGAGGACTAAGACAAATGCTTTTCAGTCTCTGCAGATTTGGTTGTCCTACTCATATAGATTTGTGTCAGTGATGCGCGGGCCGACCCGTGACCCGCAGGTCCCGCGGGTTACCCCGTTGTATATCATGGACTAGCTGACATCAGGTCCGGATGTAACATTTCCCAGTTGGGGGGGGGCAGGCGAAAATGGTATGGGGGCAGCTTCGTCGCCCGTGGCGTGAAGCTGCCACGGGCGACGAAGCTGTTGGTTTAGTGGTGCCACAGTTGTAGTTAGTTAGTAGCAGTAGTAGTGTTTCAAATCATTTTAAATATAAGCACTTTAATATCTTGGGTTGTTTTGCATGCCATCGTGTTTGGTGGGGCAGATTGGGCATTTTGGAGGGCATTGCTGGATTTGCTGTCCCCCCCCCCCCCCCCCCCCCCCCCCCCCATGCCCATGCCTAAATCCGCCCCTGGCTGACATGTGTTTCCCCGCAGCCTCTGACAATGCGGTTGGACAAATATCACCACAGTCCTCCTCTGTGCTATATACAGTATTTTTCATTTTGTGAAAGAGTAGAGGGTTTAAGTGGTTATCTCTGAACTTTTGTCAGACGGCAGTATCATAAAACTGAAAATATGTCACGTCAATACCACCAGAACATTGTTTTCACATTGTGGGTTTGTTATATTGTCACTTCTTTCCACTTTATGTAGTATATTTCTAAGTGGTGCAAGCACTCCTATAAACAGATGTGTGTGTCCCAGAGTTTGAGCACACTGCATGGCATGCACACAGTAAAGCAGTAAAGCAAACCCGACAGGGATGATGTGTGTGTGTGTGTGTGTGTGTGTGTGTGTGTGTGTGTGTGTGTGTGTGTGTGTGTGTGTGTGTGTGTGTGTGTGTGTGTGTGTGTGTGTGTGTGTGTGTGTGTGTGTGTGTGTGTGTGTGTGTGTGTGTGTGTGTGTGTGTTTTGTTTTGGGGCAAAAGTAGAGCTAAGTTTTGGTCTTCTCATTTACTTTTATGGACACAATTAGGCATTGTATCAATCTTTCTCAATATGCTATACTTGTTTTAATAGCGTGTCTGTGTGTATTGCGCAGGTGCACGCAAATGCGCATGCAAATGCAAGTGTGCATGCACGTGTCTTAAAGGGGAATTCCACTCATTTTCAATACTTTACTATGTCATTAATATACCTTAGAGATGTTGTGTGGACGTGGTAAAAAAAAAAGTTCCCCCGATCTGTGTTTCCTAGAAATGGAGGTCTGAAAAAAAAAACATTAGCATGGTGAAATACATATTGATGACATCACCAAGATGTGTTTCACCATGTTAATGATTTTCCATTTTTTCTGAGAGTGTACAAATGGAACCAAATTGACCTGCTAGGGTCCATTTGGTTCACATTTGTACATTCTCAGAAAAAAATGAAAATTGGTGGAATTCCCCTTTAAGAGGCATCCCCACACTTCTAAAAGTCCCATGACATGATCAACAGCGTTCCTTCGGGAACTCCATAACTCTCAGAGTTATACTCTAAATGTCCCTGAACCACTATTTGGGCTGTACTGTACACTGGGGATGAGAAAAACACCAAAAACCTTGAATGTAAAATTCATGGTGGAGCCCCTTTGAATAATGGCAATTCACATGTCTCCTACCCACTCTTACTCCCACAAATACACCATGTTCTACCAAAATCCATTCATGCTGTGTGTCCATTGTATTATGATTATTATGATTATTATTATTATTACCCTTATTATTCTTTATGTTGCCATTTAGTTCATTTTGTCCTTTTATTTTTAGGCTTACTTTACCTTAGTTTTGTTAAATGAGGGGGGATTGACTATATACTAAAGGGGACATTTTCGTTTATAGCAAATTATTTCAAGATCGAATCCCATGCCTGGCGATTGAACATTGAATAATCTTTTTTTTTTTTTTTTTAGGGTCAGCCCTACTATCAAAGGGTGTGCTAAAGATCACCTGCACAATCATGTTGTTAAAACAAATTTGTTGCATTTAAATGCGCAAAAAAGGGGCAATGCCTATGTTTTACCTTTTAGTGTTTTCCTTACTTTCCCGAGAACCTTTGCCCTAATAGTGAATGTCTCGCTGCCTCACATGTTCTCATGACGTCTCTACAAAGCACTGATTAAAGATAGCTACGCTGCCCTACAAAACCAAAGTGCAGTAATTACATCTTTGGACACACCAATCCTTTGTGATTTTGGGAGATAAACAAAAACCTCAAGACAGATATGGAATTTGAGTAATACAGTCTGCACTTGTATGCCGATTTGGTGGAACGATTTTATTATTACATCTTTGTTTGTAGTTATGCACTTTGGCTTTTTACGGCAATAGAGCTGTCCCAAGCTCCACTCTATCCATTAATCTGTATTTCATCCAGATTAATGTGCATTATTGTAACATGTAATCGCGTTAGTGCAGACAGCTCATGGCGATACCTAATTTACCAGTAATGCACAGCTGGTGGAAGTACTACAGTACTCGGGAGTACAGAACATTTCATTCTCTTTTGCACCTTGAGACCAAGAAGAAAGGAATGAAAGACATCTTATATAAAACAGAGCGTGAATTCTGCTTGATTTAACAGCAAATTTTTCTTTGCAACCTTTGTTTGCATGTGTGTGTAATAACATTTGACAAAGGTAATCTTTCCTAAAAAGGTCAGGTGGTGTTACTAGCACAGTCTGAGTGTCAGTGTGTCACTGTCAGCTGCTGTTTTTATTTAGAAATATCTCTCGTCGCTTGAATCTCTCTTTTCACTTTCCCTCTCGGTGAGCTTGATGCAACATTGTGACAACAAGTAGCGACTGAAGCTAATTTTATCTTTTGGCGCGAACATTCAAGGAGAATTCCGGATGAACCGTTTTTTTACACCCAGAGCCGACCATAAATACAACCCCAATTCCGTTGAAGTTGGGACGTTGTGAAAAATGTCAATAAAACCAGAATGCATTGATTTGCAAATCGTTTTCAACCTATATTCAGTTGAATACACCACAAAGACAATATATTTAACGTTCAAACTGATAAACTTTATTATTTTTTGAAATTATACAATCTTTTGTAAATTGATCCCTGCAACACGTACCAAAACAGTTGGGACGGGGGCAACAAAAAACTGGGAAAGGTCATGAATGCACAAATAACGCCTGTTTGGAACATTCCACAGGTAAACAGGTTCATTTTAAACAGTTTAATATTGTGATTGGGTATAACAGGACCATCCCAGTCGTTCAGAATCAAAGATGGGGCGAGGTTCACCACTTTGTGAACAATTCTGTGAGAAAGTCATCCAACGGTTTAAAAACAATGTTTCTCAACATTCAATTGCAAGGAATTTGGTGATTTCATCATCTACAGTCCATAATATAATCAAAACATTCAAAGAATCTGAAGAACTTGCTATACTAAAGCGACAAGACCGAAAACCAACACCGAATACTTGTGACCTTTGATCCCTCAGGTGGCTCTGCATTAAAAACTGACATCATTGTGTAAAGGTTATTACTGTGTGGACTCAGGAACACTCAGAAAACCATTGTCAGTTTACAGAATTAGTCGCTACACCTGCGATTGCAAGTTAAAACTCTACCATGCAAAGCAAAGCCATACATCAGAAAGGTTGGTTTGAAAGACAACCAGAAAAACAACCAGAAATGCCTTCTCTGGGTCCACTATCATTAGAAATGGTTAGACACAAAGTGGAAAAGTGTGCTGTGGTCTGATGAGTCCACATTTCTAATGATAGTGGACCCAGAGAAGGCATTTCTGGTTGTTTTTCAAACCAACCTTTCTGATGTATGGCTTTGCTTTGCATGGTAGAGTTTTAACTTGCAATCGCAGGTGTAGCGACTAATTCTGTAAACTGACAATGGTTTTCTGAGTGTTCCTGAGTCCACACAGTAATATCCTTTACACAATGATGTCAGTTGTTAATGCAGAGCCACCTGAGGGATCAAAGGTCACAAGTATTCGGTGTTGGTTTTCGGTCTTGTCGCTTTAGTATAGCAAGTTCTTCAGATTCTTTGAATGTTTTGATTATATTATGGACTGTAGATGATGAAATCACCAAATTCCTTGCAATTGAATGTTGAGAAACATTGTTTTTAAACCGTTGGATGACTTTCTCACAGAATTGTTCACAAAGTGGTGAACCTCGCCCCATCTTTGATTCTGAACGACTGGGATGGTCCTGTTATACCCAATCACAATATTAAACTGTTTAAAATGAACCTGTTTACCTGTGGAATGTTCCAAACAGGCGTTATTTGTGCATTCATGACCTTTCCCAGTTTTTTGTTGCCCCCGTCCCAACTTTTTTGGTACGTGTTGCAGGGATCAATTTACAAAAGATTGTATAATTTCAAAAAACAATAAAGTTTATCAGTTTGAACATTAAATATATTGTCTTTGTGGTGTATTCAACTAAATATAGGTTGAAAACGATTTGCAAATCAATGCATTCTGGTTTTATTGACATTTTTCACAACGTCCCAACTTCAACGGAATTGGGGTTGTATAATAAATGGATGACGTCTTATAATCAGAGAGCGAGTCTTATATTCAGGACAATCCTTTAATCTGTCACACAACCCTGCAAACCAATAACACAGCATCACTAAAAAAGGGTAC
This sequence comes from Benthosema pterotum, assembly GCA_039105355.1. Taxonomy (NCBI): domain Eukaryota; kingdom Metazoa; phylum Chordata; class Actinopteri; order Myctophiformes; family Myctophidae; genus Benthosema; species Benthosema pterotum. Next base: position 33,601,191 of record CM076968.1, read on the forward strand.
AATTTTGGAGGTTTTCACCCAACAGAGAGAGCATTGTATAGTACTTCTTCATTAAACAAATGGAAAACGCCCGCACACATTGTCTCTGTCGGGTGGGAACTTCACATCTAATGCTTTTGTGTTGATGCTTTAGTGTGATCAACTAGGACCCACATGGGTGTAAAACTCAAATACAGATTAGGCCAAAATTTAAAACTGAACAAAGCTGCAGGGCTAGGTTGCAGGTGGTCCCCAGCTAAGTTGTTTAACCGGATGGAACTCTTGAGAACGTAAAAATGAAACCGAATGGACCCGCAAGGGTCCATTCGGTTTCATTTTTACGCTCTCAAGATTAAAATATTCATCATGTGAATTAGCCCAAGTCTACACAACTTGAGAATGTAAAAGATTAATGGTCATTTTGATCTGTATGTTTGCCTGTTTTGTTTCCCAAATCCAGCCTGGAATTGTGGACAAAAGCAAAATATATCTTTAGTTTTGGGGTCTTTGGGGCTAAAATGCCACCAAATGGTGGTCCTCTGTGGCTCAAATTCTGAATTAATATGTGTCAAAATGGTTGGTCTTACGCTTACTTTTATCTTGAAATTAAATTAATATTACGCAGACTTTACGGTAGTTCAGCCTTTTAGTCCTGGCCCTCCAAAATATTTTATGTATCTCATTTAGGCCCCTTGGGAAAATAATTGCCCACCTCTACTTTTAGTGTGATCAACTAGGCCATTCATCTACAAAACAGAAACACAGAAACAAGAGGTTTCTGGCCAAAACAGACAAACGTCCCCATTAGGATCCGTGCCAGCCCCATCTGTTTGGCACTATGGCACAGTGCAGAGCTCAGCATAAACATAACATGTCCAGTCCAGGGCTTATACTGTGTCTCCCATAGGAGTGGCAGGGAGACTTAGTGACTGTGGGAGGTGGGATACAAGGTCTTACGGGCCATTTGGATCAGGGCTGCTGAGTTTGCAGAATTTCGGGAGCAGTTTGTCTGTGCCAAGAACGACATCTCACTCAAAACACTGGCTGCTGCTTGTCGAGGCTTTTAACCTCTCTGACCGGACACAATAGAAAGTCCCCTGTTTAGACAAGCTGCAATCGGTAACTTTACTGTATCTTTTCACATGTTCATGGCATGCTTTTCTGATCTTTGCCCGATTGTCAGCACTTGCACATGAAACCGGGTTCAAATTCAGAGTAGAAAAGGAAATTACACATAGCGGTTTTAAGTAAAACCATCAGAATACTTCCTCCACCACTGCAGACAGGGGACAGGGTGTGTTTGCTTGAAATGAAAACGAGACACTGCCTTGGGCAATATCTCAGCCTGATAAGTCAATAAAAAATACACAGAGGATCATCTACTGTATCGTTGCTGTCCATAAACATTGTGTGTGTGTTTTCATAGACATAGACATAGATGAATGCTCTACTTGGTAATATTCTACATTGTCACACGAAAGAAGCACAAGTAGATTAACCGGCTCATAACAGCATTTTGAGCTTTTAGATTTTCTGAATAGATTGTCGGAACTTGAATTCATAAGCTTACCACACAACCCAAGACAATTTCATCACTGTCATGCACAAACCTTTGTATATACATAATATTTCATCTTCATGCCTATTTAGTAAATGAAAATCCTACTTTATAGTACTAGAGTGTAACACAAATGTAGTAATGTAGAAAATGTAGAAAATAGCAAATAAAATATTAGCAACATCTAACAATATAGAAAATATAATAGAAAATAGCTCACAGAAATAGATTTTGGCTTCGCATGGTGTTGTCAAGGACAAGATCAAGGTTCTACTGTATTGTTATATCTTGTTTACAGTTACATAAGAGTAAAACTTTTTACTTTTTTTTCTTCTATAAAAGAAGGTGCAATTGGAGCCTACGTTCCACAGCAACTTAGGAACATACAGTATTGTTTCTGTGCCTGGATTTGCTCTGGTTCTTATCTCATTATGTATCTAATTGTTTGGGGAAAGAAGCCTTTTGCCATCTATTTCCAGTGGCCTTGAAACACGAAAACAGTTCTGAACACGCATGGCCATAATGGGGCATACAATGAACACATCCATTCAAACCATGGTGACAAAGTGATAGTCTCCGTCAATCGATGACTGATTTACTGCCAGTTCAATGTTAGAGACGTTCACTTTGAGGAACATTGGTTCCACGGCCAGTGACACAGTGAAACCTCACTAAATCTATTAGAATAGTCAGCACAAAGACAAATGGCTCTGGCTTTATGGCCCGGTGCCATGGAGAGGTATACATACAGGTGATCCATATGTAGTATCCAGATGGGCTGTGTGATCAATGCAATGGAGAGCCGGATGAAATGGATTGATGTTGTACACCAGCCTGGGAAATGAAAGACAAACTAAGTCACATGGAGGAGATTGAACAGATGCACAGATGAATGACTTAGGATGCGAGCTGTGAGGGTGATTTGCAACGTGTCATATATGGAAATGAATGCTTTATTATAGAGTTCCGCTTTTTCAACTTGGGAAGAAGTAGATTTAAGCTATATTTAAAGCGGAGCATCTGACACTCCCTAGAAACTAAGAAGACAGACGGAGGAAGCACTTTTCTTTGGGAAGAAATGGATGATGATGACGATGATGATAATGATGTGTGTGTGTGTGTGTGTGTGTGTGTGTGTGTGTGTGTGTGTGTGTGTGTGTGTGTGCGTGTGTGCGTGTGCGCGTGCGCGTGCGCATGTGTGCGTGCGTGGGTACGCTTGTGCGTGCGATCTGTATCTTTATATGCACCTAAATGCATTCATATATTGAATTTGAAAGTTCCATATAGGGATATTATCTTCTATTTATATGCATTTGTTTTCTTATGGAGTAAGTATGTACTCAAACAGGTTTTTATACTTGTATGCTTGTATAGTAGATCGGCTATTTTCTCAATGCATCCGAGAGTAAAATCAGACATCAGACAGCTGGCCTAAAGATTATTTCTAGGGCTGTTGAATGATTGGAAAGTTTAATCAGATTAATCACAGCTTCAAAATTCAATTAATCATGATTAATCACCATTCAAACTACGTCTAAAATCTTTTGCCGAAATCAACTGTAGATTTTTTTAAATTAAAATCGTATAATATTTAGTCTTACTAAAACTAGACTTAGACTTTCCTGACTAAAATACAAAAAAATGCTTTCACAATTAACACTGATATCAAAGACTGCTTTCTTCAGTGTCTGCTTACACCATCAGTGCACAGTCAAGTCCGTATCTATGCAAGTGGTTACCGCCGCCAGTGACGTCAGACTTTTAGTTACACAAGTTTCTACAAAGATGGCGTGAAAGACAGCAATGGGGGGAGGATTAGGAAAGATGAATGGGCTTAGGGGAAACAACGAGACCAGAGAGAAGAGAGGGAGAGGATGCTGCTCGGGAAAGGATGAAGAGAAAGAGATGGAACAGATTGAGGGGAGAGGAGACCCTTGAGAGTAGGTGTGATGATGGGGGAGAATCCACATGGCAGCTTGGGTGGAAGCAGGCGAAGATCAAGTGAAGGCATACAGCATGGGATTGGATCCCGTTAGCCCTTTGGATTTCTCTCATCGGTGTGCTATTCTCCAGGGGAAATGACGATAATCACTTTCCCATAATGGCCTGTTTACATAATGGCGCTCGGTCGTAATGCTCGCGGCCTCGTCGTCACTAATCCATGGGTCTTCAACGGGGTGTAGGGAACACTATAGCAGGGGTCCCCTGGGTTACTACAAGGGGGGTTGTGTAAAATAGATGATCTACAAGCTCACTGCGTGTTGTGAGCATGAGGCGGGCATATTAATAGAAAAGATAATCATTAATTTACAGAACACTGACGTCAGACAAGCATTTGAAGCTACAACGTATATAGGGCGGCAGTGGCTGAGGGGTGGAGTGGCCGCTAGATCAGCCGGATGGGAAGCCAGAGGTCCACAGTTCTATCAGCTAGTGTCCAAGTGTCATTGAGCAAAACTCCAAACACTAATTGCGCCTTGCATGGTTTCCTCCACCATGTATGTATGTAATGCATAACAGCCTATAACACTTTGGATGAAAAGCCTCTATATGCACTGACTGCAATATTTGCCATTTATATGAAATCTATAGAAAATGTTTCCCTGCAACATAATTCTATGTTGTGGTCTGGATATACCATATACACCTTGTCTGTTTTCTCAACTAAAGGGTTCCTGGCCTGAGATATTGCTGAAGGCTCCTACATTTTTCTCATCTCTCCATTAATAATTGAAAGATTAATAAAAGTTGACAGGCAGAAACACAGGTTTTATGCCTGACAGCAACAATATAGAAATGCCGTATTGGTATTGGAAATGACCCCTTCAGATATCACATATTTTCACATATTTTTCCCCCATACAAGACCAAATTTCACAGTTTGCTGAGCTATGAGATAAATAAGTTGAGGAGCTTTAATTAAATGTCATTCTATCTGTTTCAAGCTGCAACGCGGCAACGCGGGAAGGAAGGAAGGCACAGGACACACAGAGAGGACGACGGAACAGAGAGGGAGAGAAAGAGAATGAGAGGTATACATTTTATTTTAATCTTTCCAATTTGCTTCTAATTTCCATTTCCTCTTAGGTTGTATATAAGTTGTACATTTCCATTCATAATAGAGTGTTTGCTAGACTGGATAGAATTTAGTCCCCAAAGGGCCATATCCACAGAACAGTGAATTAGAGCTGAATTTTTTTTAACATGTGGGGAGAGCAACGTGCCTCAATCGTGTCATGTGTGGTAGAGTACTTCCGGTTAACCCGAGACCCGGTAAAACCCGAGCACCGACCCGGCCCGTGGCCGGTTCCGCGATGTTGTGGGTTCGTTCAGGTCGGTTCCCGCATGTCCCCTGCATGTCCCCATAATTTCAATAATAGCACCGGGTCCGTCTCAGAGCGGGTTTGAATCGCCTCAGGCTTTCAACGGTCCGGAGCCGTCATGTTAATTATAGCAGCGGGTCCAAATTGGACTCTAATATGTGGGCAATGCATGCTGACTCTTAACCCTTAAGACTTGAGGCCCATTCTAAACATGACTTTGAAATCCTAAATGTTTTCTGATAACCCCCAAGGATCCCTGTTGGGAATCCACAGGACTTGTGGGCATTGTGGGCAATGCATGCCGACAAACTTTGAGGCAGGACTGGATCTAGGCATGGGCAATGGCATGGGAGGGGCAATGCACCCCTAAATACCCTTACTGCCCCACCAAACATGATGGCATGCAAACAACACAAAAGATATTTCAAATTAAGTGCTTATATTTAAAATTATTAGCATTGTGGCATCACTAGACCAACACCATTTCATCATTCAAAACATAAAACTCTCTGATTTAGACCTTTAGCTTTATGCATGCTGTGTGCCTGTTGCAACTTCAACAACAACTGATGTTGCTATTGATGCTTACTCGCCTAATATAAATTGTGTACAAGATATAAATCTTGTGGGTCACAGAACTAGGGAATTTAAATGAAAATGGTATGGGTGCGGCACGGTCACAAGTGTAGTGGTGACTCGACATGATATCCCCAAACAAAGCTCGGTAGACATGACGGGTAAATGGACCTCCTGCTTACTTCCTTAATTTAACAGGTGATATTTATGAAGGCTTTGTCCCATTGTGGTCCAACAGAGTCAGGGTGCTGATACTGCACAATGGAAAAGAGGTGATCTGGTTCCTTGAGGCCGGTGGGGGTTCCAAATGGCCACTTGTGCACTGAGTTATGGTCCTGGGCTCCTTGACATTAACCACTGTGCTATGTTAAATGGAACAGAGCCCTTCATTAGCAGTAAGACATGAGACGGGGAGCCTATTGCAGATAGTACACATAGCATTCCATATATTATTCCATATATATGGAAAAAAGGGTAAACCTGGGACTAATTGCAAAAAACCCCACCAATGACATTCTATTTTAGACAAATATTCTCTAAAATTCATTATACTAGCAAGTGATATATCAAACTAGGGGCTCTGAATCCATTAGTGTTAGTTTTGCACAGAATCACATTTGGTGAAATCTCACCATATCAACTTGGCCAAATGTGTTGACTTCATCACACAGCTATGGCTGTTTTCAGCCCATGGAGAGTTTGGCGTGTGCGTGTGAACTTACATGCATGACATGTGTACATACTGTATTTCTGTGTAGACTAGGCCTGTACCCATCATGAGAATTAAATCCAGGGAACCCTTGAATTATGTTTGTTTTGTTAAAATACACTGTAGGCATGTTATGAGCTTTTTCTGTCAAGACATTTCTTCACTCAACGGAGCTGTTTGGAATTTGCACATAATGCTGGAGGCATGCAGCAGGACGCTTTAGTGAAAGCATCAAGCTTCCAAACTCACTAGTGTGAGCTTGTAGATCAGTAGATCTTTTTTACATAATATTGGCCATTTTTGTATTTAAAATATTTCTATTTTTGTATTTAAAATATTTCTATTTTTGTATTTAAAATACTGTAATCTTAAAAGTCCTTAAATTGTCACTTGTGAAAGTTGTGAAATGTGCAAATATTCTGTATACATGCTACCGATACATACAGTACATACATACAGTATGCATGCATACATGCATGTAAGCATGCTAGTTTGTTTACTGATGGGTGAGATCATCAACCATGTTAAACCACATTAAGCTAATCATCTGACGATCAATAGCAAGCTGAGCCGTGGTTTGGATGGCAGACTAGTGTCAGCTGAGCTGTGTGGGTCGCTGTATGCTGGCGGCAGTGAATTATGAGTACACCACACGCAGACATTTTAACGTGAGATACGCCTCCATTCTGAAATGCGCTTGAGGCTATTAACACGAGCAGATGATTCTTCTGAAGTTTGAGGATCAATAAGTCATTTACGTTTTGTCTGTTTTTGTAGCTTTTGAGTTCGCTGACTACCAGAAAGTGCAGGCACAGTCAGAACTAAACTTACTGAACCCAGTGGCCTCAAGCAATATTAAAAGAGCTCTTAAGAGTGTTGTTCTAGGAAGAATTGACTTTTTGATTAGCTTCGAAATAACTCTCTCCAGTTTTATCGTCTGAAATCATCAATGTCGGGTGAAAACCTTGTTTTTCCAAAACCATTTTGAAACCATTTTTTTGGGGGAAAAAAGCATAATAATCTGCTATTTACACTACTTTTGTGTGATATTCTTGTATGATGAAGTAGGAACTAGGACCTAAATTTATGAAGATACATCAAACAAGTTTAAAATAATTAATGGAGATACAAGGTTTCTTCCTGATAGCACCCATACAGTATACAGCCTAAAGGGCCGTTCACACCTATCACACTATAACTACAATGATAGCTGTAAAGACAGATATGACTATAAAATGTGAACCTGACTTATAAAATGTTTTGAAAAGCTATTATTATTTTGTGGATCCTCCGCTCCATTATGTAGCTATGTACTGTATGTCCATATGTGTGTCCCTGGGTTCCCTGTGTCTGAGAAGACACAGGAAGCACACAGGGAGCACAGTTCTACTCTTTCTCGATCCTTGGAATGGCATTTGGGCTAGCAGGACTCTTGGAGAGTGAAGAGGTCTTAAAGGCCTGGTTCTCCTTCCGAAGTTCTATTAAGTCAGCATGATAATCATGCTTGTGGGTTAGTTCCATCTGAACAGCCTTAACCTCCTTTAGCAAGTTTGACAGTTGAACGAACCTACTTCTACTGGAGGTAGAACTCCGTCTTGGAGTTGTACAACCTGGTCTCCACTGTACAGCCTGTTTGCCTGGACTGTAGACATTTGCTCCCTGCAGGGCTGCCAGAGAGCTATAAAGCAAGTAATGGAATGGTTTGCAAAGCATACACAATTCTTGTCCTCTCCGGTCCTCCTCAATCATTATGCATGATATAAGGGGTATGCACAGTGTCACTGTAGATGACATGACCCTTCCAAACACAAGACAAAGCATAGGCGTGCATACATAGACGTCAAGGGTGGTTTGAGCACCCCCTAGTGGCCCTCTCTGGACCAACATGCCCTTTTTAAAAGAGCAAAAAGATGCTGAAATGCTGTTTTCTATGCGTTTTTAAAACTCAATTTTCCACCGCTCCTGGTTACATTTGAGCACCTGCCCTTGAAACTCTCTGTGCACGCCACTGAGACAAAGCAACAGGATATGATATTAAAAGGAATAAAATTTAAATCTTGCTAAGCCATGAGGCCATATGGCATAGTAGTTTGATGTACAGGTACACCTCCGGGATCCTATCCACTATTATGTCACATGGACTTTGTCCCAATCTACTGTAGCTCTTGATGCTGAGTGCCAAGCATTTTTTTTTTTACATTTTTAAAATATGGCTTGAGTTGGCGGTCAATTATAATGTACTCTTTGCAAGTTTGTATTCTGGCCGAGGGTCCCTTCCTATAAATGTACAGTAGTACAGTTAAAAAGTACAATTTGGTCTGTGAAATGAAATGGAGTCATGAGCACTCAAGTTGAAGTAGAGCTACTGTCATTCAAAAATACATTACATTGTTTCTGTCCACTATTCCAACTGTTTAACATAGCTGCCGTGAGTTCAGTGGACATACAAGCCAGTCATTTTCATATTCATTATTACATGTGAGGCACATTTTACTGGCAGTCACTTACTGTATGTGACGTTTTCTTTTAGGCAGGTCACAATTGGTCAAATTGGTCAAGCTGCAGCCTGGCCCCCATCAGCGATTAACCCATTTTCACCAAGCACCCCCTCAATAAGGGTCTTGGCTCCTGTCAAGTTGACAGGGATGGTCCCTGTCAGCTGATCTTAGCGCATGGAAACCTCCTATGTTTCTCCCCAAGTCAGTAAATTCCTCTCCATTCACATGTCTGTGTTGTCACTGCTATTGAATCCTACTGACTTGACGACATGACATCGTCGTACTCCTCCCACAAACACTGCCTGCTGACAGGTGTCACCCCAGCCTGTAGACATCAGTGACTATCATCACCATACGAGGTTTGCAGCGTCTGTCTGTATGGGGACCTTTTAACCCCTTAAACCCCAATCTGGGCATCCAACCAAATCGTTTTAACCTCTGGGGGCAAAGCTTGTTTAAAAGTCTGAATAACAGGACATCTGCACACATGGCTTATATTGCATCGCTTTAAAATACACATTCCCAGTTTGCTTCATGCTTCTGTATATAAGGCCTCTATACACTTCTACACAACTGTCTATGAATGGTGTTGACAGAATCTGTCTTGAGTGATTACTTAAAATCTGTAATACTTGACACAGAGTCACCCATGGGGGTTTATACAGAACAAGGCCCCCTTTTGTTTACTCTATGTTAGGAAGATCTCTGTATACAGTATGCATATCCTACGCATATTGTCTGTCGGGGGAAACCTCACATGTCCACTTTTCAGGATTAAAATAACTTGCTAACGGATTGCATTAAATTATATTAAGTGGCATTAAACTCACTCAGTTTGCCTGACATTATGCATGCAGCTATAGCCTGAGCTAGGATCGGATTTTTGTGCACTTTGATTGGATCACACCAACTTGTCCTTCAGCACCCCAAGCTTTTTAAACTTTTATCCATCTAAATTGACTTGACTATAGAGCAGCTTTCTTCACTGTATTTATCTTTACACAGACCTAACAATTCTCGATACAGTTTAAACCCTGCTCTCTTTCAAAATAAAAAATAAAACAAAGCTCTAAGAACAAGCCTAATACCTACCTAGCTTTCTTTATTTCTAACAGGATCCCTGTTAGAACTAAAACACCAAGAAACACAAAGGACCCCATGGAAACAAGCCATACTAGGTTTTCTTGGGTTTAAAATCCTACTGTTTAATTTAAAAGGATTCAATCAATCTGTGCTTTATAGGTCTGCAGATTGCAGTCCTCATGAATTTTAACAGGGAGAGCAATCACAGAGAATACTAAGAACCTATTCAATCTGGTAAAAGCATCAGTGTTATTCTAGTTTACATTGGTTCTCATCAGTGGTGGGACAAAGCATTCAAGTTCTTTACTCAATAAAAGTATCAATTGTACATTGTGCAATTGGAAATACTCCAGTAATGTAAAAGTATCTCAAAGTGTGTAAGTAAAGTACTTATCTAAAGGTAAATAGCTGCTTTACAGTACAGCACTTGTTCTCATAGAGTCCCGTGGATTCCCAACAGGGATCCTTGGGGGTTATCAGAAAACATTTAGGATTTCAAAGTCATGTTTAGAATGGGCCTCAAGTCTTAAGGGTTAAGTGCCTCTTTGCTCTGCTCCTCTGAAGTTAATCTCTGGATTATGAAAAAAGTCCATGGTCTTCTGGCTCCAGGTGATTTAACCACTTAAACCCTCTATTCCAGAGCTCTTCAAAAGGGGGTCCTCAGTGTCTTGTAGATTGGCTAACCTCAGCAAATAGACTAAGTACAGAGCCATGGGTCAAGTTTTTTTGCTCAGTTTTTGGCTAAGGTTTCCACCCGAAAAAGTGGCGGTGGGGTATTGGTATTCAAGCAGTTATGCACATCATCAGACCTCTAGCATCCCTTTTCTCAGGCGGCCAACATGAAGGCGAGAATAGCTGATCTCTTTTGGGCTACACTGTACTTTGTAGCCACTGGACCTTATGAATATTGAATTAAATGATTCACTCATGAATTATGATGTGGAGTTTATGACCTGTCAGAGCTATGCTTAGTATGGTATTGACATGTGATATAAATCCCTGCTTTTCCATCTAGCCTGATCATCACTATAGGGAAAATGCTTTCAATTGACTTTCTCTGCTTCGTCTCTAGTTTTCCCAGTGTGGTGTGAATAGGAAAGCTCTTTTGCAAATGGAAAAATGGATTAAAGTTTCTATTTGAGAACATCTACCTTACCGTCTCTGTCCAAAATGGTTCAAATGACAAAAATAGCAAAAGCAGCAGATGTATAAGAAAAAATGTTGGTTTGTGCCATGTATATTTTGATCTTGTGGATCTTCTACTTTTGGAACTTTTGTGTGATGCTCTTGTGAATCTGGCCTTGGTTTCCACCAGTTTGAAGCACTTGTAATTGTGAGTGGCACAGCTGAACGGAAGAGTCACCAGCTGCCAGACTGGCCAGCAATGTGTCCAATATGACTGGATCAAGTGTCAACCTTTTGGGGTGGGCGTGGCTCCAAATGATGTGATGCAGCACATCAGGCCAAAGTCATTTCAAATTAAGTCAGACAAGTCCAAAGACAAGAAAACACGTTTTGGTTCCAGTTCCAAACCAACTTCTATGGTTCTGAACTGGTTAAAATCACGTGGGTAAAAGGAACAGAACCGATTCAACTTCACTGTGAACTGCTTTCTGTAGCGTATACGAGCCTGCCTGTGCATGCTCACACGCACACATGCATGGTGAAGGAAAAGAAAGAGAATACTTCTGCCTTTGTATCTTACATACTGCTCTCTCATTCTTTAAACAAGACAGTGTAATAACGTGGCGTGATGAATGACTCGCCGGAGGATGAATGAACAGTACATGGTGCTGACCTAAAACCACAAATCATTTGTGTGCTTTTGGAAAGTGGAGGCTAGAGGAGACAGTGTGTCTACGCCGCGTTGGGACGCAAAGTAATTAACCTACTATACTGTAGGCACCATTCATCACATGTACTGTACCCCAGGAGTCCCTAGAGGTTCATGCCTGCATGTCATACCTGGCAAAGATGCTCACTCAGCTGGCCGCCCTGACCGGTACCTGCTGCTCCATATCACACCGGTCTTCCAGGACTTCCACTGGCCACTGGCCCATCAAACAAAGAATCCAATTTATACTGCTGCTCACACCACCCATGAGGACCTGCACAACCTCCTCTCTACCTCTCTGACCTCCTCAGCATGCAGTCTGTTCTGGGCAGCCAGGCTGTATGCTCCTGTTGTTGTATGACAGGCTTTTTTTCTGCCAACAGTTGATTCGGTCTGGTTTTAGTTAGGCTAACGTCAACTAAACATACGATTTAACAGTTTTTAAGTGTTTCTAAACAACGGGCTAAAAGCAGAGATGGAAGTGTGTTTTGTTCCATCACACTACTGCACATAATGAGATATGTCTGAATAAACAGTGCCTGTTATTGTTAATGTACAGTTTATGTTGTCAGGGATGACAGCATGACATAACATAACTGCAGGGGACTTAATCCATGTGGATGAGTCACTTTTTGCGGTTAGTCATCACTGCACTAACCCAAACATAGATCGCAACACATAACTGAACTGTCTGTCTATCTATGTCATGTGGGTCGGGGGGGCAATGGTAGCAAATCCTGTTCATGTTTAAAATTTATTGTCATGCAAAAAGCTTCACTGGGGCAAAAAAGGCTTAAAGTTCTAAACCTCTTTCTCTGTCCTCTCTCTCTCTCTTAGATGGGAAATGACTCCGAAAGATTTGCGCTTACGTCCAAAATCTCCAAAGAGAATGATTTTCTCATGGGGACTATCTACACCATCTTTAGTGAGTCTTGTTTTTCCACAATTTTGTGTTTTTTCTCTTTACTGACTTGCACTCAAATGCACTCAAATGCAACACTTCCATTTTCTCTACAACCTTTTTTTTATACTAAACCATACTGTGTGTTCCAGCCGCCATGTTTAGCCTATTGAAGGTGGAGGGGGAGGGGAGGGGGCGACCACCAGACATGCTTTAAAAGGATACCAGGCTAATAAGGCTAATATGTATAAATACATTATACTTGTCCTCTATAATTGAACATTTCAAACACATGTAATATGTTATTTAGGTTAAAAATAGTTCATAATTTTATCCCTGGGGGGGATGTGAAATGGGGGCCATTTTACATGAGATGCCTAGGGCTCCAAATTGCTTAGAAACGCCACCGGGTCCTAGACACAGGATCTGACAGGAATTGTCAAGATCAAGATTCAAGGTCAAGATTTAATTTGTCCCTTGAGCAAGAAGACAGCTAGGCTCTATTGGCTCAATGGGAAGTCTGAAAAGCTGTGTTTTGTGGGAGGCTTTGAACACAGTCAGGGTAGATAGAGGTCAAGCATTATGTCCTGTTTGTCATCTCAGGTCCACTCATTAGTTTTGGTGATGTCACAAAGGGGGGAGTGCAGCTTACTAGCTACGTTGCAGACCTTACAAAACTTCCATGAACCAATTTATACCTTTATACACATTTTTGTATGATACACTTTGCAATGATTAATAATTAAATTAACCATATATTACAGAGGTACACTTTTAAGATTTCTAAAAGGGAGTTAAAATAAGTTTAATTTCCAGTGTCACACTGACACCTGTATGCGTGTGCAGGTCGGGGACAAAAGAATCGCACCATGCAATGCGAAAGTGGTCACAGCCCTGACCTAACTAAAATGCCATGCATCAAACCTTCAGATCATGTTTTCCTCACAGTGTGGGGAAAAAAGAAGGTTTATGGTGGATGTTTACCATGAGCTCTTGAAATATACCTTGGTTAATGTTGTGTCAAGCTGTGTGTAAACAATAATTTGTCCCCCAAATGCCATATAAAGATGATCACGGCTGCTTGATCATGCAGATGTTTCCACTCCAAACTAATATACTGTATGTGATGCTGACTGAAGGTGCTGTGCGCAGAAAATAACAGCTGAAAAAAAGCAGACCTGCAAATGATAAACCTGTAAATGACAGACATGTAAATGATGTCAACAGTAGGGCTGCAGCTGCACTGATATGGGAATTCTTGCCCGATCCGATGTTTAAAATAACAATTTAACTGCCAATACCGATATAATGCATGTTTAGTTTTTGTTGTATTATTTCATCTTTTTGTGTCAAGAAAATTATACATCTTTAATCCAAGAAATAAATTAATCTGCAGCTTGGTAGACCAGCATACCAACATAGTCAATGCAAAGTGCGTGCTCATCAACAACAGATAAGCATTGGCTACTGCCTTCGGTTAAAGTCACTTTTATTTTGCCGCTACGATACCGATAACAAGCAAAACATCGTCCAGAACGATATGTGGATGGATATGTGGGTGCATCAGTAGTTAAAGCGCTGCCTGCTTCCAGGTGTGCTGTCTCTGGTGGGGAACGGCATCCTGCTGTGTGTGGCCTATAGAAAGAAGTCCTCCCTGAAGCCAGCAGAGTACTTTGTAGTCAACCTGTCCATCAGTGACCTGGGCATGACCATCACCCTCTTCCCACTGGCCATACCCTCAGCCTACGCTCACAGGTAAGATGTTCTCCGCTCTTACCGACAGTACACATACTGTACTAAGAAAGCAGATCTACAAGCTATCCTGTATATCAGCCCTTTCATCTAATCCCAAGAGTAGGGATGCAAGGGTTCAAGTGGTTAATATGTGACATGATGATGACATGACATGAAGGAGTGTTGAGGACACTGACCCTCACAGATCAGTGGTCTAAAGGGAAAAAAACAGAGTCTGATCGTCCCTGAGGGAGGATGGATGTATTGATGTTTTGAACCCTCTGAACCCACGCGTGCGTTTGTGTGTCTCTCTCTCTCTCCCTGTCTCTTGCTGATTGTCTTTATGCTTGATGAGCTTCAGTCAGAGTTCAGAGCCCAGGGTCGTGGGATGCTTGCATGCAGTGTGGGTGGCTGGGTGGCTTGTGTGGTGAGTGTGTGTGTGTGTGTGTGTGTGTGTGTGTGTGTGTGTGTGTGTGTGTGTGTGGTGTGTGTGTGTGTGTGTGTGTGTGTGTGTGTGTGTGTGTTGTGTGTGGTGTGTGTGTGTGTGTGTGTGTGTGTGTGTGTGTGTGTGGTGTGTGTGTGTGTGTGTGTGTGGTGTGTGCGCGTGCGCCCAATAGCATAGTCATATTGAGAATGTTCATACAACTGACATATTGAGAATGTTATTCATCCTCTACCCCCCTTCTCTCTCTCTCTAGGTGGTTGTTTAACCAGACAGTGTGTCTTGTGTATGCGTTCTGTGGTGTTCTGTTTGGCCTGTGCAGTCTGACCAACCTGACCGTCCTGTCCTCTGTCTGCTGGCTCAAGGTCTGCTGTCCCAACTATGGTAAGGATGGGTGCATGTGCACACGCACGCACGAACCCCTCCGCAGAGATTTAGACATGATGTGATTGTTACGTGCCCAAATTATAAATTAGATTCTGTGTCTTTGAGAAAGGTTCTTATAAACATCAACTCAAAAATCCATGCAGCGTTGTTGTTATTGTGTGCAGCGATTATCTGGTCTCTCTTTGAACCCAGACCCCCCTCTAAGGGATTCCCAAGTCCCTCCAGGCAGTGGCAATTGGCAATCCACCTTTCGTTACGACACCCACCCTTCCCTTTCCTCCATCCTTTACTTGACTACCGTTGCTAACTATGACAAGCTTTGGCTGGGAGATAGCCTCCTCCGTTAACCAACGTGTCATCGCACCATTTATGGATGTTTTTTTTATAAGTTCCCAGATCAAAAACATCAACAGCCCTATAATGCCATCCTTCATCCTGAATTCCAGTAGTGACATAAAGTGTCCAAAACGGTTGTAGGGGCAGTTATCATTAGCTTTTCAAAGCCAAAGAAAAGACTTTAGCTTAGCCCTGCCGCTACAGTCAGCTGTTCTGTGTTGTGATTTTCTGAATGTAAATCCCATTGCCTAAGGGGGTGGTCCTGACTGGCGATAGGGTGCGAGTGGCTTCTGGTGACGTAGCAACACTCAATGCGCTGTCCCATTGGCCGTGTGCTCGTAACACGAGCCAATGGCTGCAGCTCTCAACGTCCCATAGGCCAGACAGTGTGCCAGAGTGTTGCCATGTCGTATCGAAATGAGCTACTTTGGGCTTGTGTTTCATAGACAAATGTAGGTCCTTTCAACAACAACAACAACAAAAACGTAGATAGCATAATGTCATAAAGTGCATTATTTGCCATAATGTAATGAACCTGAATAAAATCCATATGATTTGATTCATATATCTTAGATTCATCACACAACTGAACTATATGAAGCCTTTTATTGTTTCAATATTGATGAGTATGGCTCTGACCTACAGATTATGACAAATTATGAACTTCATTCTTCACATTATGCTATCTTCTGAAAAGGACCTCTAAGTATAACCTTTGGTTTTGTGACATACTCTCCTGAAAAGGTTCACACCGTAGAAATGACATTAAACGCATAATCTGAAGTGTGACAAGTCGGTAAACCCGCCCACCTGCCCCCACTTCCCTGGCAACTGTTTGATATATTATCGATGGTATCGCAACTATTAGGCTACTACTCATCTGGAAACAGCGAGATAGCGCGGTCCTTTATGGAGGAGACCCCTAACAACAGTTGCCAGGGAAGTGGGGGCAGGTGATATATTGAAACATATAAACAAATATTGAAACAATAAAAGGCTTTATATAGTTCAGTTGTGTGATGAATCTAAGATATATGAATCAAATCATATGGATTTTATTCAGGTTCATTACATTATGGCAAATAATGCACTTTATGACATTATGCTATCTACGTTTTGTTGTTGTTTGTTGTTGAAAGGACCTACATTTGTCTATGAAACACAAGCCCAAAGTAGCTCATTTCGATACGACATGGCAACACTCTGGCACACTGTCTGGCCTATGGGACGTTGAGAGCTGCAGCCATTGGCTCGTGTTACGAGCACACGGCCAATGGGACAGCGCATTGAGTGTTGCTACGTCACCAGAAGCCACTCGCACCCTATCGCCAGTCAGGACCACCCCCTTAGGCAATGGGATTTACATTCAGAAAATCACAACACAGAACAGCTGACTGTAGCGGCAGGGCTAAGCTAAAGTCTTTTCTTTGGCTTTGAAAAGCTAATGATAACTGCCCCTACAACCGTTTTGGACACTTTATGTCACTACTGGAATTCAGGATGAAGGATGGCATTATAGGGCTGTTGATGTTTTTGATCTGGGAACTTATAATAAAAACATCCATAAATGGTGCGATGACACGTTGGTTAACGGAGGAGGCTATCTCCCAGCCAAAGCTTGTCATAGTTAGCAACGGTAGTCAAGTAAAGGATGGAGGAAAGGGAAGGGTGGGTGTCGTAACGAAAGGTGGATTGGAAATCCACATGGAACCATATAACCGTTTTATTTTCTTCAACTTTCCTTTGACAACCTGGGGAGAGCAACAGACTGACTTCATGCTTCCTTCAGTGCATGAGGAAGAGTCCGCTTCTTTTCACTTATTTTGTGATTTGATTTTCACTTATTTTGTGATTTGATTGCACTCCCACTGGCCAATCAAATCATCACAAATGTCATTCCAGTCAGTACAATCACTTTTGGCCCTCACTTGTTAACCTAAATATGTACTTGTGCTTTGTGTTTGTATAAACAGATAAACAGACAAAGCTGGGCATAGGAGTGGATAGTGCCCTTCAAAAAAAATAAAAAATAAAATAAAGTACTCCAGTTCTTTCAGGTGAAAAGCCATTAAAAGCATCAAAGGGAGCAGATCTACAAGTTCAAAATATTTGTGGATGTGTTGCTTTTGATGGTTTCACGTCACCCGTAGGCTATAAAAAAAAGATAATAATGAGTTCAAATAATATGGAAATACAAGGTTTCTGCCTGACAACAACACTCTATACTTTGACAGGCGGGTTGAATATTTTGTCTACTGCACAGTGTTTATGTAATGAGTGCTTTGCAGGTCACAGAGGAGTTTACCAGACAGAGAGTTCATTGAGTTTGTGTCATGCAAAGAATTCCAAACTCTGACCATGTGAACCCTACAGAATATGTACATATAGTTGACTGGGGTCCCCCTGGGCTCTATGGTAGGTCTGCTACTGATTCCCTCGACACCAAATGTCTTGAATGGCTGAAAAGGAAATAAAAGCTACAGGTTTGCAACACGTCATGTCGCCACACATGTTGAAGTCAGTTGCTCGTTCCTCTCACAAAGCCAATATTAATTTTGACAAGCACACATAATCATACCCTCGACAAGCTTGCAACACCTTTGAGAGCTTATAGAATGGCAATTTTTCCGCACAAGATAACTGTAGTTATGTAAGGCTTAAGTGTGTTAGTCAGATGTAAGGGAGATGAGGCTGCATGGGGACTGCCGTCTATAGGCTATGTAAAACATGACAGCGTGTTTATTGAGCAGGCTTTAGAAGAGAAGGTCACTTTGTGGGATGGAGTAAGCGAGGAGGAGGACGACGATGGCTCCATTCATGTAACTTCACTTGATATTCAAGCAGCACTTAATGCAGCGCGAGCATGAAGGGGACCCGGTTACAGGTGGAGAGAAGGTGAAGGATTCTGTCATGATAAAGTTCCATTAGGATTGCTCCTCTTCATATTGCTGCTGTCGTCGGGCAGAAAAGCCTTGTTGTGACTCCGTGTGCGGCTGTATTTAACCACTTAAACTGCAGCTTCCATATTCGGGGGAAAGTTTTTTTTTTTTTTTGCTGAAAACACAGAACCTCTGCAATGGAAAAGCTCAGGCCACTAAGCTCACAACAGTCACATCCGCAACGTGATGTGAGCTTGTATATCATGTTCTGTGCTTGCAATAGCCTACTGTTGCACAATGCAGAACTGTATATAAATGTCTAGCCTCACACACAAAAGGAGGTGGAATGGACTGAAACCAGCTAGTGCTCCCCAAAACAAAAAACATCTTTTGGGAATCGATTACACAAAACAGTCACCCGTGTCCAGTCTCAATGGACAAGTCTCAACTGTAACCAAATCGGTCTATACATTATCGTCTGACGATATTCCAATTTCAAGGGCCCTTATTTCAGTGGTGTGAGAACATGCTCAAGGCGTAGGAGTAGTGGAGGTCAGAGGTTTCCAAGGTGAGTGATTGAGTCCTGATAAAGCTCCATTATGGCAGGATCTGCACCACTTCACACACACGCAGCCATTACTGGGGTTCAACAGATAAAAGGTCACAGGAATGAAAGCAAGGGCAAGGGTGGACTCAAGGACGCTGTGCGCCAATACGTTATGAGAAAATGACGGGCGAAAGCTGCTATATTTCCTTACCGCGTGTGACACTGTTAAGTAGCCTGTGCTCCGCGGGCATTATCAGTTAATTAAAATATCAATTTGATCGTGTATACGCATGCTGATATCTGTTGAAGGGCAGCGGCATGGCAGCTGCGGGGGAAAGTTATTATTAGAGATTAGGATTACTTGCGGTTTTAGATGAAATTTCTCTTGTGCGCGCACAGGCGCTCACACAACACATGACCACGTACCCACAAAAACCTACTCCGCCGCATATCTCTCCCAAGGGCACTACTGGGTCAGAATTGCGAGTCAGAATGGGTGTTACTGTCGCCATGTCCGTCTTGTCCTCCATGTAGTAGACAGATTAATTTAGGCAGGGAGATAGTAGCTCCCAAATGACCCCTTTTCTGGAATTGAAACCCAGGCTAGGCGATGGAGGAAGGAGGAGATGGAAAGATGAATCATCTATCAGATATGATCTGCATAATTATTCATAGGAATTCAGGGTTTTTGTTTCTGAGAAGCCTAGAGTTTCGTTCATAAACTTGTGCGTGTGCGTGTGCGTGTGCGTGTGTGTGTGTGTGTGTGTGTGTGTGTGTGTGTGTGTGTGTGTGTGTGTGTGTGTGTGTGTGTGCGCGCGTGCACGTGTGTGCGTGCATGTCTGCGTGTGTGTGTGTGTGTCTGCGTGTGTGTGTGTGGTGTGTGTGTGTGTGTGTGTGTGTGTGTGTGTGTGTGTGTGTGTGTCTGCGCGTGCGCAGGTGTGGGTGTTGGGGGGGGGGGGGGGGTATTTTTAATAACCTGGGGCCGATTGACTGGTAATGCTGACTGAAGTCCCCCAGTGGTCTGTCATAAACCTTGTGCATATCTTATACTGCATCTTCCCCCAAAAATGCTGACCTACAAGGCTAATATTCTATAACCTTGGATCCTCTGTCTATTATTCTGTGAAAACGGAAAGTGGTTCAGGGATGACCTGTATGCTAATCATGAGAGAACAGCTTGACGTGCTGTGTGATTATTAGGCTGACCTTGGACCAGATTACTGCAGCAATGAGTTTCAATGATTTGGGAGAACAGTATACTGAATGTATACGCTCTGTGGCACAAGCAATCAATATTCCTTCTTCATCCAGACGATAACAGTCAATTTAATCATGCAATTGTCTCTTAATTGCAGGTGTGCAATTAAGACAATTGCTACTTTCACTGCTCTGGAATATATAATGTATATTGCAGATATACCTGCTATATTACTGCATATTACTGTATACTCCTGAATTGTACCATCACACTTGAAGGTTTATGGGCCATTCCAGTGCCCATAATTGCCCGTTAACCCCTCCTTTCACCCAGTGATCCATCCTGGATGTAAAGTTGACAACATAGAATGGAAGTGAATGGGTGGCAGCATATCAGAGTGGTTACCACTACTACACACCAAAAAGGTGTTAATCAATTGTAATTTGTATCCATGTCAGGTCCATAAGTGATAATTGGCCTCCACAAGTTTAGCATGTGCACATGTAAGGACAGCATGTGTCCAGAATTAGTTGACAACACCCAGTTTAGAGCTCACTTACTACTCTACACTGTCTGCTTGTGGTCAAGTTGCAATGACATCATCATTGTGTAAGTCAAATAAAAGACTAAAAGAGTGATTTAAATGTTTGTGAGTGTAGGATTCAACCTGTTCTTTGGAACATCTGGAATTGGTTAAAATGTTTTAAGTGAAAAATCCTCTCTCTCTCTGTCTCTCATAAATACACACGCACACAGCACACTCACACACACACACACACACACACACATGTGCATTATGTACAGTATAAATTGCCTGTGAATGCTGCTGTTAACAGAGTACTATAAAGTACTACACGCATGCATGCTATACTACAAACTTACAAAGCATAGCATGCATGGATGCACTGGGATGGGTGAGTGCCTTTGCGTATTTGTATATTGCAACCCTTTTTTGTGGACTAACAGTAATGGGTTTAGTCTTTTTTCCTGCTCAGCCCCATTGATCTAACATTCTTCCATGTATGTCTCCGGTGAAATCTCTCTCTCTCAGATGCACACATGCTCACACTGTGACACACACGCAGCATTTCAGTGCAGAGAAACAATTATTCTCAGCACTCACTTTACGATCACAACTATTAGGAGATTCATTAATTTCATGCTGAGGGTTCCACGTGGACCATGAATCTGAATAGCAATTTAACAGACGAATAATTTAACACATTTATGAAGCACAATGCAGGTTTTAATTCAAGGCTAATAAATGGCTGCTTAGTTTAGCTCATTAAACCATCATTACTTTTCATTTGTATAAAAGTGGTAATTCCTTAGAAATAGGCTTCTTTATCCCTAGCTATACATAATCTACACTGCAGTGGTTTAAATAAACTACAAGCTTTTGCTCAAGAATTGTATTTAGATACAATGTTGAGGTACTTTTACTATTTCCATTTCTTCTTCTTATTATTTTTTGTATAGTTTTTACATACAGTAGGTAAGAGGCAGATCTTGTAGGCCTATACTCCAAAAAGTGAAAATAATAATAACAATAATAATAAAATTAAAAATACAAAGAAATTAAAAAATAAAATAAAAGTTAAAATACACTTGCAAATGCTTGCGCTTTTGTACTGTAAATGCAATTATTTTGATGACTATTCGGTAAGCCTCCTTTCATATTTGACTTGTAACTTCAACCATGGTATTGTGGAATCATCTCACATGCAATTATTAATTCGCAGCAGAATAATAGCCGTCATACATAATGTCTCTGCGGGTTAAATCCACATATATTCATGCAAAACTTAATTCGAAAGCTTCAAAAGTAACAGCTCTACAAGTTTTTTATGATTAAAGTAGGGTGTTAATTTGTGGGGGGAAAAAGACATCCGACTTTATGAGATTCTTCTATTAGTATTCTAGCTCAGTCCAGACTCTACAGGACTGTGCCAATTGACACTATATAGACATGCTTAATTGAAGACTGCCGGCTGTGAATGTACCTTTCTACAATTACTGTTGTTGTGTTGAGCCAGCGCCATATATACATACTAATAGGCCAAGACATAAAACACTGAATAAATTGTATCTTGTCACTGTCAGGTGGGAAATTGTATGATTTAAAGGGTTCATATTACATCCTAGCAGGCTTCCAAAGTTTACATGAGTGATCTGCTTTTAACAAAATGACTAAAAATCATCAACATGGCATGCAATTTCCGAGATTTTGCTTGCACAAAATGTTGCTTGACATTTTGCAAATGATCCTCCTAGATTCCCCCCAAGAGCAGCGGCCTAAACATGTTGGAATGCAGAGTGTCTCTTAATTGTGACGGTTTAATGATATCCATACATTATGCCCGAGGTTTATGTTATATTTGAGAGTGCTTAAATTGGCCTTTACGTGTTCATTAAAATGCTGCATATTTATCTTTTCTTTACTATATCGTTTTCACAAAGATGATAAGTCCAAAACTGATACTCCTCAGTATTTAAATTCCAAAGTTTCAAAAATATCAGATCTATGACACATTTCTAGTTTACCTATCTGCCTCTTTTAACACTGGTAAAAAACGACAGAAGAAAACCACCCTTGTCCATGTGTAGAGACCAGACGACAGTCTGGTCACTTCCCTCAGCCCTCATCTTCCAGTGCTATGTTTTTGTTTCCTATCAACAAGCAAATAAACAAACTCTATACATTCTAGTTTGAGATGGACTAGAACCTGAGGTTACGTGATCACACACGGCAGCTGTCTGATCTAGCCAGGGATCAATACCAGCTTCAGATTTCTGATATGGTCTGAATAAGTTAATGCCGACCAGAAACTGCACTTTTCCCAAAAGTATTCTGCTAGTTCAGAAATTGTTTAGTTTGGTATATAATAATCAATAATAGCCATACTGTATAATGGTCATATATAATATTATACAAAAATAATGTTTAATGCAATCAGATAGGACTTTTGTCTTTGGATGTACTGTATGGGCCATCAGGGCCAGAAAAGTATTTTTTGCCACACAGTATAGGCGTCCCCACATATCTTCCATCTATGTTGATGATGTCACATGCATACCCTCTATATCCTTCCTTTTTTGGCTTATAGCATGGCTAGAGAGACTGAACTCTAAGACTGAATTATTTGCGTTAGGTCTACAGTATTTGGGGAAGAAAAAGCATGTTTTGCTGCTTGTCTAAACTGGAACACTAAAAAGGAGCCAGTGGTGGAAAGACTGTATAGTGACACAAGGTCAAGCTGAGCTGATTAGAGTCCCTCCGTGCGCGTGTCACTCACAAAGTGGTTTTGCCCGATAAATGTGTTCAATCCGAGCATTGTTTGTAAACAAGAGACCCACTTTATGGCTCATCTCAATTGAACCCATAGTGATGGATGTAGTACTGGGCCCCGAAGACTGCAAAGGGACCAAATAACAAAAGATTTTAGATTCTTTGTTTTGTGAGCCTGCAGATGCACTATTCTTAAATAGCCAAAATGTATTTTAATGATACATTAACCAATCTAGCAGGGAACATGTCTTCCTCCAGGAGCCCCTATGGGGGTGCCTGGCTGCACCCAGGGGAATATGTGAGAACTAACAAGGTAGCTGGGAATAGCTCTACAGTCTCAGTAGTCGATGTTAAGGACTGGAGGATCGATGCAGAATAATTACCATGGTCGCTGTAGGTCGTATTGGTGATTCGTGGCGTCCTAACCCACCAGGGTGACCTGTAGCAGACCTCAATCACCGTGATGGCCTGCAAACCCCCACCATAAATGAACACGGCTCTTTCTTAGCGCTGAGCCATGGTGGGTCTGGAAGAGGAAATGAAGAATGTCAGCTGATTAGACTTGATGCTGATTCATGGGGCACCTCAATGTCCTCTGGGCTATAATACACCGTGTTGGAAATTATAGAAGTACTTACTTAAATACTTTAAGTACTGTACTAAACTGCATTTTTACAAGTATTGCAACATTTTCATATAAATTAGAAGGCACAGAGAGATGCAAAAGATGCAAAGAATCTTGATGCGCAGCAAAGTTTATTTTGAACTTATAATGTTTTCAGATACATATTTTAATGTGTGTGGGTGTGTGTGTGTGTGTGTGTGTGTGTGTGTGTGTGTGTGTGTGTGTGTGTGTGTGTGTGTGTGTGTGTGTGTGTGTGTGGTGTGTGTGTGTGTGTGTGTGTGTGTGTGTGTGTGTGTGTGTGTGTGTGTGTGTGTTGTGTGTGTGTGTGTGTGTGTGTGTGTGTGTAACTAAAATAATGTTGAATCAACATTCAAATACATTTATTGGATACAGTGCAATGCAGCTGAATTGCCCAGTGTTGTCGTTTGTCAACATTAACCTGTTAATTGATTAATAATTCATATTGTTTATTGTTATTTTATTTTTTAACATACATCATGATTGGTGTTCATTCGTTAGTATTTCCATGACATTGGTCATGATAGTTGCGTATGAAAAATCTTTGCATGTAGTAATTTTTAAAGATTAAAGATAAACAAATGATGCATTGTTTTAATGATGCATGTCATTCATGTCACGAGAAATGAAATTGAGGAGAAATGTCTTACAATTTCAATAGCATTAATATTGAAAAAAAAAATGCAAGGAAATTTCCGCTGCCCGTATTGTCCTCAGTGGGTCTTAGACCTGTCCAATATGCCGGGTGTCACATACACTTAGCACTCGGCCTCGCTTCATTTAACATACACATAGCCTTGTCTAGTAGACTTTTAGCTCTTAATTAGGGTCTTCTTTCCACCACTGCTGTTTACATCAGTGGTCAGAGTCAAGAGCAATGGACAGCCTGGCTTCTGAAGGTCGGACGCGTCCGTGCTTAATGTGCGCCGCAGCTTGGCAGAGCTCTGCTCCAGAACCCTCTCTCAATATAGAATATGGGCTCCATTTTCGTTACCATCTAAACCCCTTATCATTTTTTTTTTTACTATTTTTAAAAACTTTTTGGGATAGTTCCACGTGCCAATCCATTGACACATTGTGAGCTTGTAGACTGGCCATTTAAACTATTTAAAAATGTTCTTTTTTAATAGTTTAAAAAGGCAAAGAAGTTAAGGGATAAGGGGGTTGCCGGTGACGAAAATGGAGCCCTATGTCTCTCTATGAAGTGTGCAGGCTCTTTCACAATGATTTACACAGACAGTTAATATTTAATAACAATTAGAGAATGAAAAAAGAAGATACAACACTTTTCTAGTTGTTTTCCTAATAAGGTTGCAGGCGCCAACCGGCAACACGAGCCGATCACTGTTATTGTTGCATAGTACATGGTGATTATATCCAACATTCTAGTTAAACCTATAAAACATGTGTTGTGAAGTTCGATCAAATAAAACAATGGAGGAAATGTATGGAGGTCTGGGTTCTACATTTCACAGACATTGTTCTGTATAAGCACTGGTTTATTGGGGCATTAGGCCTTAGCTTCTTGGACAAAGGGCCAGGACTGCATATCCCACCCACTAGACACACACATGCACACACACAAACAGACACATGCACACATGCGCACACACACACAAACACGCACATACTCAATGAAGGACTGGGGGTGACTTCATTTGTGTGTATGACTCAATTGACTCACGGCAACAAAGCTTTCAGCACATACTGATATGGCACAACCTCACTTCAAAGTGCATGCATGAACAGCATGCCATACTGTACTTCAAGATAAGGCCCTGTAGCACACACTGTCTGCCTCTGCCAGTATAGCATATAGGGACACAACAATGAGGATAGTCCTGGGGGTTCCCAAATCTAGTTGGCTCTTTTGCCTAAACAAAAAAGTAGAAAACTAGGAAGAAGTGCCCTTCTGGGCCCAGGTCTCCACCAGGTGAGGATGTGGTTACACAGTAGGTGGAGTACACCGTATTTCTCAGATAGTTGGAAAATATGTCATTTAATGCAATGTAAAATTAAATCTGCAGAAGCATTGCAAAACATATTGGGTAGGGTACAATAAATATACATATTTTTAACAATCAATTTTTCATCAACAAAGATCAATCCATCTGTCCTTTGTTCCTCCTGTCCCGTTTCTCCTGCCCCGTCACCATCAGCCTCAGGTAACCACCCAATATGTCACTGTTGGCATATTGTTGCCATCTTTAAGGAGCACCCAGTTTCGGCCTTCGTAAAAATTGCTCCTCACTAATGTTCACTATAAGATGGCACTCCCCCCATCCCCCTTCTTTTTGTCATTAAGTTGTAGTTAATAACCCAGCTCCCTCCATCCTTTCACCCCTGTGGCTCTCCCGTAAAACCCCTCCACCTCCCTCCTCCAGGTAACAAGTTCTCTTACTGCCACGCCTGCCTGCTGATCGCTGGGGTGTGGTGCTATGCTGTCGTGTTCGCCACGGGCCCCCTGCTGGGCTGGGGCCAGTATGGCGCCGAGCCGTACGGCACGGCCTGCTGCATCGACTGGCACGCGCCCAGCTTCAGCCGAGCCGCCATGAGCTACATCGTCTGCCTGTTCTTCTTCTGCTACATGGTGCCCGTCACCATCATCTTCCTGTCCTACACCTTCATCCTGCTGACCGTGCGGGGGTCCCAGCAGGCCGTGCAGCAGCACATGTCCCCCCAAAACAAGATCAGCAACGCCCACCCGCTCATCGTGAAGGTGAGCTTTGCGCAGCCATGCTTGCTTTTCACTAGCCGCTGATGTTAACTTGTTAGGATCCATTACGAACTACTGGTAAACACCAGCCATCTGTATTGCATGGAGGGTTGTTTTCAGTGAATGTCTCCCCCACAATAAGACACTAGTATATAGACTTTTTTGCCTGAAATATCATCATGTTTAATTTAAAAGTCATTAAGTTGCCCGATCTATATAAGGTTAATGCTTGGGATTGCAGAGATATTCCCTCTCGGCGCAGTCTGATGAACCGTACAGTCAGCAACCTGGTAGAGAGCAAAACCATTATATTACATTGGGTCGCGATAATGAAATGGGCTATATGATATAATTCTCAGCAAAGCAATTTAGCAAGTTCATTCACCCGTTTTTTTATATTATATTTTTAGTATATGGAGTTATATAGAGAGATGAAGGGGGAGAGGAATGAAGAGTAATTGTCATTTCACCACATTAAACATGATTGTCACCATTTGGGGCACTTTTCCAAAATAGTAAAGCTTATTTCAGAATAAGCTTTATTATTTCAACTGGTGAAGACGACCTGGAAATGATGTAAAGATCAACCCCATCTGATCTAGTCCTGAACGTCACCAGAGTCACTGGGAGGACGTTATTCTAACAATATTATGATGCTATTTGGATTGCTGGGAGGGCTCCCACCTGGGTCTACATTCCCCCTCCTCTCTTCCCTCTACACCAAGTATTTTCATCAAAAATATGCAGATCGACAGTACAACTTTGCGATGCAATGCGACACATGAGAGCATGTACCGTAACTCCTTCCACCATGTGTTCATCTACAGCATTTTACACATGCTCGTATGTTTGTACATCTGCAGCATATCAATTAGAGGTACTGGCCATGTCCTTTGAGAACAACTGTATTATGGTATATGACATAACACCCAGGGTCTGTATCATCTCCTCGCCCCGTCTAGCTCTCCGTGGCGGTGTGCATTGGCTTCCTGACGGCGTGGAGCCCGTACGCCATCGTGTCCATGTGGGCGGCGTTCGGCAACCCGGACGACGTGCCGCCCATGGCCTTCGCGCTGGCCGCCATCTTCGCCAAGTCGTCCACCCTCTACAACCCTGTCACCTACCTGCTCTTCAAGCCCAACTTCCGCAAGTCTCTGTGCCGGGACGCCGCCCGCTGCCGCGGGTCGCTGTGCGCCTGCTGCCTGTGCGGCGGCGGCGGCGGCTCCGCCCACAAGGGAGGAGCCTGTGGCGGGGGGCGGCCCCAGCAGGACAGGGAGGACTGCAACAACTCCTCCAGCAGGCTGTCCAACGGGCTGGCCGACGGGGCCATATGCAGACACTGTCCCCGCTGTCCTGAGGACAGCTCCCACGTCTCTGGGGGCGGCCTCTACCCCGAGTACACGCCCCAGCGGACCGCCAGGATGCTAACAGGCTCCACCCACAGCGAGGTGGCCGTCAGCCAGCTCTCCAACGAGGTGCAGAGCGACTTCCTCTAAGAGACACCACTAAACAACAAGACCACCACCTTAGACAGTATGAAAGTATAAAAGACAACGATATGTGGGGAGGACGGAAGAGCAAGGCCCCTTGTTTAACCACTTGACCCATTTGTTTTAATTCAAGTCCTGAGGCCGATTCTGGTAATTCTGAACGATTCAGTGAGTCAAATACGGCCACCGACCACCCATCTGGATTTTGTTTTTGTGCCAGGAACCCTCAGGAGAAGAGAAGATTTGGGTTAATCAGCATTTTCGAGATGTTTCAAAAATGTTCAGTACGCTGCACCGATCTACAAGCTCACAAGGTGGCAAGTGAGCTTGTAGATTGGCTATTTTGGCCAGTATAGCGACACCATGGTTCAAGTGGTTAAATTTGTCTGTGTGTCTGTGTGTGTGTGTGTGTGTGTGTGTGTGTGTGTGTGTGTGTGTGTGTGTGTGTGTGTGTGTGTGTGTGTGTGTGTGTGTGTGTGTGTGTGTGTGTGTGTGTGTGTGTGTGTGTGTAAGGGGTGGGGTGTAGGGAGGACAAAGGACAACCTGGACAAAGGACAATGTAGACGGAAAGTTAAACTTGAAAGTCAACCAGACCTCTTCCTTTAACGGGTGAGATGTTGACTCACTCTATCGCCTCAAACAACTCTGTGATTACTGCCAAAAAAGAGAAAAAAAAAAACACAACGTGAAGTTTAGAAGCCAATGTACGATTGGTGCTCTGAAAGCCAGCATGCAAACACCACCCAGGTGGACGTCAATATTTCATCAGGTATCAAAGGTAACGTAAGCCAATAAACCATCTGGGGCACTCCAGGTGACTCATCTAAGCAAGCCACACCGTCTAGATCTAGCAACAATCAATACATCGAATACAGGTTTAATAACAAGCAGTTAAGCTCATATATATCATAACGTTCATGTTTTCATCTCGAGGGGAATATTGCTATTTATTTTTGGTGCGCACATAGCTCCAAAGATAACAACATAGGCAAGAGAGAGTTTTCATTTGTGCACATATTAGTGGTAAACTTCTGTCTGTTGTGGAAAAGTAATAGTGTCAAAGCCCCAATTAGTTTTACTAATGCAGGATAGCAGCCTCTTCATACAGCGCGTTTCCCAAGGGCCCACTGGAGAATTAGGAATGAAATGAGAAATGAATCTGTCTGAAGCCCAGGAGGATGGCATGATGTCTCTCAAAGCGAGATGTTGTTGTTGTTGTTTAATCTGCTCTAATATGGATTAATTTAGCTCAGAAGGCATTATAATTAACTTTTTCGCCAAGTATGTATTGCAATACCCTTCCTTCCATTAGCCCCTTTTGGGACGGGACACACATTATGGCCTACACCATTTAACATCCAAAATAAAACAGTAAGATTTTATATATGCTTTAAAACATGACACACATTTGATGTAATGGTTTTTTTTTTTTTTTTTTTTTTTTATCTCTGGGACTAAACTATGAAATCATCAGAGTCATTTTAACTCTGCCTATGTGTTCACTGTACTCTTTTGGAGTTACGGACAACCATGTCTTGAACCAGTAAAAACAAGTATAAAGCCTACCACAGACATGGAAATAGGTGACTGGTCTATTCCAAACATGTAAGGACATGTAAGCCTTCCATCTTAGAACCAACCTCCTAAAAACTCCTTGACCTATTAATGACCAAAAGTTTGAGCTATAACAAGCAAGAAAAAACCCACAGCTTTTCAAGTGACAACATGAAAGGCAAAGACAGAAAACAATCACGTATGGAACGAATATTCCAATTAGCCTATAGTGATTAACAGTTGTACGAGAAAGGTCATGCTAACCACAGCAAACGCAAACAACCATGATCCGGAACCAGCGTCAATATAAACAGGTTTTTATCAACACAGAGCTGCCGAGCGACAGAGAGGAGGGGGGGGGGGGTGGCTTATGGTCGATTTCACAAACTAGCCGGAACCTGAAGTAAACCAATCACACCGCTTGTATTGAATATATTGACTGAAAAAAAGAGCACAGGTGTTAAAAGCCTGAGGGCAAACTCTACGAAGGTGTATGCTGTATATAATATTGTGTGTGGTTATTTATAAGCAAGGACGAGGAGTGAAATGGGGAGACAAGACAAGTAGGGTACTACGCGGTAACAAATTGATTGCTGGGGTTCATTTGCATAATAGTGTTTCCTAATGTGCCTCTCTGTGTGCATGCTAAAATGTGCTTTCATGGCAGTGTGTGTGGGTTCACCACCACGCAGCCTGATTTCTACCTTTGACATTGTCGTGTGGCGGAGATAACTTGCAGAACAATATTTCTGCAACGCGGCACGATGCACTGCCAAGTACAAAGGGACGTTCGCACCAAGCATGACTATAACTAATGCACGTGAAGTCGGAGAGACAGACAGGTGGATAATCTGGCTCTGAATATTAATTCTAAGGAGACAAGATAGTTGTACACATCCTGAGGTAATGCCAGGGCGATTTAGCCTTTTTTCCTCTGACAAAAAATACATAAGAACAAAACAAGCAAATAAAAACAAAGTGTAAAATCAGCCATTACAACTAAAGGTTTTCAGATGACTTATGAGTAAAACTAAATGAAATTAATTTTAACTAAATCTAAATTTTTTGTCAGAATTAGCCCTGATCGAGAACCAATTACATCCCAAGTGTCCCCTAGTGATGGATTTTGATTGGCTGTTAAGTGTTTTACTTGCTTTTGATGATCACTCTGAAAGCAGACAGGGACAGACTGTGGTCCACCCCCATCTCTGTGATCACAGTGGTGTTGTGTAGTCTCCATTCACAGCTACCGTTATAGTAAATCATTCTTGCTGCGAAAGGCCCTAAAACAATGCATGAGAAACTGAGAGCGTGGCGGCATGCTATACCAACCATCGTCTTGGGTCCGATCCACAAACAAGAGTATAAAGAGTACAGTAAAAGTCGACAGATTAACAACAAACCAGTTGACACAAGGCAGCGGGGCCATCTATCGCCTACACCACCTACGCATGGACCGTCTCCAGCCGCCTCGTGTGCTCCTCTCACAAACGGACAAAGGAGAAGTAATAGCTGTCCGACGGGAGGATTTGTAACCTGAGAGCCACGGGGCCTCGGCAGCACATGCCGACGTTGTTTATCGTTGATAAAAAAGAAAACGCCTCGTGAGCAGCACTGCGCTTTAACTGCCGTGTTTGACCACCGAGCAGTTTCTCCTGCCTTTAAAAAAAAAACAAGATTTCCTGAGGCAGCATAGGTCACTGAATGCAAGTGTGAAAAGACCTGCCGTGTTACGAGATTAATTGGATCCTGTAAAGAACGTGTCATGCTTGACTTTCATGACTGTCATGCCTGTTCCTCATTAGCATGTTATTGCAGGACTCCCATGGTAGTGCACTGTTGCCCCCATGCAGCCTCACTTTGTCACGGGATGAAGAAGCCTGCAATTTTAAAAAAAATTGTTAATAGTTCTTTTTTATAGCAGCGTCTCACGGTTGGTTCAGCAACTTGTCGTCTTCTGAACGCTTCCTGATTTATTTTTTTTACTTACTGTCATTGGAGTGAAAAATCTAGCTTGCAAAGCAAGAAGGCCACACCGTCACCAGCACACATGCCATGTACTCTGACTGATCTGTCTGAATGCGTTGTTGTTTGACCCAAAGGTTTCCCAGAATACACAATCGTGGCTGTCAGGCAGAAACCTTGAAACTCCATGCTGTATTTCTTTTTTTCATAAATGGAATGCCCTACTTTGTTCAAGAGTGTCACAGAAAAGTAGTGAAAATAGCTGACCTACCAGCCCACAGCATGATCATGGTGTGACAGCTTGTGGGCTTGCAGGTCGTCTGTTTTCGTATTTTGAATGTTTTAACAAAAAATGTTCAGCAACTGCTTTTGGACATACAATGTTTCCTACTCGACAGTAACAATATGCTCTTGAATCTCATTGTTGGACTCTATAGCCCATTAATCATCCAACTGCCTGATAACAGCAAATGCAATATAAGATATTGTTTCTGTCCGATGGAAACCTCATATGTCCAAAACTGTTACTTTTCAGGATTAATACAGAAACTTCATGCTCAAAATGTGTCAGATTTACTTTTGATGCTTTGGACGCTGGTATGAGCAAGCAGTGCATTCATTTACGAAAAAACAAAAGAGGAATATGGGCAATTGGGCATACAAGGTTTATGCTAGACACTGTGGACAGTGATGCTATTGATTGTAATCAGGATGCTAGAGATGAAAGCGCTCATCTTTATCTTGTGGTTGTTCACATATCAACACAACAGGCCTACAGGGTTACAAGTTATTACTGTTTGTTCCTCTCTCACATGTTCAGGGTGAACCACGTACATAGTATGTGTACAGTACATCTGTTTATTGACTGAATGTTTTCTGACTGTGTCTCTGTGCGCAGTGCAAATTCTGCTTCTATATGAGGTGTTTTGTGAAAACAGTGGTTCTTCAACTTTTTCATGCCAAGGACGCCATTCTGTATTATGTTTTGTGCCAGACTTAAAAAATGAATGAAACAAAAACATATCTAAACATTTATAACCAAGACTTCCAAAAACAGCAGATGTACATGCCCACAGCATGGCACGAAGTAACATGCTGTGTGCTAGTTTTGGATAGCCAACATAATGCGTGATTGGATAATGTGATTACGCGCTATGTATAATTACTTTTGCTAGGGATGTGATTTGGACGCCGTTGGCATGATGTTGAGCATAATTTAGAACTATGGATTTTAACTGTAGTGTTCCATAGGACAAATGTTGAAAGGAGAGGAAAAGGAAAATAAGTAACGTAGGGAAAACAAGACTAGACCATTATGGCACAGTATCTATGTTTGGCTACTGAGCAAATTGTATTCATGCAATTATTGTGCAGTTTAGAATATTTGCTCAAATTGTTCACAAATATGCAAAAATGTCCCTGGCATGGAAGTTTGGCATCTGCTGGTTTAAAATGTTGCAGAGAATAGGAACCCCATATGTCAGGACAGGGTTACAACTTATTTTGTATTTTTTTGATGACACATCATGGTGGTACCAAAGGTAACAATCACCTTCCTTCCAGAATTCAAACCCGAATGTCGTTGTCCTGTAGAACAACAATATTTGATTTCTACAGAAACGTCCAGGTTCAGAATTTTGAAACAAAAAAAACCTCAAACATATCAAAGGCTTTGTTTGCTTCCAGTCCTCTGTTGGATTGTTGTCTGTTTGTCCCACAGTGTTGGGGCGGGGTTGTCTAGGATGCACAAATCAGGAACCATAACTGTGAATTTCTATAATTCTGATGTCTCTTTTTCTATTTTGTTCTACTCAAGGAATATAATGACTGCACGATACCTACAGTAAGGCATGCATAGCCTACTGTAATACTATACATCACCACCAGGGGCCCATCACATTCAACCAGCACACTAGTTGTATATTGACATAAATACCTCAGTTGTCAGGGATTTCATAATGGGGGGTTGCATGTGTGTATATGTGTATATACAGATATCAATTTAAATACGTAAAATATCCTTGTAAATATCAGCCAAAACATTATTTATTTTGGGGGAGGGTGATGAGCAATTCATGTTTCCTTATTTTTTTCCCTTATGATTAATGGCCTTTTTTACTGTTGTCCACTGGCCTGGAAACCACTCCCCTGGCAGAACCGAGTCCGTCCGCTAATCCTTTGTAATTATACTGAAACGAGTACAGGAAGGATGCAGCTGGGGAAATAATAACAATAATAATTTCCCTCGCAGCAGTGGGGCAGTCGGCAGAAGAGGAGTTTAGAATACGGGACGGTATGGAATGCATATTGTCCTTTTGTTTGTCTTCTGAGCAGCAGATAATCTGTGTCGACTACAAGAGATTTGCAGCCAAGCAAACCGTCTGAACTCTCTCTCTCTCACTCACACACACACACACACACTTAAGATGCATGCACAGACACACGTACATTTGTATTTCTATACTTTTGAGGCCATCAATATTCTCAAGTACTTAGTATGATAAACATGACATGTAGTTGTCACGCTCATTGCTCCCTGTTTTATAATGACACAAAAGGCTGAATTGTTGTGTTGTAAATACTAAATTAATAAGTGTTTATATATGGAATAATAAAATATCTCTAGATACTGTATATATATATATATATATATATATATATATATATATATATATATATATATATATATATATATATATATATATATATATATATATATATATATATATATATATATATATATATATATATATATATATTACAACATCATAATTATTCTTGAAGTTCTATTTATCATTATTGTCAGTGATGTTCTGATGCACTGTGAAAACATGTTTACATCAAAGGTTTAAAAAAAATGCATAAAATACATTATTTGTTAAGAAAGGTTATGACATGTGAAGTATTGAATACATGATGGGAGGAGGTATCTATCTTGTCATCAAGTATAATGGAAAAATGAATAAAAATAATTCTGGACGCCATTGAGAGTGAGACTACATTTAATTACCCTCAATTCAAGCAAGAACCTATTAAAAACAGTAACCCTGTATGCCCCCTTGTCGTCACACCAATGAGTAAATATGTCATGGCATATTTCGGTTTAGTCTGTGAAGGTCATACCACCTGGAATACAGTAACCCCAGGGGATCAAACAGCACCAGACACCAGAAGCCCTGGCTTGCCTATTTCAGAATTATTGTTTGACTATATAGCATTTGTTTCACTATGTATTAATCTATGTCTGCCAGCACAGTAAGCCGAGCAGTTCCTAGAATAACACACACACACACACACACACACTCACAAAACTCACCCCGAACGAACCCAATACAAACCTTAAACACCATTAACCAACCATACTACCATAGGCTGGCTCAACCAGCCTGGTCCAGATCTGAGCATCCTTTAAGAATATTAGGGGTATGTTAGTTAACACCAAACTATAAAACGAAAGCCTAGCCTCATTACATCAGGGATCGACAAGGTTTACTTACTTGCTTACTTTAACATCTGAGTTGCTCACTAGCAGCCACATATAGCCAGTATATACTGTATATCGCAGCAACAATATGCATATATCCAGTATAGG
Organism: Benthosema pterotum; assembly: GCA_039105355.1. NCBI lineage: Eukaryota > Metazoa > Chordata > Actinopteri > Myctophiformes > Myctophidae > Benthosema > Benthosema pterotum. The sequence goes on from CM076968.1 coordinate 33,636,424, forward strand.
CATATTGTCGCTGCCGATTAAAACCTCTTATCACCATCACATGCTGCTTTTGATGCGATTGAATTTGAATCGTGAAAACTAAATGTTTACAGCCCACAGAGACAATAGTGTACACATTGAGTCAAACAAAATCGCACGACTGCAGTTGATCTAGAGACGTGGTGTCAGGCTGGCATGCACGGTTCTCTAAGTGCTCTGTTCACAGTTTTCTGCGATTCCTTTTGTTCATAGACCACAAAAATGTGGAACGCCTTACCATCAAGGCATGTGAATCCCTTGACTCCTTCAAAATCACTCTCAAAGGGCACCTACGGAGCGCTGCAATTCGTAACTGGTACGTACATAGGTTTCTCTGTAGGTTCTCTGTATTCCTCCTGTCTGTTCCTCCAGTCCATCTTTCCCCCTCCACTCTGTCATTCTCTACAGGTGGGAGGTCCATAGTCACCAGTGTCCAGCCTCCAATCATGCCATCCACCCTCATTCATCAGCCTGTGGTTCCCTGGCCTCGCCTTAAACCAATCATGTTCACCTGTGCCCTATGTAAGTGTTGTGTTCCTACTCTCTTCGGGCTTACAGAAGTACATTTTTTCTATGTCTCTTGATGAAATGAACAAGGTGGCCACTATTGTAAACAAGTGTGTCCAATCCCAGTTTTTCCAAACTTGTTGTAGTTGTACATGAATTGTGCTGTAAATCTGCTGTTATCAGTTTTGTTGCAGTGTGTACTTGACTCGTTCTGTAATTCTCCATCATTCATTCATTCAGTCACTCTTTACATTCAAACTTTACATACAAACTTTACATTACTGTACTTGGTGAGGACTACAAACAAAAGTATAGTAGAATAAAAGGACCATTTTCCTGATTGGGGTTATTGCGTATATTCACCAGCATATACTGTACGAGAGGAGAGGCGCAGGAACAGGAGAGGCGCGGTGTATATAAAAAACAAAGGAACAAACTCAGGAGCATGATTGCCCACTGGAATCTGGACCACGTACCACATACATGCATGTCGGGCCGGTCACAGATACTGAAGGACAGACACAAAGTAATCATCAACCCTGCAAAAGAAGTGTGAACGTCCCTTGTTAAGATTTCAATCACATCTCTTTGTAATCAACACAGTAGGCCTATACATTCATATATATAATAACCAGCCAATCAGCAGTGTTGTGTTCTAACATGTTACGCTTAATACGTAGTATACCACAGAGATACCGTCCAAGAATATGTAATATGTATCTAATATACAGGAGGAGATACTGGCGGAGCATGAATGTAAACGCTAATAGCCTTTTCAAGGGGCGTGGAAAAGAATTCATGAAAACATCATTTTCCAAATGTGGTGATATGTTCCCATAATACACATTGTTCTGACAATATTCCTCGACAAAGTGCGTCTGTGACCGCCGTTAAACTTTTCACCTAACGGTGTACAGAGAGACACCTGGCTTCGAGCATTCATCACGGCACAGATTATGTCCTGCTGTATAATAGGGAGCACTGTAGGCCTAGTAGTCTAAACTATAGTGCAAACAGATGCATGATATCTGGCCGGTTCACCTTTACAAGAGTGTCCCTATCAAACACCAACTGCCAAATAGACCCACTCACTGCCAGAGGACAAGGAGAAAACTGCCCTTGGGAGGCGTCCACGATGAGCCACGTGGTATCACTGCATACAGTAAATTGCCGCTGTCAGGCGACTATTATCTCAATTATCTTCATCTCCAACATGTATTGTATGTTCAATCTCTGTGTTTTACTATAGGAGTGCTTGATGGCTTGAGCCTGCGCCGAGTGCTGCAAAGCCCTCAGCGAACATTCCAGTTTATGGGTGTCAGTTAGTATCTACTTGGGAATAATATTCCACACGTAGTACTTGAGTTAAACCAGTGGCAGAAAATTGCTGAACTGTTACTTCCCCCGGACAATATCAGACTTTTGAATGAACACACCAGGGAGAAGATATAAAAAATAAAAGGCTCAGGAAAACCTTATTAACCACCCCCACCCCCTTTCCACATTTACAACGTGGTGAACAAATGCTCCCATGGAATGCCTTGATCCATAGTCTGGCCTGTATTAAAACTCTATACTTAGCCTACTATATAGTATATACATGCATAGCTCATGTAAATATTATGTTTATGAAATTGGAGTTAAAATTCTTTCACACAGCAACTTAACCTGAAAGTATATGAAATGTATTCCGATCCAGTAAGCACGGTGTTCAATATTAAGGATCTTTAGTAAACCGAAAATAAATGTTCAGGAGGGTTACCAATACGACAATATCTGATGTTCTGATCCATACCCAAACACCCAAGCACAAGATATAACAATAAAGGAACCTTGATCCTTAAACTTCCAAATCCAGGATTGTGTTGACATGGTCCTTATCTGGAAATCATATATTATGTTAAGGGTTTGCTTATTTACATTCAATTCCAACATTTTTCTCTGTTTTAATGTGAAGACTTTAAAACCGTCTTCACATTAAAGGTTGCTCATACTGTAGCCTACATACAGTAACGGCTGTGCTAAAAGTACTAAATGTATAAAAATTAAAGGTCACGTTTCTCATTATTTTAGTTGGGGGCGATGTGTTGAGGACTGAATGAGCAATGGCGATGGTTAAAATGATGCAGCAACTGCTCTCTTGATGCATATAGCCCAAGATGCAACTGTTACCGCTCATTATAGCTGTGATGAGTTAGTTAAAGTGACATAGAATGTCCCCAGGCACTGACCGAGGAATGCATCGATTAAAGCAAAATGTTGTTGTGATTTGTGAAACAGCATGAAAGGGACCCCACACGCACTAGCACTGTGTTTCATGGACGGCACAACACGGTTAATTGTGCTGTTTTGGTATCCAAACAAGTTGAAGAAACCGCAGAATGATGGTGAATCATGAATCATTAAAGAAAAATGAAACCGCTAAACATGGGTATTTGTTAAATGTAGTATATCATATTAACTACTCAAAGAATCAAAGAACCAGGGGTCACCAGATGGCTGCATTCTAAAATGATTGATAGGAACATAGGCCTACACAATTTTGTAAATCTCTGTGAAATGATTTTCGGGAAGATTATCAATGCTAGTTTTCTGAACTTGTCCGACTATTGTCCATTGGAACTTTGTCCTGACAGAAAATTGTCCTGGCCCCTTATAGTGGTTGTTTAGACTGCAGAGTGTATAATGATGGTGAATGTAGCCAGGTGGCAGTGTAGCCTAGTGGCTACAGTGATAAACATATATTTCAATATACTGTGACTGTAATAGTTCTGTATTATAAAACACCAGTGCCCATTAGGCAATGCTACTTGGAACAATGCACTTGGAAATTCATGCCCACTCAGTTGTTATGTCTGTGTCCGTTTATGCCCATACATGTAAGTATGTCAGAACAGGCCATTTTCATATGGATGGAGATATAGGGGTGATCAGGTCCAGTGTTGGTGTGGAATTCGTGTGTTGTATTTGGGAAGAATAGCTCTCAAGTTACATGGATTACAGGTGAATATTTCCCTCGAACTTCATTATATTTTTTAAATTTACTTTCTTATTTAATTTAATTTAATTTCAAATATTTATTTTCACTGTCCTCACTTCGCAAAACATTGCTGTAAATCTATTCAATCTGTCTGGAGAGCGGAGCCACGTGTTTCTCTGCTCATGTGAGGTAGACTGACTGAAAACAAACAGACAGGATTAAAATAATCCACTGGCGTATGTTTTGTCTTTGGTCTCCACTGCCTGGCTAGATTGAGGTACACCGCACTTCATTTCCCACCACAAATAAATCCATATTTGACCCGTTAAAATGGAAAAAGCATCTGTCATTTTAGTTTTGAGCTGTATATTTATATAGCAACATATGTTTTCAGAAAACTCTTCGAACAGTGTTTTTAAGAAATAGCAGATTTACAATATCACAGTGTGATGCAGAGTTTTCTAAAAACATGTTTTTAGAAAACTCTTTGAACTGTGTTTTTCAGAAATAGCAGATGATGCATTGTAAGGTTCTAGCCTAGTGTTGTAGTTCTTGCGACATTGTCTCGTCTTGAGCCTAGTCTCAAGATAATTTTCGTTGTCTTGTTTTTGTCTCACCCTCAATTTTTCTTGGTCTTGTCACGGTCTTGGGGAGCAAATGTCTCAGGTCTCTTTCGCCACTGAGACCACTTGAGACGAGACAATGCAAAGGAAATGTTTCATGTCCATTGTGAGGAGCCCGTTCATAAAGACAGCTGTATTATACAGAGTGCAGCACTGGATGACGCACATGTCACTAGCAGTCCGCAAACCAACAGTTGCTTTTGTACAGTAACAACTAAAGTCTCTTGTAATGTGTTTTACTATTACTACAGAACAATCAAATTTTGGCTTTTTAGCCTCGACCTCTCTAGGTCTTGACCTCGGCCTCGTTCTCGACCCCTCTAGGTGCTAGTTTCATCTTGATCTCGTGTTGACATAGTCCGTGATTGTCTCGGTCTTGTTCATCTTGGTCTCAATTTAGGTGGTCTTAACTACAACATTATTGTAGCCTACTTGTTTATCTAGATTCTTCTGGCAGGTGAACAGTAGCAGTAGTACGTGATAAAGGCTGTCTGGGTTGGAGTTGAACCAGCGACATGCTGTCAGGCTGTTTGAAAATGTAGAAATGTACAGTATTTATTCCTACAAATCTTCTTGGGGTTTGGTCGGGAAGAGATTAGGAGCCCCAAACTAGCTAGGGGTCCCTGGCAGGACAAAATTTGATAATTACAATTTTTAAAAAACATAAAGAATAAATTAAAGGACAGTGTTTTACCAATTGTTTGGGGTCCCAAACATAATATATGCTCCTGGACCCCCAGCCCACAGATTGAGAACCACTGGTGCAGAGGTTAAAGCTAAGACTCTGATCAACTACACATTTTTTTCTGGTTCAAAAGCAGTCCTATAGTAAACAGCCAATGGTTCTAAGAAAAGCGGGTGAGTCAGAGGTTATGCTTACATGACCATTACTTGGACTTATACTCTAGGCTACTTGTTTTTCCTCCCACTTTATACTGCATTTGCTTCAAATAATCACTGTATATGATTCACAGCTGTGAGCACCTCATCCTTTGTCACTAAGATGAACAAGAAAAAAGTTTATTTTGCAAAAAGGATTGGAAAATAAAGTTTTTTTTTCATCTAAGTATGGCTATGGTGCACACAGTTGTGAATCATATCATTCCTCCTGTATACAGTTAGAGTTGCATACAGTATAAGTTTCACTGTGTACTGTCTAAGGCGCCTGTTAACCGTCTGTTGCATAAATTACTATAATAAATCTATTTTTAAGAGAGTACTGTATAACATGTACTGTTTGACATTATGGAGGAACCAGGAAGGACCAAACAGCCGGAAGACAGGGAATACTTGAGAAAGTCGCCATACTACCATTAAATTCACTATAGGGTTCAAATAACAAACTTTTAGTCATAATACTAAGAACTAACTTCAGCGGTAGGTGAAAGTGTTGCCTAATAGAATCAACTTTCAGAAGGGGAACTTCAGAAAAATACGCCAAAAATGGACCATTAGACACACCACACATAGAAAGACTTCCAGTCAGAGAGCTACGTTTTCCAGGATAAAGTAGTATCCGGGAGGGAGCAGTTTTAATGGAATCCACGGACAGTCCATCATAGCAAGTTCATCTCTCGCAATATTTTACAAGGCCTATGAAATTGAAAGAGAGTATCCTTGTTTTCCCCCAATCTAATCGTCTAGTATGCTAAAATTGGAAAATTCCTTGTGTACAAATCTGCTGCCCGCCTGCTCGTGCACCACGCGATCCCCAGACCGATACCGATTGCAACCTACAAGATTTTTTTCTTTCCCAGGAATAGCTCTTTATGAAGGTCAAGGTGGTATAGAAATCCCATCAACCTCAAATGAGTGATCGTTAGCGTAATTAGGGTCAATCTGAGGTCTACGCTGTATAATTTCAAGCTGCCATGGCTGCTTTATGTATGGTAATAAGTAATGGAATATGCACAATGCACGCAAGCTGATATAGACTGCACACATGTGTACAGGTCAGAGCATGCAATGTTTATGATAACATTAACTGATGCTCGCTGCATTGACTACCCTGAAAGTAATAAAGTGCCATAGGCCTCAGTGGGCCTCAGTTTTATTTCATTATTATGTTCATAGGTCATTTACACAACAATAATAATATACTCACAACTATTCATGCTGGGAAGGAACAGGAACACAATAAAACTTAAATACTGTAGTCTCTCCTCACGTGAGTCATGTCAGGAATTGATGAGTTCATAATATCCAAATAATTTCCCATATGAGCAGTTTTGTTTGTGAGGCACATTCATTATCTAACTCATCCTTTAATGGAGCAGGAATCTCAGAATGTAAATCTCAGTAATGTTTTTCCCCTGTACAGGAGCCTTCAGACATGCCTCTGAAGGAAACTGAATTAGCTCCGATCAGAATTGGCGTTAGGAACCTGTTGTGACTGCATGTCCTGACTCCTTACTGATGTCGGCGTCAGCAAGGGAATGGAACCCACAACCTGCTCCATGAATTGCATATATGCTATACTATTGTGTTTACCAAAGGTCCTTGCAGGACAAGTGGCATAAATGGTCATCAGCTGTAGCCTGTACCATTGGTTGGGAACCTCTGCTCTAAATGCCCAGATTCACCATGGGGCTATATTGGCTGACAACTAGACTAGTACCATGAAGCATTGTGATAAAACGACTGGGAAGGAAACGGTGTGTAAATAAAATAAAATATACCATCTCAAAGTCATGAATTGAAATAATAATGAACAAACTATGGCTCAATTCACTGTTCTGAATTAATTGGGCAATCTCTTTCATGTTCTGTATATGGATAAAAATTAAAGGAGCCGTATGTAAGATTGTGGCCAAAACTGGTACTGTAATCAGTTTCAAAATACTGTTGAGCGGTGTGTCCCCTCCCCCTTCCCCCCGACTAGAGGTTGCCAGCTAGGCTGCAGGATCATGCAGGAACGTAGACTGCAGGAGCTTCCATGGCAAGTGATGAATCCTACACAGTAATGGTTGTTAACATTGGCAAAAAGGGGAACGACTCGAAAAAGCGACCAAAAAAAGGCGAAATATTTGCCGGCGAATTTAGTCGCGGCTGCCCGTACAGTACACATCTAAATGCGACTCGAATAAAACTATTGGGCTTTCGCTTTTCCGTCCTCCTCTCCTCCTTCTACTGCTCTCCTCTCTGCTGCGTTGTCATTGATATATTTTGTTCCTACCGTGAAGGACGCACGCAGGAGCCGATCGAAATGTTGTTCATAAAAGTTTTTTGTATCATGAGTCATGACCGGAGAAGCGCATGATCGAGTTCATTAATGAATTAATCCGACGGCGCTAAAAGGCTGAAATACAACTTGATCAAATGCCATAGCCTATCATCCATTTGATCATATCCCTATACAGATTAGCCTAATCTAGGCGCCGTGCTCTTTTATCTCAAGCCCAGTATAGCTCAGTGGTTTTCAACCATTTTCATACCAGGGTCCACTATTTATTCAGCATTTGAGCCACGGACCACCACTCGAGGACATTTGCTCCACAGGCCCTAAAATTGAAGATTTATTTTGCTTTTGTCCACAATACCAGGCCATTCTATTTCTATGACCATTCTTCAACATTCTCTAGTTGTATAGACTCGGGCTAATTCACATTATGAATATTATTAACTTGAGTGTAAACATGAAACCAAATGGACCCGCAAGCCGCAAGAGTTTCATCTGGTTTAACCAACTTTCATTTGCGTGGGGACCACCGGGAACTCTCTCAAGAACCACTGGCGATCCCCGGACCACCTGTTGAAAATCCCCGAAGTAAATCAATCAAATAGATAGATCAGTGACAAATGCGCAGCAGCTTTCCCCGCTGTTTATAGGCACCACAGCCAATTTCAAGAGGAAATGCACAACGCCAGGACTACTCACTTGGTAAAGTTCCCAACTCCTCGTGGTTTCATTTCAATGACTTGTATATCCATTTGTGGGTCCGCGACCTGGGTTATCCTATTAAAGCATGAGAGCGCGCGTGTCGCCCCAGACCCCTTGCCCTAGAGAAAGCTGTGTAGCCTATAGTTCTATATTATGCACAAACTGTCTACCAAACTGCCACCTTATTATGAGATATTAAGGCATAAGATTAATTGTTTGCAGATCGTATATAGCTCGAAGTTTGGCCATGGATTGATGCGCAATACAATATCGCATCTCTCTCTCACACACACACACACACACACACACACACACACACACACACACACACACACACACACACACACACACACACACACACACACACACACACACAGAGAGAGAGAGAGAGAAAGAGAAAGATGCGCTGCGGTTTTGGGTTTCTACACGGCAGAGCAGTTTAGGCTGCTGCATTCTGAAAAAATCGACACCAACGCGAAAAAACAAAAAGCGAAAATAGTCGCATTTTCGCTATTTGGCTAATTCGCCGTGATGTGTAAGATTACATTGACTCCAATATGTTTAAAAAAAATCCGATTCATAACGAGGTCTTTTAGGTTTCGGAAGGTTAGACATTTCTTTATCAACACGTTAGTAGCAGCTGCTGCGGTAACTAGAGCTGAGCTGGCAACCTGGATGCCGAAAAACTTCTGCCTTCGTGATTGGGAGATAAGCGGAGGGTGGCGCTTCGGCCAAAACAAAAAATGAAAACAACAACATCAGTTGAGGGCTGCAACTGCACTTTTTAAACGCGATTATCCTGACTTGCATACTGTTGTCAGTGACACAAGTATTTGAAATGAACGTGATTTTTAAATGTCTGTTGGCATATCAGGGCCATTTTATGATTCGTTTTATTAAAATTCTTACATACGGCTCCTTTAAATAAAGCAATCAGCGTGGGAGAATTTCATTAGGATAGCGGATAATTGAATGTATTTTTTAAAAAGCTTACTTTGATTTAAGCCTATATTGCTGGCCCTGAATCAGATTAAAATGGCATTTCTCCATATCACTGCCAAGCTGTATCCACACCATAATATTGGGAAAGCAGCGTGCAGATAGAAGAGCCTGTTTGTTTGAATGTTTCAGCCTGCTTTCCCAGAACCCAAACACAGTATTCGTTATGAACACACTACGGTTGACCCGCCTGTATACTAAAGCAATCCTTTATACAAAAAAATACATGCAAGAAGCTCTAAGTACATGCAAGAAGATCTAAAGTACAAAAGCAATAACATTGCTAAATTACAATTCAAAATTTAAAACGTGATAAACAGTATTAGAGTTCGCAGCTCTGACATGACAGTTTAGCCTTAGCTTATCATTAAATATTTTTGCTAAATATTTTTAGCTTGTCGTTTTATTCCAGTTAATCAGTTACTGTACTTATATGGGCTGGATCTGGTCTGCTGTATGCCAGCACTGTGGGTTGTATTGAATGTAAGGAGTATAAGATGGAAACATTAGGTCCTCCTGGTGGGGTTCTCTCCTCATTGGCAGGTGAACCAGCAGAGTACAACAGCATGTGGTGGGAGTACATAGTGGTGAAGAGAATATAAAATATAGATTTAAGAAGTATTGCAAAGCACTGCTATAAAAACAATCGTATCTTTACTTGGTAAATGTTACTTATGAATGTTTTTTTATCAAGATCTGTTCACAGGCTTTTATGCCTTTATTGATAGGACAGTATATTGACAGGAAAGGGGGAGAGAGATGGGGAATGGCATGCGGCAATCGCTCGATTGCCGGGCTCAGGAATCAAACCTGCAGTACGCCGTCAGGCTGGCTTAGCAGCCTAGGTGCCCAGACAGTTGAGCTAACCACCTGGGCCTTACTTTTGAACACTGATGTATTTCTAGAAGCAAGCTTGTACTCAAGTATGTGTTGACTACTGGGTTCACAACTATATTGCATTTCTATATTGTATTGGAGGTGTTAAAATCTTTTATCTCCAATGACCTGGCTGAACCCGATGTTCCTCTCTGAACATTTATTCTGAAACAGGCATTTAGAGGTGTCGCTTCCACTTTGGCTCTTCTTTGATAGAGTAGCTTGTATGATCATCAAAAAATAACCATGTTTGATATGATTTTAGTCCCCTGGGGCGATATGTAATGCAAAGGCTTTGGATATTCTCTCTGATGTCACATCACAGCCACACGAAGCCTGTAACACACCACGCTAATGAAAATAATGAAACTGTCTGTCTGTCTTCCTGTCTGTTTGGGGCAAATAATCGTTTATTTATTCACTGAACAGCCAATCTATGAGGTTTGCCTAGAAGGCGCATAAGGGACAGTACGTTGTTTGAAGTGGTCCACGTCAGATTGGACTATACTGTAGATACATAGGGTATAGGGTTGACACTTAGATAAAGTCTCAGAGGCACTTGCCTATCAGGAATGTTTACCTTGGATTCAGGTTGTGCGATCTGTAATTATTTGATATCCCTGTTTCGCTTCACATGTTCGTATTACTACCACACTAATTCAAATACAATACTTGTAGTAGTAAAAAAAAAAAGCCCAAAGGTATTGCATACTTGCCTGAAATAAAACCATCCAATCATCCATGATAGGGACATTTTAATTAGAACTTTCTTCTACTTCTTCTTCGTTTTTACTTTCTGGGGCTGTGCCATAAAAAAAATCATACGTCAATTTCTACGCCAAATACCTGTATACTTAAATAAACGTATAGCACCATGCTCAATCTAACCACTGCTAATTGAAAGGACAACTGTGCTGGAGAGCTGCTCCAGACTCCATACCTCATTATCTCTACATTTATATTGCTCACATACTGTATGTGTCCATGCACACACACACACACACACACACACACACACACACACACACACACACACACACGCTCTTGCACAGCAGCTGTGAGGACATGAACATTTCATGTTTTATTTTCAGAAAAAAATATTTCAACGAACAAAGCAAGTTATAAAAGTGTGCAAAGTGCACATGATTTCATCCTCTTAACCTTTAACCTTTATCCTTTAGCAGCATTGCCAGCACAAAGGGAAAAATAAAATGTTTCCGCGGGGTATACCTCTTCGAGAGCACCTGCCGCAATTGGCTGAAAAACATCACATTCAGGGGAAATTAGCAAACCGGAAGTCCCGCTTTTTGATTGTCACTCTGGGGTACCCTGGGACCAGGCTTTCAGTACGCAGCGCGGATGTAAACCTAGAGATCGAGGCTAATTCCAGACCTATCTGCTGACAGGCACTGCCTGATTTGGTCTGGCTTTAGCCAGGCTACCTTCTCTGCGGTTCAGAAACGTGGATGATGACAACAAGGACATATAGCAAAATAAAAACAGACTTCACTTTTTTTAACAGCTGTCAGAGAGCAGATTTTCAGACTCAGGTGGGTAGTCAGGAGCCAGTGGAGAAGGTGGGGATGAATAGGTCCCACCATGATGAAAGCAGCAGCTGGGGCTGCTGCTTTCATCATGGCCACACCAGGGCCAAGGTTCAAGGTTTTTTATTTGTCACACCAGTGTATGTTGAGACATATACAGGTAACAGGGATGAAATAACGTATCCAGCTTTTCCACAGTGCAATACAATAAAATGGCCACGTTTGCATGAGCAAATAAAAGTTCTCAATAAACTAAATGCTGTCATGTAAACACGGATTATTCCGATGTTTAATGTGATTGAAAAAATTGGCCTCATGTAAACACTCATTCAAATTTAAAATCATTCTTTTCTATCTGGACATGCTCGTTTCAACGCTATATGCATTCATTTCCAAGGTGCACCATGCAGGGAAATTGGGAGTGTTATTTTCCAAGGAGTTTGCGTCACGCACAACATGTCTTGAGTTATCACGGGGCCAGCAATGCAATGCCGTCAGCCTGCGCACACACAATCACACATACACAGGCACGGCCCCCAAGAAAGAATAGGCCTATTAATATCCATTTAAATGAGAGAATATATGTCTTAAATGTATAACCTGCCTTCATTCATTCCTTCAATTTTCTTCTTGTAGAAATAGCCTAATGGCTTTGCACCTTCCAACTTGCATAGCGAGACACAACGCAATCACTCATCAGGCAGCTAGCTGTAATCAATTTATTAATATTAATTAACCAAATATAGGCTATGATGTAGGCTACAATGGTGTTGGGCTCCATATGCTACCACGCATATGGAGCTGCCGGCCGACAGTCAAAGCAATGGTTTTAGGGACCACCTAGAGCCTGGCTGCCACAGGCCCCAAAGCCACTGCTTTGACTGCTTTGCCTATAGTTTCGCCTGTGACACTTTGTGCAAAGAGAAGTATAGATGTGATTTCAATGCTTTCTGTTCATTTGAATTGGGCTTTGCAAATATCTCAAAAAATACCTGATCTACAATCTCATTATTAAAAAAATAAATAAACACATCAATAGCAGGAAAAGAGGCAACAGAAAGTCAACTATTAGGGAGCTATATTATTGGGGCATTTTTGAACACTGGTGCTTGCCCAGTCATGATAGGACAGGGTCTCAGTTTGTGGGACACCTGAAACGTCTTGGAAATGAGGGACTGTCCTACACAAAGACTGACATTTGGTCACCCTATAGATGAAATACCACTATTTTTCTGTCACCACCAAGCTGAAGGCATGGTGGAGACCAACATCACATGAGACATATGTGATGAGCTTTACGTTATCATATGAGTCCAGTTCTCTCTCAGCCCAACTACCCCCCAACACACACAGTAACACTATCTGCAGAGGAAGCCTAATATCTATGTGTTTGTTTTGGATGTGACCCCAGCTAGAGGCTGCTGGAGGTCAAAACGTCAACTCTGCATAGTTATGTTTGCACAGATTGAACACGCTGTTATCTTAACCAGCCAATGCTGCCACACACAGACACACACACATGCAAGCACGCACACACACACACACACACATACTCATGTGCGGTCGTGCACACTCACGCACATGCACGCACTCACACACGTACACACACGAACAGAAATGACACGTTATATACGTGTCACTGTACTGTGTACCTATTCATTAAGTAGCCCCATTGAGTGACAGCACCAGCTTAGTGGCCTTGTGGTTAGAGTGTCCGCCCTGAGACTGAGAGGTCAGGGTTCGATTCCCGGGCCAGTCATACCAAAGAAGAAGACTCTGTGACCCAATGCCTCCCTGCTAGTATGTCGCAGGGGATATGTCCCTTCGACATACTAGCGTCATGTCCAGGGGGTGTACTTGTACATCAAAGCTGCCTCACGCTACAGAAACAAGAGATAGGCTCCTGACCTATATGGGCCTCAATGGCTCAGCCGGGCCTCCTGACATCATGGCCTGGCAAGGCTACTTACTACTACTGAGTGAGAGCGTACTGTAACTGAACCGGACTTGTAAAGAAAGCTTAGGAGGAGTCATAGTATCAGTACGACGCTGTTGCATTGCATATGAAGATAAAGGCCAGTCTTACAGAAGACAGGAACAACTGAGAGCCGTTGTGACCGGTACAAGTACAAAGGCATAGGTCCTTCTCATGACACCCGAGGTTGATGTTTGACATCATTGGCTGCTTTTGTATGCAGATAGAGCTGGTGGAGCCAAATACTGGACAGCGAAATCCATCAGCGACTATTGGCATGGTCACAAGCTGTCGTTACCAATTTCTTTACTGGCTGTGGTCGTGGCTATAGTATATATGCTTGTGGTTGCGACCAGGTTGCATCACGACTGCTTGCTTATGTGCACATACCTGTTGCTACGTCGACCAAGCCATAATTTCTCCCACCCCTTTATGTGACAATAAAGGACATTATAATGTCCAGGCATTTGGGAATGCTATTTTTTCCAATCCCCATATGGATGTATCCCCCCAGCTCCCCCAACCCACCTCCAATGCTCAAATCCAATCCTATTTCCACTCAGCAGGGACGATGTATGGAAAATACAGCAGTGTACGTGTGCCTGTGTATACATTTGTACCAACCTTTGTTAACCCTGTGCCCTGCACCGGTATGTTTCCTGCATATTTTCTCTTTTACCTCCATCTATATTATCTCCCGTTCTTTATTCCCTGCACACCTGCATTCACTCTGCCATCATCTTCTGTTGACCTCCGTGGTGAGGTCACAGTGATTGGCACCCGCATACCCCCCCCCCCCTTCACCCCCCCACCCCAACCACCCACCCCCCGCATATCCAACCCTGCACAGTGGGGTAAAAGCAGAATGAGATGCAGGTGGGGGGAGGGGGGCATTTTTAGATTTCATTTGCATTCATATCCAGAACCTCATTTAAAGGGATATTTCACTGTAATAAAAATGTTAATAACATTCAAAAGAACACTTTCCTGGGGGTCTTTAAGTGTGCAACATGTAGTTTTAGATATTTTAGTGTTTAGCAGTGAGCCCCATGTCTCTGATGTCATCAGCAATACTACCTGAACTACTCGTTGTCTCGGTAAGACAGCCATCCTCCCTATCCACAGGGATGTGTAGTGCAGCCTAGAATTGTGGGAAATGTAGTCCAGGACGTAGTGACGATGACATCAGAGACGCTGGACTCACTTCTACAACCATCTAAAACCACATATTACACACATAAAGAAAGTGCCCTAAAACTAGTGTTATTAACATATATTTTTTTAAACGTCCCTTTCAAAAGGACAATAACTAAGGAAGGAGGCAATTCAGTGTATTTTATAAGTAAAGGTATCAAAACCAAGTTCTGAAGTAAAAATGTTTACTTGTGCGTTCCTACTGCGCTACCCAGGCAGGCGGACAGAAACCTACTATTAACTCTGGTCCATAGCTCCACTGCTGCTATGATTCTGCCTTGCATAGGAGCTCTGTGAAAGACAACATAATCTTTGATTATAATTAATCTTTGATAATATATGAACGTTTTACCTACTCACCAAGTCTATACTTTACTTAGTGGAAACAGACTGAGCTCTCCACCAAACGTATAAAATGGACTTTTTGGCAAGAACGTGATTGTTTTTCACTGGAGAAACAACCAGGATTTGCACCCTCTACCGATATTGCCAAAAGAAAACCTTTATAGAGAATATTTTTTCCTACGGTGAAATGCAATCTTTTTATACATGTGGTGGGGGGCTCAGAGTGTTTCCACTAAAGAAAGTTGTCTTTCTAATCACACAAGCCGTGTTTTTTTTTTGGTGAGTATGTAAAAAGTTCTTATATATTTTGACTCCAGAAGAGGTCCAACCAGAAATTATGTTGTCTTTCACAGAGCTCCAGAATCATAGAAGCAGTGGAGCTATGGAGCGGAGGTACTCTATAATAACATATAGACTCTCTTATAAGGGCCTGAATCCAAAGAAAATGTATACAAAACTACACACAAGAGAGTCCCTGTCTTCTATTCGATTACACAGGGGGTGTACTGTTGTATATTTTCGAAGTACCTTCTCTCTCTCTCTCCTCATAATCACTGCGACCGAGCTTTAGCACGGCTGCAGTGGTGGGGATAAAAATCACAGTTATTATACACCCAGAGAGCGAGGGGGAGAGAAGCTCCTTGTGAATCTTTTACATTCCAGGGATGTCCGTCCCTCCATGATAAGAAGCCAGAGAGAAGGCCTGCATGGTGCAGGTGTCACGGCTGCCCCCCTGGTCGGCTTATCTCCTGTCTGGGGATAATGACTCCACCCGTGACCCCTACTATCATTGCTGTCAGCCACAAAGAAAACTTGTATCTCCCATGATTGCAACTATTTTACTGGTGGCATGAGGAACAGGTTGCATGCTTTATTCCAAACCCTGCATATGTGAAATACGTAAGCGATAACACCAGACGAACTGGTGATTTGTTTCCTAATAAGTGACCGAGGTAATGCAATAACAACCCTGTCATAACACCCTTTGACTACATAATAAATAAATAAATAATGCATAATAATTGAATTGATATATATATATATATATATATATATATATATATATATATATATATATATATATATATATATATATATATATATATATATATATATATATATATATATATATATATATATATATATTGAATTGAGATAGTTCATAACAAGGCTGCTTTTATTTATCTGCAGTTGTGTAGGCTACGTTCGTCCACACAAGGAAGTTTGTTGTTGAGCGGAGCGGTCCATTGTTGTGACATATGTGACCGCTCATGTGACCAGAACGCTGGCTCCTGATTAAAGCATTCATTCCAATATAATATAAATATAATATACTTTTGTAGCAGAAGATCTACAAGTTCAAAACCTTTCACTTTGTGCTGCGCTTTGACATTGTGGGTCTGTTCATTTTGATGATTTTGTGTGATGCAGTAATAGCACACCGGGGAATGCCGGTAGTTAATTTACAAAGGTTTCCAGTGACCAGTGATTTTGTCTGGTTTTGTCTCTCTGGCAACAGACAACAGAAATGTGTTCACTTCCTCATTTAGACCTTGAAAACAAAGGCTGTTTTCTCCTACTCTACAGAGCTATCGGTGGTTTTGATCAAACATGCATACTTCTGTCCTCATTTCTGACAGCAACAAGCCTCTTGTGGCTGTATTAAAGCAACGCCTCTAGAGAGACTTTAGATTCACAACATCATGTAAAAACAGAAGGTTATGCAATCCGGTTCTTGTGTGGGAAAACCCCGGCACTGACTGTGTTCATGTCCAACCTCACTCATCCAGGCACTGCAGGGATCTTATCAGTGACTCCTACACAGACCCTCTCACCTGATCATCCATCATCACACGTTGCTCCTCCACAGTGCACACACCCCAAACAACAGCCAAATGTCAGCCATGTGTAGAGATGTGACGAAGAGAGACTAGGAAGGGGAAGGTGTGTGTGCACTGGTCTGACGAAGATGTATTTTATACTGAGTTGCATGCTGACAATAGCATGTGGAGAGCTATTAGGGGTGGTGGTTCAGGGATAGAGTCACCGGATGATATCTGCAAGGTCGCCAGTTCAAACCTGGGTTCGAATTGTCAAAGTGTCCTTGAGCAAGACACTGAGCCTTTAATTGCTCCTGATGTGCTGGTTGTACCTTGCATGGTTTCCTTAGTATATGTGTGTGTGAATGTGATGATGCACAATCTACGAAAAATCGCCTCGCCTTGGATAAGTGCCTTGCTGATATATATTCCATTTATTAGATTTGCTATTTTCAGTGTGCAAAAAAGTGCAATCTAACCTCCACTGTCTCAAGTCCACTGTGTGTGTGTGTGTGTGTGTGGGGGGGGGGGGGGGGGGGTGTGCGTGCGTGCGTGCGCGTGTCTGTGTGCTTGTTCAGGCGTGTCTGTGTGAGAGAAAGAGAGACCAGGTGGAGAAGGACAGAAGCAGGAGATTTGTGGTAAAGGAAATGCCCAGACATTGTATTTCATTGTGGTGGATTGGTTCAAGGATTAAGCGTGTCTGCTGCAGGGCTTTGGATGCCTTTAAATACAATAGATCACTGCGCTGTCGAGACTTTTCTACTCAAAGAACAACGTTAAATCCTCCCATGGACAAAACACAGTAAACTGGGGTCACAACTGTGCAGGCTAGCGCGAGGCATAGAAGTCGACTCTTGTAAGGACAGCCAGAGTAATGCTTTTGAATGTTTGAATTTCCCTTTCCAAGTTAGTAGCACTGTAGCTGCTGCATTTTATAATAAAGCTAATGTTGATGCCAGTACAAATATAGTCACTCCAAAATACAAAAACTAAATTACAACCAACCGGGGCACTGACTACAGCAATGTTTAATACTTCAATATAGGACCAGTAGGACAAAAGGCCATTTCAGGTCTTTACTAGGCTATTTTAAGACACTATACATCATGTGGTAAAACCATGACAGAGACACACATTCGCACCTACGTAAAGCCTATTTAAAAGGCTTGAAGGGGAAAATCAATATACAGCTCATGAGGACAAAATATTTCCAGAGGAGCACAAGTGTGAGAAGATGAAAGACAGAGAGAGAGAGAGTGTGTGTGCGTAAGTGCGCGCGCGCGCGTGTGTGTGTGTGTGTGTGTGTGTGTGTGTGTGTGTGTGTGTGTGTGTGCGCGTGTGTGTGTGTGTGTGTGTGTGTGTGTGTGTGTTTGTTCCTAAGCACATTGGCATTCTCCATATGCCATCAGCTGTTGGGAGAAGACATTAATAGGCCTATACATCTCTGACTGCAGCCAGACATAAGTATACAAACCATAACATCATATCATATGCCAAAACTTTATCTAACAGTATCGCATTATGTTTTCTCCTGTGACTAGGTCAGTGGTTCGGAGGGGGGTAGGCTACAAAGGATTTTGGAGGTGCCGGGATGCTTAGCTTAATTATTAGCTTAAAACTGTGGGATGAAAGATTTAGGAAAATATATTGAGTAAACTATAGTGACCTTACATCACCGGCAGTGTTGCTCGACTTTGACTCTATCCTGGGTCATTGATCTCAGCTTATCACCCTATAGCCAGCATTCACTCTCCATCTCGAGACAACCAGCTTCAACAGCTTGAAGATAATTCATGAGGAAATGTATGAAGAAAATCATCAACAACAATACATCAATAGATTATGGCAGGGGTGCTCAAAAGGTAGATCACAGTACCGGTAGCTCACACAGGCTGTGCAGGTAGATCACATGACAGAAAATAATATATAAAATATATAACTGGCAACTCAAACCCTAAATACTTTGTTTTCAAACGTCAGTAGTAGCATATACAAGAAACCCCTTCCGATCCCCCCCTCTATTTTTCATTTTAAGTGCATTGTCCTTAAACAACCCTAACCCTATCCCTGTATAACAGTAACTAACACCATCACCACTATTTCAAAACTCTCATTTTCTAAGGGCCATGAAATGGGCTTTTTTGATGTGTAGATCTTTTTGATCCGCTTTTTGGAAGTAGCTCTCAAGTCAAAAAAGTGCGGGCAATATGCCATTATGTCATATTTTGTGACAAAGTGTATCTTGACATATTACTGTAAAGCGCTACAAGGAAGTGTGTAACACATTTTGTAATGTTCTGTTTGACCTTCCGCCACTGTGAACAATGGACCTGGTCTTGTCTGTGACCTCGTCTGTGAGGACTCTGGACAGTGCTGACTGTTAGGATCACACACACACACACACACACACACACACACACACACACACACACACACACACACACACACACACACACACAGTGTGTGCACACGCAGTTTGACTTTCTTCCTGCAGTCAGTTATGAAACAGGACATTTGTTCTTTTCCAAATCTACATGAGGAACTCTTATTGTTAAGCCAGAAAATAGTGGAGAAAATGTTTTTTTTCTTCTTGACTTACCAGTACTAATCCTCACTATATGTAAGGTCCCTCTTACAGATTTTGAGCCGCTAAAATGCAAAGATAAAATACTAGTAAAATTAACGTATTCATTTACCACTGTAGGCCTACTTGAGTTAAAAAAAGATGAAAGGGATATTTTTAGACAGAGAGAGAGAGACAGAGAGAGATTTCATGCCATCTCTAATTCATGTTCTCAGTTCCTATAGTCTGGAGCTGGGAATTACATCAGTTTGCTGAGCATACTTATACACACACACACATGCATGCATGCACGCATGCGCGCACACACACACACACACACACACACACACACACACACACACACACACACACACACACACACACACACACACACACACACACACACACACACACACACACACACACACACAGATGCACACACAGAAATCCATGAGCACTTGAAGACGTTCACTGTGGCGGACTCTGGGAGTTGAACTAGAGTGTGGTGTGTGGATCCTCGCCTCTGGTGTTACATAATGCTAACATCTTATATAAGCACAAAGCATTATGTCCCTATATCCACACTCACAATGCACACAATGTTTCTATTCCTGACCATGATTGTCACTGTGTGTGTGTGTGTGTGTGTGTGTGTGTGTGTGTGTGTGTGTGTGTGTGTGTGTGTGTGTGTGTGTGTGTGTGTGTGTGTGTGTGTGTGTGTGTGTGTGTGTGTGTGTTTTCTAGACACATGGTTCTCAAATATTTTCAACATTTTGTCAAATTGTTATATGTTTGGCTGCGTAACCCCAATCTGAAAGGTTTTTGTGTCAGCCCCCCTGGAAGATACGATTTATATTGAAATTAGGGGCATGTTCAGAAACGCACACTGCGAGTGTGTTAAGTTTGTTGGGGTTGTTTGGTGGTGTCGTCACCAAGTGCGGTCGGTGCATCTTATTTACGAACGACCAGTTAAAACCAAACAATCATACCTCCATACCAGCCAACCCCGTCTCCAGCGTAGGGTTGCTCAGTGCGTGCACCAAACACACCGGTGTGAATAAACGAATGAGGAGCACCAAATGCCCCAAATATACCATGGTAATGGTATACACGAACGACAACAGGGCACACCAGTGCGTTGAGCTTGTATATCCGAACGAACCTTAGATGTTCAAGCTTGCTTACTTTCAAATAAGAAAGTAAGTGAATTTTATTCATAAAGTGCCTTAAACAATGGTGGAGAGAACTAATTTCATATAGTACATCAGAAAAAATCATGTACAATATTAAAGGGAAACCAATAACATTTGACAAAATTTGGGGGAACATTATCAATAATATAAGCAATATAGACGGGAAGCAGTGATTTACGGGCCCTCGATCGTGCAAGTTTCGGGCAAATATCGGCCAATCAAAAAAGGGGACGCGGCTAAGTCACAAGGAGCCAAAACATAGTCCAATGCTACACCCATATGTCTCTATGACATAGCATTGAGGAGTTATGGCAGGAAATAGTATCGACCAATCAGAGGAGGGGGCGGGGCTAAGTTACACCAATCAACGTCAGGGACGCGTCAGGGACTCATTACTAGTCCAATGATGTCACCCATATGTCTCTATGACATAGCATTGTGGAGTTATGGCAGGAAATAGTATCGACCAATCAGAGGAGGGGGCGGGGCTAAGTTACACCAATCAACGTCAGGGACGCGTCAGGGACTCATTACGCAGTCCAATGCTACCAACCATATGTCTCTATGACATAGCATTGAGGAGTTATGGCAGGAAATAGTATCGACCAATCAGGTGCAAGTACAGGGGGCGGGGCCCCTCTTCTGATTGGTCGATACCAATCAGGACGTCAGGGACTCATTACCGGGTCCCATGATGCCAGCCATATGTCTCTATGACATAGCATTGAGGAGTTATGGCAGAAAATAGTATCGACCAATCAGGTGCAAGTACCACTTCCTGTTTGGCGGTGAAGTTTGGGGCTCCGCCACGGTGGCGTCGTTTTACGAAAACTCACGATTTTTAATAATTTGTCATCGTCAACGTCTTTTCTGCTTGCCGAGCGATTTTTTTTCCCGAACGGACCCCCCCGCTCCGACGAGTTCGCCAAAATGCGACATGTGGAAATGGCCTAAATTGCACCAAAACGCAGCCTTTATTTTGAAATAACCGACTTCCTGTTCGGTTTCGGACGCGGCACCAAGAGACTTTTTTTTAAGTTGCGACATGATACAGGTGCGTGCCGATTTTCGTGGATGTACGTCAAACCGTATGGTGGGGCTCGAGGCACGAAGTTTTCTAGGGGGCGCTGTTGCACAAGTAGGCCACGCCCACTTTTAACAATTTTGAAATACGAAATTTTTCGCCACTAGTAACGTGCGTGCCAATTTTCGCAACTTTTCGTGTACGTTATGCGGCCGAAAAACGCGATTTATTTCGGTGAAAGAATAATAATAATAATAATTAAAGCTGCAAGCAGCGATTAACGGGCCCTCGATCGTGCAAGTTTCGGGCAAATATCGGCCAATCAGAAAAGGGGACGCGGCTAAGTCACAAGGAGCCAAAACATAGTCCAATGATACCACCATTATGTCTCTATGACATAGCATTGAGGAGTTATGGCAGGAATTAGTATCGACCAATCAGAGGAGGGGGCGGGGCTAAGTTACACCAATCAACGTCAGGGACGGGTCAGGGGCGCCATGCCGAGTCTAAGGCTACCACCCATATGTCTCTATGACATAGCATTGAGGAGTTATGGCAGGAATTAGTATCGACCAATCAGAGGAGGGGGCGGGGCTAAGTTACACCAATCAACGTCAGGGACGGGTCAGGGGCGCCATGCCGAGTCTAAGGCTACCACCCATATGTCTCTATGACATAGCATTGAGGAGTTATGGCAGGAATTAGTATCGACCAATCAGAGGAGGGGGCGGGGCTAAGTTACACCAATCAACGTCAGGGACGGGTCAGGGGCGCCATGCCGAGTCTAAGGCTACCACCCATATGTCTCTATGACATAGCATTGAGGAGTTATGGCAGGAATTAGTATCGACCAATCAGAAGAGGGGGCGGGGCTAAGTTACACCAATCAACGTCAGGGACGCGTCAGGGACTCAATACCGAATCCAGTGCTACCACCCATATGTCTCTATGACATAGCATTGAGGAGTTATGGCAGAAAATAGTATCGACCAATCAGGTGCAAGTACCACTTCCTGTTTGGCGGCGAAGTTTTGCGCTCCGCCACGGTGGCGCCGTTTTACGAAAACTCACGATTTTAATAACTTTTCATCGTCAACGTCTTTTCTGCTTGCCGAGCGATTTTTTTTTTCGAACGGACCCCCCCGCTCCGACGAGTTCGCCAAAATGCGACATGTGGAAATGGCCTGAATTGCACCAAAACGCAGCCTTTATTTTGAAATAACCGACTTCCTGTTCGGTTTCGGACGCGGCACCAAGAGACTTTTTTTTAAGTTGCGACATGATACAGGTGCGTGCCGATTTTCGTGGATGTACGTCAAACCGTATGGTGGGGCTCGAGGCACGAAGTTTTCTAGGGGGCGCTGTTGCACAAGTAGGCCACGCCCACTTTTAACAATTTTGAAATACGAAATTTTTCGCCACTAGTAACGTGCGTGCCAATTTTCGCAACTTTTCGTGTACGTTATGCGGCCGAAAAACGCGATTTATTTCGGGGAATAAGAAAGAAAGAAAGAAAGAATAACCAGGACGGTTTCAATAGGGCTTCGCACATGCGTTGCAGTGCTCGGGCCCTAATTAAAGCTGCAAGCAGCGATTTACGGGCCCTCGATCGTGCAAGTTTCGGGCAAATATCGGCCAATCAGAAAAGGGGACGCGGCTAAGTCACAAGGAGCCAAAACATAGTTCAATGATACCACCCATATGTCTCTATGACATAGCATTGAGGAGTTATGGCAGGAAATAGTATTGACCAATCAGAGGAGGGGGCGGGGATAAGTTACACCAATCAACGTCAGGGACGCGTCAAGGACTCCTTACCGAGTTCATTGCTATCACCCATATGTCTCTATGACATAGCATTGTGGAGTTATGGCAGAAAATAGTATCGACCAATCAGAGGAGGGGGCGGGGCTAAGTTACACCAATCAACGTCTGGGACGCGTCAGGGACTCATTACCGGGTCCCATGATGCCAGCCATATGTCTCTATGACATAGCATTGAGGAGTTATGGCAGAAAATAGTATCGACCAATCAGGTCCAAGTACAGGGGGCGGGCCCCTCTTCTGATTGGTCGATACCAATCAGGACGTCAGGGACTCAATACGGGTCCCATGATGCCAGCCATATGTCTCTATGACATAGCATTGAGGAGTTATGGCAGGAAATAGTATCGACCAATCAGGTGCAAGTACCACTTCCTGTTTGGCGGCGAAGTTTGGCGCTCCGCCACGGTGGCGCCGTTTCACGAAAACTCACGATTTTAGTAACTTTTCATCGTCAACGTCTTTTCTGCTTGCCGAGCGATTTTTTTTCCGAACCGACCCCCCTGCTCCGACGAGTTCGCCAAAATGCGACATGTGGAAATTGCCTAAATTGCACCAAAACTCAGCCTTTATTTTGAAATAACCGACTTCCTGTTCGGTTTCGGACGCGGCACCAAGAGACTTTTTTTTAAGTTGCGACATGATACAGGTGCGTGCCGATTTTCGTGGATGTACGTCAAACCGTTTGGTGGGGCTTGAGGCACGAACTTTTCTAGGGGGCGCTGTTGCACAATTAGGCCACGCCCACTTTTAACAGTTTTACCATACGTAAATTTTTCGCACTAGTAACGTGCTTGCCAATTTTCGCAACTTTTCGTCGACGTTATGCGGCCGAAAAACGCGATTTATTCTCGGGAATAATAATAATTAAAGCTGCAAGCAGCGATTAACGGGCCCTCGATCGTGCAAGTGTCGGGCAAATATCGGCCAATCAGAAAAGGGGACGCGGCTAAGTCACAAGGAGCCAAAACATAGTCCAATGACACCACCATTATGTCTCTATGATATCGCATTGAGGAGTTATGGCAGGAAATAGTATCGACCAATCAGAAGAGGGGGCGGGGCTAAGTTACACCAATCAACGTCAGGGACGCGTCAGGGACTCATTACTAGTCCAATGATGTCACCCATATGTCTCTATGACATAGCATTGTGGAGTTATGGCAGGAAATAGTATCGACCAATCAGAGGAGGGGGCGGGGCTAAGTTACACCAATCAACGTCAGGGACGCGTCAGGGACTCAATACTAGTCCAATGATGTCACCCATATGTCTCTATGACATAGCAGTGTGGAGTTATGGCAGGAAATAGTATCGACCAATCAGAGGAGGGGGCGGGGCTAAGTTACACCAATCAACGTCAGGGACGCGTCAGGGACTCAATACCCAGTGCAATGCTACCACCCATATGTCTCTATGACATAGCATTGAGGAGTTATGGCAGAAAATAGTATCGACCAATCAGGTGCAAGTACCACTTCCTGTTTGGCGGCGAAGTTTGGCGCTCCGCCACGGTGGCGCCGTTTTACGAAAACTCACGATTTTAATAAATTTTCATCGTCAACGTCTTTTCTGCTTGCCGAGCGATTTTTTTTCCGAACCGACCCCCCTGCTCCGACGAGTTCGCCAAAATGCGACATGTGGAAATGGCCTAAATTGCACCAAAACGCAGCCTTTGTTTTGAAATAACCGACTTCCTGTTCGGTTTCGGACGCGGCACCAAGAGACTTTTTTTTAAGTTGCGACATGATACAGGTGCGTGCCGATTTTCGTGGATGTACGTCAAACCTTATGGTGGGGCTTGAGGCACGAAGTTTTCTAGGGGGCGCTGTTGCACAAGTAGGCCATGCCCACTTTTAACAATTTTACCATACGTAAATGTTGACCACTAGGAACGTGCGTGCCAATTTTCGCAACTTTTCGAGTAAGTTATGCGGCCGAAAAACGCGATTTACTTTGGAAACAAAGAAAGAAAGAATAATAACCAGGACGGTTTCAATAGGGCTTCGCACATGCGTTGCAGTGCTCGGGCCCTAATAATAATAATAATAATAAACATTGCGGAATCAATAGGGCTTCGCACTTGCTTTGCAGTGCTCGGGCCCTAATAAGCAATATAGAGGGGAAGATATCATTGAATGAACGAATGTCACGCCCTGACATCACAAATATTTAAATATGAGTATCGGCTTTCTCAGGAGTGGTGTGGTTGAGACCTAAAATATCTTGCTACTGTACAAAAGCCATCTCTACATATTATCATTACCGTTGCTATCTTTACTTTTAATATTGATATTGTGTTTATGGTTAATGTGTCATTTTTTATTTATTTTCAATCACTCTCTTCAACTCAAGGGTGAAAAAGAGGGAGAAAGAAAGTGCCAGTAAAGGAAAAAAAATGTCAAAAAGAAAATAACTACATGTATAAAAGATGTAGAATGTGACACAGAACGAGGATGATGATCCTCCTGGTCTGTAGGGGGGGAAGGTGTGGGGAAATGAAATGTTGTGGTTTCTATGTTTAAACCAACTAAAAATTAAAAATGGAAAATAATAATAATAATAATAAAAATAAATAAATAAAGCGCCTTTCTAAACAAAGTTACGAGGTGCTGTACTTTAGGACATCAAATAAAGCAAAAGGTAAAAACACGGCACAAAGGAAGAAATAACAAATCAAGTAAATTAAAAGCAGATCCAATTAATATACAACAAGAACAGAGAAGATAAAACCTTTACGTATTTTTTTTTTTTTTTTAGATAAAGGAAGGGTGTTCCATAGTGTGGGCACGACCACTGCAAAGACAGAAAGCTATGTGAAAGCTAAATGATGCATGTCACGTGCATTCAGTCATAAATAGACAGTAAACAAATACGCAAAGTGAGTGAAGATGTTCTGCCATTGTTCCACATGTTTGAAATTTATTGTAACAGCAGTTAAAAATCTCTAACATCCGGTTGTAAATGTCAATATGAATTGAATATGAATATGGTTTGGAATAATAATATTTACACACACTTTATATAGGGCTGACAGTGGGTCAGGGGTAGTGTGACAAGCTAGAAGCAGCAAGGCTGCCAGTTCAAAACAAAGAGATAATGTTGACTTTTCCTAGAACAAAACTCTGAAGTCCTAATTGCTCCAGCATCTTGCATGGTTTTCAGCATCGGTTTGTGAATGTGTGAGTGTGTGTGAATGAGTATGTAAAGCACCTTGGACAAAGGCACTATATAAATCCACCAACTACATATATATTCATAGATACACTGGTATTCACTAGTATAATGACATTTTACGAGTGTGAACGGCACTGCCGTAGAACGACGTGTTTCTGAATGATGAACGATCGGAACGAGTGGAAATGAGAACTGATGTGAGATAATATAAGGTTGCTGCCAAACAGAAAGCTCTTATCTCCATATTTTAACATTTTGTGTTTCATGTGTCACACAAAAGTACAAGCTATACTCACTTGGAAAGGTGTCGCTTTTGAGCTTGTTGATGACTCACTCAACTTCTCACTTCTTCTCACTTCTGCCGTTTTGGAATTTGGATTAACAGTCGTGGACATGCATGGTTTCCAGGCGACAGAGACGTTAAGTTGAGCTATAGGAGCGAAGGCACTGAGGTTGAGAGAATAACGATGAGAGGAGGGAGGGAGAAGAGGCAGAGCAGTGTGTGAATGATGAACGAGAAGTGATGGAGAGTAAGTAGAGAGAGAATTCACAGAGATGGAACAGAATGTTTCTGCATGATGGGTGGAAACCTTGTATGTCCAAAATGTAGAAACACAACAATGTTGTCATCGCCTGTGTGCCACTGGGTTCAAAGTGTATTTATAGCCAAGTCTCTCTCTCTCTCTCTCTCTTACTCACACACACACACTTACATACCTACAGTATACACCCACGTGTGCGCTATACAGTAGGAGCTTCTACCGCCCACGGAGTTGTGATGGGCCTGCTATGCGATCACTGTATCCCAGGGGTGGGTGGGGATCCGACACCGCCAGACGTCCAAGGTTTCTCCACCCAATTCTCCACCATCGCCCACTCACCTGTCGTCGCCCGCTATCACCAGTAGTCACGAGTCCCATAGACAAATTATGCACTTCTGGAAAATTCGTGTGTCTGGCTGTCACCTGCTGTTAAAACCCACCGTTAAAGAAAATCTGCTACAATATGCCCAACTACAAGCTTGCAAAGCGAAATATCACATATGGCTGAGGCCGTAGTCAGGCCCCAGATAATAATGAAAAGAGAAAAAAGGTTTAAAATTGGTATGCTGCCCAAAAAGGGCAGCATACCGTGGCACATATCATCCTTAGCACTGCACATTAATTTGTGTCAATAAATCAATCCCAAAGGTCCCATACTGCAATTGGTTAGCCCTCAGTTGGGAGTTATTTGGCTCAGTTGTTTTGGCATAATTGTTATGTAGGCCCCTACTGTATGTGTGCAGACAATATGCGCCGCATGGGAAAGGAAGAAAAGATCCAGTGGTGGGCCCTTTGTGTGGCAGTGGCCCAGCTAGGGGCCCATAATTTCTAGATCCGTCTATGCTTTCTGCTTGACATCGATGACAGGTACAGATGAGGTACTGTGTGTGGAGGGAGTTCCAGTGATAGTGGTTCAGGGCAGGGTAAAGGACCGCCTCATGTCTTAAAGGGGAATTCCACTCATTTTCGATGTTTTACTATGTCATTAGATTATGTTGTGTGGACATGATAAAAAAAAAACGTTCCTCTATTATGTGCTTCCTAGAAATGGAGGTCTGAAAAAAATCATTAGCATGGTGAAATACATCTTGAGACATCATCAAGTTGTATTTAACCATGTTAATGAGTTTCCTTGAAACTAGGTGGAATTCCCCATTAAGAGGCGTCCCCCCACTTCTAAAAGTACCACTACAACACTGCATGGGACCAAGTGATTCCAAGGCAGAGAGGAGACCTTGCGAGGTACGTGAGGGTCGAGCCTCCAGATGAAATCGACAGAGGTGTGTGGGTGAGGAAACGAGAGATTGTGAAGAGAGAGAGAGAGAGCGGAGTCAGTTGACTGGAGCAGGTTGGGTACGCACGTGTGTGCGCAAGGTACCTACTTTAATGGAGAAGGTGGAGAGGATACAGGAATTAGAAAAAGGGTGAGAGACCCTGATGCAATACATCCAGTTATACCCTGTACAGCACCAGGACACTACATCAGGGTCAGCCTGGTATGTTCTCTCAACCCTAAGCCTTGACGACCTTGCAGGCTTAAAGGTAAGGTTAATAGATAGCATGTTATGTAGACAGATGTTGGGTTCATGGTTGACACATCCTATAGAGTGCATAGTTTCGTGTGTGTGTGTGTGTGTGTGTGTGTGTGTGTGTGTACGCGTGCGCGCGCCTGCGTGTGCACCACTTCATCACAGTGGCCCACTGCCCCCCCTCCCCCAGATTCAATACACTGCCAATAAAAATAGTAATGCTTGGACCAAGCCAAGATAATGGAGTTCATTTATTGTATGTGCTTTGTAGTCTGCGTCTTCATCTCATGGGTGTAATGGGGATAATTACAGTTGAAAAACAGAGGTTAACTTCTGCATTACACTGATAACGCCGAAACATCTGTCCCTGTGATGTAGAAAATAACACAATAACATTGTAAATGACATTTACGGTTGCCGCTGTGTGCAATCCATCACCTCTGTTTTACATGATGTCATTTTGACTGGATTTGTTAGCAGAAGTCAGAGAGCAGTGGTCCCAAGAAAAGTCAATAATTACAGCTGTACACAAACAAAAGAATACTGATTAGATGAGTTTTAAAATCATTCTTCCAAAGCAATTCAGAATCAGAATGAACAACTGTTCAAATCTAAATAGAATTTCAAATGACTCCAAAATGGCACATCTGTTGGCTTGCATGATACTATCCTAACAGGAAAATGTACTGTAACATTAAATGTGTATGTCTTCATGCATTTCACATCACGTGACATCATTAAAATGCCATTTAACAGGTAAAAAGAAATCACCACAACAACTATATGTACAGTATCATGCAGAGCATCTATCTCACTCTGTTCACATGAATATAGCATGCGTGTGCTGCACTGTACATTCATACATACCGTGCATACATACATTCATACATACATTCATATGTACATACGGATGGTGTGATGAAGCATGACTCCCAGAGATGGCTCAGTAAAATAAACATTTCTCCAGGGGGAAACAAACACAGAAGCGTACAGCCCTTTCTAATCTGTGCAATGGGGTGAGCGAGTGTGAGTGAGAGAGATGAATGCACTGTGACACAAAGCTGAGATGGATTCACTGTCACACTCTGTTAAGGTCACATGTGTCTGCACTCTGCACACTTATGACCTTTGTATGAAGTCAAAGAGTTACAGAGGCTTTTCTCAATATTCAGTTTGACTGAATGCCTTCTCCACTCGAATACAAAACCGCTGGCTAGAAGACACTCCAAGACACTCCATTGTCCAGTGATTTCCTTTTTTTAATGCGTGGCCGAGGGTGGGCGTCAGTGTTTACAATTCACAGTGGTTCTCAAATGTTCTCATGACATTGACCCCAACAGTGATTGTATGGTGGGCCTCTAGGGTTTTGCAAATGTGTTACAAACAAACAAACATGTAAATACAGTACAAAATAAAATAAATAACGATGTTCTGAAAATGCACACTGCCCACCCACCTAATAATGGATTGCATTTTTATCGCGCTTTTCCAAGTGCTCAAAGCGCTTTACAATGGTCCATTCATTCATACATTGGGAAGTAGAGCGGCCAACAGTCAACGCCAGCGTCCCCACTTCCCACATTCATACACCAATGGTGGCCAGCTCTCACCGACCAACTCACTGGAGGCAATTTGGGGTTCAGTGTCTTGCCCAAGGACACTTCGACACGTAGACAGGAGGAACCAGGATTCAAACCGCCGGCCCACGGGTCATTGGGCGACCTGCTCTACCTCCTGAGCCACAGCCGCCCCCTGTGGGCCACAAGAAAATATTGAGAAGTGCTGATGGGCAGATTGTCAGTCTATTAATTGCAATGGGAAAATGAATGTGAGCACTGAGCACATCCGCTTGTGAGATTTGTTGACCTGCTATTTAGCCTGTTATTTGACTCTGTGTCCAAATTCAAAACTGACTTTAAAATGATACCTTTCATCAACTCAAAAGTGAACTATTTGAACACCTTGTTATAGTCAATAAGAATGCCTCGAGCCCGTTCCTACTTTCACAGCTTTGATTCTACTTTCATCATTGTATATATAATGTACAGTATTTTTTGTATGTAATACTGATAAAATGAGTGAAAGGGGGATCAATGGAAACAAGCATCTGAGTATTCTTATTTACCATTTCAGCATGTTTGGAGAGACAGTGAGATCCTTTCGTGACTGCAACTGTTTTATATAGTAGGTCATAAACCCCAGCAACCGTTTTACAGGTCAACCTTTTTCCCAAATCATTGCGACTGTTTGTGAAACCATCACAACATTTGTGAAACCATCACAACCGTTTGTGAAACCATCACAACCTTTCGATCGTAACTTAACCTAACCCTAACCTTAGCGCTAAACGTATAACCTCAGTAAACCTATGCCTAAACCTAACCTAAACCCTCAACCCTTTTTAAAATGGTTTAAAAATGGTCGGGGTTTATGTTAGGTTTTATGTCGGGGCAGGTGGAAAATGGTTTGCGATCGTTAAAAACAAACGCAACCGGGTTAGCATCTATATACGTTGAGGTCGCAAAAGGATTTCGCCTCTCCTGCTTCTTTACAAACCGAAAAACTAGTAACTTCCAGGACAGTGTGGACAGCAACAGATGAAGGTCGTGACACTGAAGAGACTGGCAGGTTAATGGGGGGCAGCAAACCCTGTTGCAGCCCTCACAGAATGGCAGCAAGCCAGGGAGAACGTACAGAACATAGAAATGAGCAACACCCCCAGAGTCTCCTGAGAGAAGAGCAAGAAGAAAGACTAGGACAGATTCAACAGCAACAACAAAGACAGATGCAGACAGGCCCGGATCTAGAGGGGGGCAGGGAAGGGCAAATTAAATTAAATTTTCAACAATTTAAATTATAACGCCTATTCTGGGACAGATCTGAGCAGTTATGATTGGTTTCAGTTTGTCTGTCGTCATCTGAGTCCCTCTGATTCATCCAGGGATGTCCGTCACTATAGTGGTCAGGATTCGTGTTCGTTGAAATCAGGTATTCTGGGCAAGATTTGACTAGTCTCGGATTGCCTTGGTCTGGTCACAACCAAGACGTCAGTAATTCGTCACAGTCCTTACTGTGTTTACTCGTTATAGTGTGTTGTTTTTTGAGGATTTTTGAAAATGATGAAAACAGGGCTATGGTCTTGGAGGACATACTATAATCCATGTTTTTTTTGTCATTTTTGAGGATTTTTGAAGACCATTGCTGTCATTTTCCTTGATTTGGTCATTTTTCAAATTAATGTAAATTAATGTGATCGAACCTGTAAATGACAACAAAACAAAAACTAAGGCACTGGTTGTGGTACTTCTGGTTTACCGGAACAGGGTTCAACTCCCTGCGGTGCCCTGCTCAATGTGTTGTATTTACATGGTTTATTTTTAAGCCAAACCAAAGGCTTTAGTTCATGGTCGGACGGCATACTACAGTATAGTATGTCTTTACCACGTATGCCGTTTTTCATAATTTTTGAGGATTTTCGAAAAATGTTGAAATCAAGAAAGGAGTTGTTTTCGAGAATTTTTGAAAAATGATGAAATCGAAGAAAAACGACAGGATCTTGAACAACATGATATAGCATGCCGTTTTTCGTCATTTTTGAGGATTTTTTTTTTTAAAAGGTCGAAATAAAGAAAAAAACGACATACTGTACTAGAATATATCGAAAATGGTCATTTTTGAGGATTTTCGAAAAAGGAAGAAATCAAAGAAAAACGGCGTACATTGTTTTTGATGATTTTCGAAAAATGTCGAAATCGAGAATTTTCTACATCTATAGTATGTAGGCTATATACAGTAGGCTGTATGTTGTTTGTTTAGTTGTAGCTTATATAGTCTCGTATATAGCTTTAGATTTTTAGTTGTATTTTCTAGCTGTAGTATATTGTAGTCTCTAGTAGTTGTATATATGTCCTGTCTAGCTGTCTGTTAGCTTCACACTACTGCCACTTTATCACACCTGGTTAGCTTAGCACCTTCACCTCAAGTTAGGTGTACAGTTTGCACTTTACTGTACTGCTGCACTATGCTGCACTGTTTGTCTCGTCTATATATTGTCTCGACTTTGTCTTATTGCACTGTCTATTGTCTTGACTATTGTCTTATTGCACTGTCTTGTCTTATTGCACTGTGGAAAATGGAAACGCTATTTCATCCCTGTATATGTCCTGACATACACTGGAATGACAAATAAAAAAAGCTTGAACCTTGAACCTATGTCAAAAATTGCTGTTTTTGACGATTTTCGAAAATTGAAGAAATCGAAGAAAAACGACAAAAACGACAGGCTGTTCTCAAACAACATGATATAGTATGCCATTTTTCGTCATGTTTGGGATTTTCAAAAAATAAAAAAACAACAACACACTATAGTTTGTCGAAATTAGCATTTTCAAGGATTTTTGAAAAATGGCAGAAACGGAGAAAAATGAAAGGCTATTGTACATGGTCTCGAACAACATGATATAGTATGGCGTTTTTGACGCTTTTGTGGAGTTTTGAGGATTTTCGAAAAATGAGGAAACCTGATAGAAACGCAAGGCTATAGCCTTAGGGTCTAGCACAGCATGCCGTTTTTCATGGTTTTGAGGATTTTCAAAAAACGTCAAAATTAAAAAAAAAAAAAAAAAAACTAAGGCTGTTGAAAATAGTTAATGGGATTAAATTAATGCTGTTGATTAATCTGATTTAAAAAATTAACGTAATTAACTCATGTGCACACTGACTCAACCCACTGAGCATTTTCTCATTGAAAGAAATGGGTAGAGCACGGTTTTACGGAGACATATAGCTGTGTGTCTCCCTGTAACCAGAGCCATAGAGTATAGCTGGAGGATCTACAAGCATTGAGGGCTTGTAGATCACCTATTTTGATACAGATTTTAAAGAAGAATGGTTATTTTTTTTAACACAGATTCTGTTTCTTTTTTATGAAACAGGTTTTGAGGATTTTCGAAAAATCACAATAAATGACGAAACCTGGCAAAAACACAAGAATATAGCCTTACGGTCTTGCACAGCATGCCGTTTTTCATCGTTTTTAGAATTTTTGAGGATTTTCGAAAAATGTCGAAAGTTCGAAAAAAACGCAAGGCTATAGCCTTATGTTTTTTCATCGTTTTGAGGATTTTCAAAAAATGACAAAAACAAAACCTGGAAAAAACGCAAGGCTATAGCCTTACGGTCTTGCACAGCATGCCGTTTTTCATCGTTTTGAGGATTTTTGAGGACTTTCGAAAAATGACGAAATTTCAAAAAAACGCAAGGCTATAGCCTTACGGTCTTGCACAGCATGCCGTTTTTCATCACTTTGGGCATTTTTGAGCATTTTCGAAAAATGTCGAAATTTCGAAAAAAACGCAAGGCTATAGCCTTACGGTTTTTCATCGTTTTGAGGGTTTTCGAAAAAAAATGACAAAAAATGACGAAATCTGGCAAAAACGCAAGGCTATAGCCTTACGGTCTTGCACAGCATGCCGTTTTTCATCATTTTGAGCATTTTTGAGCATTTTCGAAAAATGTCGAAATTTCGAAAAAAACGCAAGGCTATAGCCTTACGGTTTTTCATCGTTTTGAGGTTTTTCGAAAAATGACAAAAAATGACGAAATCTGGCAAAAACGCAAGGCTATAGCCTTACGGTCTTGCACAGCATGCCGTTTTTCATCATTTTGAGCATTTTTGAGCATTTTCGAAAAATGTCGAAATTTTGAAAAAACGCAAAGGCTATAGCCTTACGGTTTTTCATCGTTTTGAGGTTTTTCGAAAAATGACAAAAAATGACGAAATCTGGCAAAAACGCAAGGCTATAGCCTTACGGTCTTGCACAGCATGCCGTTTTTCATCATTTTGAGCATTTTTGAGCATTTTCGAAAAATGTCGAAATTTCGAAAAAACGCAAGGCTATAGCCTTACGGTTTTTCATGGTTTTGAGGTTTTTCGAAAAATGACAAAAAATGACGAAATCTGGCAAAAACGCAAGGCTATAGCCTTATGGTCTTGCACAGCATGCCGTTTTTCATCATTTTGAGCATTTTTGAGCATTTTCGAAAAATGTTGAAATTTCGAAAAACCGCAAGGCTATAGCCTTACGGTTTTTCATCGTTTTGAGGTTTTTCGAAAAATGACAAAAAATGACGAAATCTGGCAAAAACGCAAGGCTATAGCCTTACGGTCTTGCACAGCATGCCGTTTTTCATCGTTTTGAGGATTTTTGAGGACTTTCGAAAAATGACGAAATTTCAAAAAAACGCAAGGCTATAGCCTTACGGTCTTGCACAGCATGCCGTTTTTCATCACTTTGGGCATTTTTGAGCATTTTCGAAAAATGTCGAAATTTCGGAAAACCGCAAGGTAGGGTTTTTCATCGTTTAGAGCATTTTTGAGCATTTTCGAAAATGTTTAAATTTCGAATAAAAAGCAAGGCTATATATAGCCTTACGGTTTTTCATCGTTTTGAGGTTTTTCGAAAAATGACAAAAAATGACAAAATCTGGCAAAAACGCAAGGCTATAGCCTTACGGTCTTGCACAGCATGCCGTTTTTCATCATTTTGAGCATTTTTTAGCATTTTCGAAAAATGTCGAAATTTCGAAAAAAACGAAGGCTATAGCCTTACGGTTTTTCATCGTTTTGAGGTTTTTCGAAAAATGACAAAAAATGACGAAATCTGGCAAAAACGCAAGGCTATAGCCTCATGGTCTTGCACAGCATGCCGTTTTTCATCATTTTGAGCATTTTTGAGCATTTTCGAAAAATGTCGAAATTTCGAAAAACCGCAAAGGCTATAGCCTTAGGGACTGTACGTTATTTACCGGGGGGGGGGGGCTGGTGCGCTGGAAGTCCGGTCAAAAAATAATAATCATGCCCCCCCCCCCCACCTCAATTTTTTCCCCATGGCCCTCCCCCCACTTCAATGTTGTTTTCCCATGGCCCTCCCCCTACAGGTACAAAATTGCCCCGCCATTTACTTTGACATTTTTTCTTCAGTTCAATGAGCATGCCAGCTGTCGTGAGCATCCCAGTACACACTGACATTTAACCAACAAATAAAACGCTGACAGGTCCCTTTTGGTCAATCTTGCGGAATCATGCCTCTCACAGCCCATCAATCAGAAAGTATACATGGTTCAGACCCTACACATGCTACCTAGCCGCTACCACCCATTCCTCACAACGGGGCAGATGAAGCTCGGCACTTTTCAACATCCAACGCGGTACAACAAAATCACTTCTAGTAGCACAACTTAAACAAGTTGCTTCGGTGGAAAAACATTCGTAGCCTATATTGAACACAGATGGCACACGGCGGTGCCAATAAATAAAATCATGACTTACCAGAGGCTGTGACCACCAGTTGACTACAACACCTCTCCAAAATTCCTCTGGAAATGCCCATCCAATTCGTTGTCAAAACTTCCCAAACTGTTTAGCCCATATAGTTCACCTCAGCTAGTTTGATATTTGTTCACGGGCATTTTCTATCATCTCGATGATGCTCAATGTTCCTCCGTAGCACTAGCAATACAGTGAAAGAAAGACAGCGCGGGCAATCTACAGTAGCTGCAGACTTCAACGTCATGCAAAGGTCTCTGGTAGAGCATTAGCTGTGTTTTTCAACCCTGGGGTCGGGACCCCAGGACTTCAACTTGGGGTCCCCTGAAATGTCTAGCTGTGAATAAAAAGACTACTGTAAGCCCAGAAAATATTCACACCATTGAAGTGGAACGTTTCTCATGTATCACCGTTTCACACCTACCCAATATTCTAACACACACGGAAGCGGCAGTCCACCCGGAGTCACGACATTGAGGAGTCAGAAACTGAGCGCTTGAGCGCTGTTCAAATGGCCTGAATAGGGACAAACTGCAGTTGAAGTCAATGTAGAAGAATCGCCATTGGTCTAGCTCTATGAGTAAACGTAACTCAGTCTATACTCTAAAGCTCCGTCTCCTTTTTTCCCCATGGCCCTCCCCTAAACTCCGATTTTTTTGCCATGGCCCTCCCCTCACCTCATTTTTTTTCATCATGGCCCTCCCCCCCCTACGCACAGCCCCCCCCCCCCCCCCCCCCCCCCGGTAAATTACGAACAGTCCCTTACGGTTTTTCATCGTTTTGAGGTTTTTCGAAAAATGACAAAAAATGACGAAATCTGGCAAAAACGCAAGGCTATAGCCTTATGGTCTTGCACAGCATGCCGTTTTTCATCATTTTGAGCATTTTTGAGCATTTTCGAAACATGTCGAAATTTCGAAAAACCGCAAGACTATAGCCTTAGGGTTTTTCATCGTTTTGAGGTTGTTCGAAAAATGACAAAAAATGACAAAATCTGGCAAAAACGGAAGGCTATAGTCTTACGGTCTTGCACAGCATGCCGTTTTTCATCATTTTGAGCATTTTTGAGCATTTTCGAAAAATGTCGAAATTTCGAAAAAACGCAAGGCTATAGCCTTACGGTTTTTCATCGTTTTGAGGTTTTTCGAAAAATGACAAAAAATGACGAAATCTGGCAAAAAACGCAAGGCTATAGCCTTACGGTCTTGCACAGCATGCCGTTTTTCATCATTTTGAGCATTTTTGAGCATTTTTTGAAAAATGTCGAAATTTCGAAAAAACGCAAGGCTATAGCCTTACGGTTTTTCATCGTTTTGAGGTTTTTCGAAAAATGACAAAAAATGACAAAATCTGGCAAAAACGCAAGGCTATAGCCTTATGGTCTTGCACAGCATGCCGTTTTTCATCATTTTGAGCATTTTTGAGCATTTTCGAAAAATGTCGAAATTTCGAAAAACCGCAAGGCTATAGCCTTAGGGTTTTTCATCGTTTTGAGGTTTTTCGAAAAATGACAAAATGACGAAATCTGGCAAAAACGCAAGGCTATAGCCTTACGGTCTTGCACAGCATGCCGTTTTTCA
This sequence comes from Benthosema pterotum, assembly GCA_039105355.1. Taxonomy (NCBI): domain Eukaryota; kingdom Metazoa; phylum Chordata; class Actinopteri; order Myctophiformes; family Myctophidae; genus Benthosema; species Benthosema pterotum. The sequence continues at coordinate 33,673,944 of CM076968.1, forward strand.
TCATTTTGAGCATTTTTGAGCATTTTCGAAAAATGTCGAAATTTCGAAAAACCGCAAGGCTATAGCCTTAGGGTTTTTCATCGTTTTGAGGTTTTTCGAAAAATGACAAAAATGACGAAATCTGGCAAAAACGCAAGGCTATAGCCTTACGGTCTTGCACAGCATGCCGTTTTTCATCATTTTGAGCATTTTTGAGCATTTTCGAAAAATGTCGAAATTTCGAAAAACCGCAAGGCTATAGCCTTAGGGTTTTTCATCGTTTTGAGGTTTTTCGAAAAATGACAAAAAATGACAACATCTGGCAAAAACGCAAGGCTATAGTCTTACGGTCTTGCACAGCATGCCGTTTTTCATCATTTTGAGCATTTTTGAGCATTTTCGAAAAATGTCGAAATTTCGAAAAAACGCAAGGCTATAGCCTTACGGTTTTTCATCGTTTTGAGGTTTTTCGAAAAATGAAAAAAAATGACGAAATCTGGCAAAAACGCAAGGCTATAGCCTCATGGTCTTGCACAGCATGCCGTTTTTCATCATTTTGAGCATTTTTGAGCATTTTCGAAAAATGTTGAAATTTCGAAAAAACCGCAAGGCTATAGCCTTACGGTTTTTCATCGTTTTGAGGTTTTTCGAAAAATGACAAAAATGACGAAATCTGGCAAAAACGCAAGGCTATAGCCTTATGGTCTTGCACAGCATGCCGTTTTTCATCATTTTGAGCATTTTTGAGCATTTTCGAAAAATGTCGAAATTTCGAAAAACCGCAAGACTATAGCCTTACGGTTTTTCATCGTTTTGAGGTTTTTCGAAAAATGACAAAAAATGACAAAATCTGGCAAAAACGCAAGGCTATAGCCTTACGGTCTTGCACAGCATGCCGTTTTTCATCATTTTGAGCATTTTGAGCATTTTCGAAAAATGTCGAAATTTCGAAAAACCGCAAGGCTATAGCCTTACGGTTTTTCATCGTTTTGAGGTTTTTCGAAAAATGACAAAAAATGACGAAATCTGGCAAAAACGCAAGGCTATAGCCTTACGGTCTTGCACAGCATGCCGTTTTTCATCATTTTGAGCATTTTTGAGCATTTTTGAAAAATGTCGAAATTTCGAAAAAACGCAAGGCTATAGCCTTACGGTTTTTCATCGTTTTGAGGTTTTTCGAAAAATGACAAAAAATGACAAAATCTGGCAAAAAACGCAAGGCTATAGCCTTATGGTCTTGCACAGCATGCCGTTTTTCATCATTTTGAGCATTTTTGAGCATTTTCGAAAAATGTCGAAATTTCGAAAAAACGCAAGGCTATAGCCTTACGGTTTTTCATCGTTTTGAGGTTTTTCGAAAAATGACAAAAAATGACGAAATCTGGCAAAAAGCAAGGCTATAGCCTTATGGTCTTGCACAGCATGCCGTTTTTCATCATTTTGAGCATTTTTGATTGTTCTCAAAAAATGTCGAAATTTCGAAAAACCGCGAGGCTATAGCCTTAGGGTTTTTCATCGTTTTGAGGTTTTTCGACAAAAAATGACGAAATCTGGAAAAAACGCAAGGCTATAGCCTTACGGTCTTGCACAGCATGCCGTTTGTCATCAATTTGAGCATTTTTGAGCATTTTCAAAAAATGTCGAAATTTCGAAAAACCGCAAGGCTATAGCCTTACGGTTTTTCATCGTTTTGAGGTTTTTCGAAAAATGACAAATATTGACGAAATCTGGCAAAAAGCAAGGCTATAGCCTTATGGTCTTGCACAGCATGCCGTTTTTCATCATTTTGAGCATTTTTGATTGTTCTCAAAAAATGTCGAAATTTCGAAAAACCGCAAGGCTATAGCCTTACGGTTTTTCATCGTTTTGAGGTTTTTTGAAAAATGACAAAATTGACGAAATCTGGCAAAAACGCAAGGCTATAGCCTTACGGTCTTGCACAGCATGCCGTTTTTCATCATTTTGAGCATTTTTGAGCATTTTCGAAAAATGTCGAAATTTTCGAAAAACCGCAAGGCTATAGCCTTAGGGTTTTTCATCGTTTTGAGGTTGTTCGAAAAATGACAAAAAATGACAAAATCTGGCAAAACGCAAGGCTATAGTCTTACGGTCTTGCACAGCATGCCGTTTTTCATCATTTTGAGCATTTTTGAGCATTTTCGAAAAATGTCGAAATTTTGAAAAACCGCAAGGCTATAGCCTTACGGTTTTTCATCGTTTTGAGGTTTTTCGAAAAATGACCAAAAATGACGAAATCTGGCAAAAACGCAAGGCTATAGCCTTACGGTCTTGCACAGCATGCCGTTTTTCATCACTTTGAGCATTTTTGAGCATTTTCGAAAAATGTCGAAATTTCGGAAAAACCGCAAGGCTATAGCCTTAGGGTTTTTCATCGTTTTGAGCATTTTTGAGCATTTTCGAAAAATGTCGAAATTTCGAAAAAACGCAAGGCTATAGCCTTACGGTTTTTCATCGTTTTGAGGTTTTTCGAAAAATGACAAAAAATGACGAAATCTGGCAAAAACCGCAAGGCTATAGCCTTACGGTCTTGCACAGCATGCCGTTTTTCATCATTTTGAGCATTTTTGAGCATTTTCGAAAAATGTCGAAATTTCGAAAAAACGCAAGGCTATAGCCTTACGGTTTTTCATCGTTTTGAGGTTTTTTGAAAAATGACAAAAAATGACGAAATCTGGCAAAAACGCAAGGCTATAGCCTTATGGTCTTGCACAGCATGCCGTTTTTCATCATTTTGAGCATTTTTGAGCATTTTCGAAAAATGTTGAAATTTCGAAAAACCGCAAGGCTATAGCCTTACGGTTTTTCATCGTTTTGAGGTTTTTCGAAAAATGACAAAAATGACGAAATCTGGCAAAAACGCAAGGCTATAGCCTTATGGTCTTGCACAGCATGCCGTTTTTCATCATTTTGAGCATTTTTGAGCATTTTCGAAACATGTCGAAATTTCGAAAAACCGCAAGACTATAGCCTTAGGGTTTTTCATCGTTTTGAGGTTGTTCGAAAAATGACAAAAAATGACAAAATCTGGCAAAAACGGAAGGCTATAGTCTTACGGTCTTGCACAGCATGCCGTTTTTCATCATTTTGAGCATTTTTGAGCATTTTCGAAAAATGTTGAAAATTTCGAAAAACCGCAAGGCTATAGCCTTACGGTTTTTCATCGTTTTGAGGTTTTTCGAAAAATGACCAAAAAATGACGAAATCTGGCAAAAACGCAAGGCTATAGCCTTACGGTCTTGCACAGCATGCCGTTTTTCATCATTTTGAGCATTTTTGAGCATTTTCGAAAAATGTCGAAATTTCGAAAAAACGCAAGGCTATAGCCTTACGGTTTTTCATCGTTTTGAGGTTTTACGAAAAATGACAAAAAATGACGAAATCTGGCAAAAACGCAAGGCTATAGCCTTACGGTCTTGCACAGCATGCCGTTTTTCATCATTTTGAGCATTTTTGAGCATTTTCGAAAAATGTCGAAATTTCGAAAAAACGCAAGGCTATAGCCTTACGGTTTTTCATCGTTTTGAGGTTTTTCGAAAAATGACAAAAAATGACGAAAACCTGGCAAAAACGCAAGGCTATAGCCTTACAGTCTTGCAAAGCATGCCGTTTTTCATCGTTTTGAGGATTTTTGAGGATTTTCGAAAAATGACGAAATTTTGAAAAAAAGGCAAGGCTATAGCCTTACGGTCTTGCACAGCATGCCGTTTTTCATCACTTTGGGCATTTTTGAGCATTTTCGAAAAATGTCGAAATTTCGGAAAACCGCAAGGCTATAGCCTTAGGGTTTTTCATCGTTTTGAGCATTTTTGAGCATTTTCGAAAAATGTCGAAATTTCGAAAAAACGCAAGGCTATATATAGCCTTACGGTTTTTCATCGTTTTGAGGTTTTTCGAAAAATGACAAAAAATGACGAAATCTGGCAAAAACGCAAGGCTATAGCCTTACGGTCTTGCACAGCATGCCGTTTTTCATCATTTTGAGCATTTTTGAGCATTTTCGAAAAATGTTGAAATTTCGAAAAACCACAAGGCTATAGCCTTACGGTTTTTCATCGTTTTGAGGTTTTTCGAAAAATGACAAAAAATGACGAAATCTGGCAAAAACGCAAGGCTATAGCCTTACGGTCTTGCACAGCATGCCGTTTTTCATCATTTTGAGCATTTTTGAGCATTTTCGAAAAATGTCGAAATTTCGAAAAACCGCAAGACTATAGCCTTAGGGTTTTCATCGTTTTGAGGTTTTTCGAAAAATGACAAAAAATGACAAAATCTGGCAAAAACGCAAGGCTATAGCCTTACGGTCTTGCACAGCATGCCGTTTTTCATCATTTTGAGCATTTTTGAGCATTTTCGAAAAATGTAGAAATTTCGAAAAAACGCAAGGCTATAGCCTTACGGTTTTTCATCGTTTTGAGGTTTTTCGAAAAATGACAAAATTGACGAAATCTGGCAAAAACGCAAGGCTATAGCCTTACGGTCTTGCACAGCATGCCGTTTTTCATCATTTTGAGCATTTTTGAGCATTTTCGAAAAATGTCGAAATTTCGAAAAACCGCAAGGCTATAGCCTTAGGGTTTTTCATCGTTTTGAGGTTGTTCGAAAAATGACAAAAAATGACAAAATCTGGCAAAAACGCAAGGCTATAGCCTTACGGTCTTGCACAGCATGCCGTTTTTCATCATTTTGAGCATTTTTGAGCATTTTCGAAAAATGTCGAAATTTTGAAAAAAAGCAAGGCTATAGCCTTACGGTTTTTCATCGTTTTGAGGTTTTTCGAAAAATGACCAAAAATGACGAAATCTGGCAAAAACGCAAGGCTATAGCCTTACGGTCTTGCACAGCATGCCGTTTTTCATCACTTTGGGCATTTTTGAGCATTTTCGAAAAATGTCGAAATTTCGGAAAACCGCAAGGCTATAGCCTTAGGGTTTTTCATCGTTTTGAGCATTTTTGAGCATTTTCGAAAAATGTCGAAATTTCGAAAAAACACAAGGCTATAGCCTTACGGTTTTTCATCGTTTTGAGGTTTTTCGAAAAATGACAAAAAATGACGAAATCTGGCAAAACCGCAAGGCTATAGCCTTATGGTCTTGCACAGCATGCCGTTTTTCATCATTTTGAGCATTTTTGAGCATTTTCGAAAAATGTTGAAATTTCGAAAAACGCAAGGCTATAGCCTTACGGTTTTTCATCGTTTTGAGGTTTTTCGAAAAATGACAAAAATGACGAAATCTGGCAAAAACGCAAGGCTATAGCCTTACGGTCTTGCACAGGATGCCGTTTTTCATCATTTTGAGCATTTTTGAGCATTTTCGAAACATGTCGAAATTTCGAAAACCGCAAGACTATAGCCTTAGGGTTTTTTCATCGTTTTGAGGTTGTTTCGAGAAAAATGACAAAAAATGACAAAATCTGGCAAAAACGCAAGGCTATAGCCTTACGGTCTTGCACAGCATGCCGTTTTTCATCATTTTGAGCATTTTTGAGCATTTTCGAAAAATGTCGAAATTTCGAATAAAAGCAAGGCTATAGCCTTACGGTTTTTCATCGTTTTGAGGTTTTTCGAAAAATGACAAAAAATGACAAAATCTGGCAAAAACGCAAGGCTATAGCCTTATGGTCTTGCACAGCATGCCGTTTTTCATCATTTTGAGCATTTTTGAGCATTTTCGAAAAATGTCGAAATTTCGAAAAAACCGCAAGGCTATAGCCTTACGGTTTTTCATCGTTTTGAGGTTTTTCGAAAAATGACAAAAATGACGAAATCTGGCAAAAAAACGCAAGGCTATAGCCTTATGGTCTTGCACAGCATGCCGTTTTTTTCATCATTTTGAGCATTTTTGAGCATTTTTCGAAAAATGTCGAAATTTCGAAAAAAAAACCGCAGGCTATAGCCTTAGGGTTTTTCATCGTTTTGAGGTTTTTCGAAAAATGACAAAAAATGACAACATCTGGCAAAAACGCAAGGCTATAGTCTTACGGTCTTGCACAGCATGCCGTTTTTCATCATTTTGAGCATTTTTGAGCATTTTCGAAAAATGTCGAAATTTCGAAAAAACGCAAGGCTATAGCCTTTCGGTTTTTCATCGTTTTGAGGTTTTTCGAAAAATGACAAAAAATGACGAAATCTGGCAAAAACGCAAGGCTATAGCCTCATGGTCTTGCACAGCATGCCGTTTTTCATCATTTTGAGCATTTTTGAGCATTTTCGAATAATGTTGAAATTTCGAAAAACCGCAAGGCTATAGCCTTACGGTTTTTCATCGTTTTGAGGTTTTTCGAAAAATGACAAAAATGACGAAATCTGGCAAAAACGCAAGGCTATAGCCTTATGGTCTTGCACAGCATGCCGTTTTTCATCATTTTGAGCATTTTTGAGCATTTTCGAAACATGTCGAAATTTCGAAAAAACCGCAAGACTATAGCCTTAGGGTTTTTCATCGTTTTGAGGTTTTTCGAAAAATGACAAAAAATGTCAAAATCTGGCAAAAACGCAAGGCTATAGCCTTACGGTCTTGCACAGCATGCCGTTTTTCATCATTTTGAGCATTTTTGAGCATTTTCGAAAAAATGTCGAAATTTCGAAAAAACGCAAGGCTATAGCCTTACGGTTTTTCATCGTTTTGAGGTTTTTCGAAAAATGACAAAAAATGACGAAAACTTGGCAAAACGCAAGGCTATAGCCTTACGGTCTTGCACAGCATGCCGTTTTTCATCATTTTGAGCATTTTTGAGCATTTTTGAAAAATGTCGAAATTTCGAAAAAACGCAAGGCTATAGCCTTACGGTTTTTCATCGTTTTGAGGTTTTTCGAAAAAATGACAAAAAATGACAAAATCTGGCAAAAACGCAAGGCTATAGCCTTATGGTCTTGCACAGCATGCCGTTTTTCATCATTTTGAGCATTTTTGAGAATTTTCGAAAAATGTCGAAATTTCGAAAAAACGCAAGGCTATAGCCTTACGGTTTTTCATCGTTTTGAGGTTTTTCGAAAAATGACAAAAAATGACGAAATCTGGCAAAAACGCAAGGCTATAGCCTTACGGTCTTGCACAGCATGCCGTTTTTCATCATTTTGAGCATTTTGATTGTTCTCAAAAAATGTCGAAATTTCGAAAAAAACCGCAAGGCCTTAGGGTTTTTCATCGTTTTGAGGTTTTTCGACAAAAAAATGACGAAATCTGGAAAAAACGCAAGGCTATAGCCTTACGGTCTTGCACAGCATGCCGTTTGTCATCAATTTGAGCATTTTTGAGCATTTTCAAAAAATGTCGAAATTTCGAAAAACCGCAAGGCTATAGCCTTACGGGTTTTTCGTCGTTTTGAGGTTTTTCGAAAAATGACAAATATTGACGAAATCTGGCAAAAAGCAAGGCTATAGCCTTATGGTCTTGCACAGCATGCCGTTTTTCATCATTTTGAGCATTTTTGATTGTTCTCCAAAAATGTCGAAATTTCGAAAAAACCGCAAGGCTATAGCCTTACGGTTTTTCATCGTTTGAGGTTTTTCGAAAAATGACAAAATTGACGAAAATCTGGCAAAAACGCAAGGCGCGCGGTGGCCGCGTTTTCCCCCGCTGCAATTCCCGGTCGCGGCCGCTGCGGTGCGGGCGCCCCGTGCCACGTCGACAGCCACGGGGTTCCGGGGTTGCGTGTGTGTGCGTCACCCCGCTTCTTCCGGGGTACCCACGCAACCCCGGAACCCCGTGGCTGTCGACGTGGCACAGGAAGCGGGGCGTCTGTGTGTGTGTATTTCAGGGGTCATGGCCGTGACAGTTCAGAGAAGCCGTGACAGATCAGAGAGACGACGGACCAGACGAAGACCAGAGAGAGACAAGCATCAGCAGCAACTCTGCCGGAGTTTCAGCACTTAAAAGGTGGGTAACTTTAGCGTGTGTGTGGGTGGGTGTGTGGGTGTGTGTGTGTGTGTGGTTGTGTGTTGAGCTCCAGAGTGATTCGGGGACCACCGGTGCGATCTCTGCCTGCTAGAGAGCGGTCTCCAGCGGGCATGGCTGTGGGCTCCCACCGGTACGGCGTGTGTATGTGTGTGCATGGCGGTAGAGCAGCTCTGTGTATACTTATATTATTTTTTTTCCCACCACAACAGGTTGAAGATGGAATTCGCTGACTTAAAGGCGCTGATGGATGACTTTGAGGCGGGATCTGCTCCCTCCAGCCCCACGGAACAGAGAAAAAAAGAATATGCGCCAGAGACGACGCCATGTGGAGTCATTTTTGGATTTTATGTCCGGACCACCGGCCACCCAGCGTCCGCCGACTTCACTTCATCACCAACCGTGCGCGCTTCCTCCAGTGGTTCAAGCTCCTCCAGTCCCGCTGGTGTCCAACGACCGTACAAAACTACATCCAGGACTGCCGGCGGTTCATCGTGTACTTGAAAGAGCGTCAGCCACCGGCATCTCACCGTCCCTGCGCGACTTGGATCGCGCGCTCCGTTGGTTAAAGATGGAGCGAGAGGGACTGGCCGATGCTGTGGCCCAACACCGTAGAAGGATCATGGACCGCAAGACGGAAGCGATGCTTACCCGCTCCGACCTCCACCGACTACGCCAGGAAACCGCTCGAAGGATCCCAGCTGCCCTGGCGCGCGTCGAACAAGACCCGAGATGTCGGTCAGCCGTCCGCTCGGCGATGGGCCTGCTAGCGGCTTATCTGGCCGCCATCAGCGGGCTGCGGCGCGGGTGCTTCCTCTGGATGACGGACGTGGACGTTTCTTCCGCCACTGGGGTGGAGGCGACGGCGGGCGCGTCGGGTCATGCGGTTGGAACATCACAAGACACGGCGCACCTATGGCCCCGCGAAGCTGGTTCTCACGCCAACGGAGCACGGATGGCTGAGACGTTTCCTGGACCAACGCCGTTCATGTGCGGCTACAGCGGCGAAGTGGCGACCTTCTTCTTCAGCTCCACGGGGAGCCGTTTTACAAGCTGGGAACGCACGTGAAAGCGAGATCCTGAAGTGTATCAACCGCGCGGGTACCACCATGACGTCCATCCGCAGCGCCGTGGCCACGGTCGCCGACAGAATCCTCAGTCCGGATGAACAGAGTGAAGTGAGCCGCTCCATGGGCCATAGCTTGGCCACCATGAACAGGTATTATGTCGCCCAACGCAGCAACAAAGAAGTCATCGCCACACGGGACCTGCTGGACCGCGCGTGACAGGAGAGATCCATCGCCGCCCCCAGCCCACGTCCCGTGCGCCGCCGCAGCCTCCAGAGGAGACCCCGCAGCCTCCAGAGCCTCCAGAGACCCCCGCCCAGAGCTCCGAGTGTCGGTCCAGCGTCTTACAGGTGAGTTCAAAATGGGACAAAGTCCCTCCAGAGGCCAGGGACAAAATCTGTTTTGAGAATGTGTTTTGCTCAAGTCACTAATAGACTGCTATCCTCTCAACCCGCAGATGCAGACATCCTGGCCTGGCGGCCGCCCGCCGTCGCGCAGGATTCCCCGCCGCCCCCCGGCAAGAGGCCGCGCGGACGGCCGAGGAAAACACCCGGCGACCACCGTGCAAAACCCCCCGCCCGCTAAGAGGCCGCGCGGACGGCCGCGCAAGCAGAGGGACTGATGGTGTTGTCGGTGTTGTGTTGTGCAATAAAAATAAATAATAATAATAATAATAATAATAAAACCCTTGTACCTGCCTTGCTCTGCCTCTCCTTTAACTGTATACATTGGTTATAGTTGAATATATTATATTATATATCATTAAAGTTCCATGAGCGGGCAAAGTGTGTAAAGGTCAGCCGGGAAAAGGGTGCTTAGGGCTGGCTGGCCTTCACACACTTTGGCGAGTCCCTCGGCATGGTCAGGTATGCCAGAAATATGTTCTAAGTCCCTCGGTATGGCCAGGGGTGTGGGCCCCTGCCAGAAATGTGTCTAAGTCCCTCGGTATGGCCAGGGGCGCGGGCCCCTGCCAGAAATGTGTCTAAGTCCCTCGGTATGGCCAGGGGCGCGGGCCCCTGCCAGAAATGTGTTCTAAGTCCCTCGGTATGGCCAGGGCGCGGACCCCTGCCAGAAATGTTTCTAAGTCCCTCGGTATGCCCAGGGGCGTGCGGTCCGTGCGGCGCGTCACATCACTCTTGATCCCCCGAGAGGGGTGCTTAAGGGTGGGTGCACGTGCTCGGACGGGGCGCCGGGTGGTGGCCTTCGGCCGGGAGGGTGCCTGACCCAGGGCCTGGGCCTGGGCCTGGCCCCCGCCCGGCGCGTCAGTGCCCAGGGCGTGGGCCCTGGGCCTAGGCGGTGGCCTGGTGGTTGTGGTGCATGGCCCCCAGAGTCTCTCCTCTGGGGGGCGGGTTGGAGAACGTGCCCTGCACGGAGGTGTGCCGGGAGCACTGGATACTGGCGGCAGTACCCAGGACAGCGGCCTGGTGGCGCCCTTCGGGGTGGGCGGCAGTCTGGAAGTGGTGCATGGCCCCCAGAGGTTCACCTCTGGGGGTTAGGTTGGAGAAAGTGCCCCTGGACGGAGGTCCTCTGGGGTCCATTTGTGTGCGGGGCGCAGTACCACGTGCGGCCGCCTGGTGGCGCCCTTCTGGGGCGGCGGCCCTCTGGTAGTGGTGCATGGCCCCCAGGGGTTCACCTCTGGGGGTAAGGTTGGAGAAAGTGCCCCTGGACGGAGGTCCTCTGGGGTCCATTTGGTGCGGGGCGCAGTACCGCGTGCGGCCGCCTGGTGGCGCCCTTCTGGGGCGGCGGCCCTCTGGTAGTGGTGCATGGCCCCCGGAGGTTCACCTCTGGGAAGGTTAAGGTTGGAGAAAGTGCCCCTGGACGGAGGTCCTCTGGGGTCCATTTGGTGCGGGGCGCAGTACCGCGTGCGGCCGCCTGGTGGCGCCCTTCTGGGGCGGCGGCCCTCTGGTAGTGGTGCTGGGCCCCAGGGGTTCACCTCTGGGGGTAAGGTTGGAGAAAGTGCCCCTGGACGGAGGTCCTCTGGGGTCCATTTGGTGCGGGGCGCAGTACCGCGTGCGGGCCGCCTGGTGGCGCCCTTCTGGGGCGGCGGCCCTCTGGTAGTGGTGCATGGCCCCGGAGGTTCACCTCTGGGGGTAAGGTTGGAGAAAGTGCCCCTGGACGGAGGTCCTCTGGGGTCCATTTGGTGCGGGGCGCAGTTCCCAGTTTGGCCACAGGGCGGCGCCTGACCTCCAGGCCCCCCCCCGGGGGGCGGGCGCTGGCTCATGCCCGGCCAAGGTGCCTGCTTACACGCGGAGTGGTCTCCCCCTCAACCAACAGCATTTCCAGTCATGTAGCTGCACCTCCATATTTGGGAGCGCCCATTGATTTTGTGTTAGTTCGAGTGCCAGAAGCCCAGAGCTCCTGGCTCTGCTTCCCTCTTCCCCCCTCTGTACTACGGGACCAAAGGAGCCCCAGACTTTTGCCATCCCGTATATGAGAGCGCTCCTCCGGCCCTTGTCGACCCCCGGGCGGCCCCCCGAGCCGCCCCGGGCCCCCAGGGGGAGCGTCCCCCTCCAGGGGCTCCGGCCTGGAGCTTTTCAGGGGGCGAGCCGCGGGGCCTTGCCCAGGGAAGAGTGGGTGCTCGTTTTCGCAATGCTGGGTGTTGGTCCTGGAAGTCTCGCCAGCTTCGAGGCTCGAGTGGGGGAAGCCCAGGAGAGAGGGAAAGGAAACAGAGGGGGGAAGCCCGGACCTCCTGGGCTCTCCCCCCTCTCCCCCCCTCTCCACCGAAACCCACAAGACCAATCGCAGACTTTTCCTATCATGTATATGGGAACCAGGTCGGGCGGCCGACCTGGCCTGGAGTAAGCCGCCGGGCCGCAGAAACCCGGCCTGGGGAAGACTTCGGGAGCCTCGCCCCCTGGCGTGAGCTCCGGAGCTTCCCCATCCGATCGATTGGAACGCGAAGCCCGCCTCTGGCGAGGGCCCCGCCGGCACTCTGTGCTCCGGCGGACGGTTGCTCGCCGCCTGCGGGCCCGACCAGGCGCGGTGGAACCTACGCCCGGAGAGCCAGCTCTTCGGGCCTCCCCGCGGCCGACCCCGGCCTAGCGAGACCGAGTAGCCCCGTCTGTCCAAGCGGTCCTCCACGGAACGCCCCGGGTGGCTCACGCCGTTGGGTCGCCGGCCCCTCGCGCTCCTCCGGGGGCGCGTCGGAGCCCGGCCTGTGCCCCGGCGGAGCTTTCCCGAGGCGAGCTCCGGAGACTCGTTTTCTCAAACCCCCAGATCGCGTGGCGCGCTCCGGCCACCGAACCGAACAGCTGCGAAACGGGTGGAGCCGCAATCCTTGGTAACACGCCCTCGACCCGGCTACGAGGCAACGCGGCAAAGCCGACCGTCCGGCACACGCCCCGGGCTCGCACGCCGGCCCCTCCGCCGGAGCTCCGGCTCCGGCCCCCGGAGGGGACCGGCCCCTGCCTGCCGCGGCGCGCAAACCCCGAGCGCCGAGACCTCACCTGGGCCGGCGCGCGGCGGCACAGGAGGCCTACCTGGTTGATCCTGCCAGTAGCATATGCTTGTCTTTACAACAAGAAAGGCTCCACATCCAAGGAAGATAATTACGGTGAGGTAGTGACGAAAAATAGCAATCCCAGGACTCTTTGGAGGCCCTGTAATGGTAGTGGTGCATGGCGCCTAGAGGCTCGCCTCTGGGTGTAAAAGTGACGTAGGGGTTCTCCTCCCCGCGCCGCTCGCCCGCGTCTCGGAACCGGCTCTGCGCCGCGCCCCGTCGCCTGCGGCCCTAAAGGCTGCCTGGAGACCTCGTGTCTCTGGCACTGCCTGTCTGGGGCCGTCGGCGGGACCTCCGGCGGATTCCGACCGAGTACCAGCGTGTGCGGCGCGGGGGAGTTCTTTTCCCCCCAAGTACGCAAGTCCCGCCCGGCGGGCCGCCCCCGTCTTGAAACAGGACCAACGGATAACCCGAAAGATGGTGAATCTATCGGAGAGCCCGCCGGGCTCTCCGCGGCTGGGGGTCGCAGCACTCCGGCGCTTCGTCCCCCTAAGTACAGACGCAGGGGTTCTCCTCCCCGCGCCCGCTCCCCGCGTCTCGGAACCGGCTCTGCGCCGCGCCCCGTCGCCTGCGGCCCCTAAAGGCTGCCTGGAGACCTCGTGTCTCTGGCACTGCCTGTCTGGGGCCGCTCGGCGGGACCTCCGGCGGATTCCGACCGAGAGTACCAGTATCGTGTGCGGGCGCGGGGGGAGTTCTTTTCCCTCCCCAAGTACACAAGTCCCGCCTCGGCGGGCCGCCCCCGTCTTGAAACACGGACCAACGGATAACCCGAAAGATGGTGAATCTATCGGAGAGCCCGCCGGGCTCTCCGCGGCTGGGAGTCGCAGCACCCGGCGCTTCGTCCCCCTAAGTACAGACGCAGGGGTCTCCTCCCCGCGCCCGCTCGCCCGCGTCTCGGAACCGGCTCTGCGCCGCGCCCGTCGCCTGCGGCCCTAAAGCAGCCTGGAGACCTCGTGTCTCTGGCACTGCCTTCTGGGGCCGCTCGGCGGGACCTCCGGCGGATTCGACGTAGTTAGTACAGCGTGTGGGGGCGGGGGGAGTTCTTTTCCCTCCCCAAGTACGCAAGTCCGCCTCGGCGGGCCGCCCCCGTCTTGAAACACGGACCAACGGATTAACCCGAAAGATGGTGAATCTATCGAGAGACCCGCCGGGCCTCCGCGGCTGGGGAGTCGCAGCACTCCGGCGCTTCGTCCCCCTAAGTACAGACGCAGGAAGGTTTCTCCCCGCGCCCGCTCGCCGCGTCTCGGAACCGGCTCTGCGCCGCGCCCCGTTCGCCTGCGGCCCTAAAGGGGCTGCCTGGAGACCTAGTGTCTCTGGCACTACCTGTCTGGGGCCGCTCGGCGGGACCTCCGGCGGGATTCCGACGAGTCAGCGTATGTGCGGGCGCGGGGGGAGTACTTTTCCCTCCCCAAGTACGCAAGTCCCGCTCGGCGGGCCGCCCCCGTCTTGAAACACGGACCAACGGATATACCCGAAAGATGGTGAATCTATCGGAGAGCCCGCCGGGCTCTCCGCGGCTGGGGAGTCGCAGCACTCCGGCGCTTCGTCCCCCTAAGTACAGACGCATGGGTTCTCCTCCCCGCGCCCGCTCGCCCGCGTCTCGGAAGGCTCTGCGCCGCGCCCCGTCGCCTGCGGCCCTAAAGGCTGCCTGGAGACCTCGTGTCTCTGCACTGCCTGTCTGGGGCCGCCCCGGCGGGACCTCCGGCGGATTCCGACCGAGTACCAGCGTGTGCGGGCGCGGGGGGAGTTCTTTTCCCTCCCCAAGTACGCAAGTCCCGCCTCGGCGGGCCGCCCCCGTCTTGAAACACGGACCAACGGATAACCCTAAAGATGGTGAATCTATCGGAGAGCCCGCCGGGCTCTCCGCGGCTGGGAGTCGCAGCGCCCCGGCGCTTCGTCCCCCTAGTGCAGACGAGGGCGACTCGGGTGGCTGGATCTGGGCGCGGAACGCCCCAGAGCGCCTTGGAGCGCCCCGAGCAAGACTTGCATACAAGGGGAGGGTAAAGACTCTGCTCTCCCCTTGTAAGCAAGTCCTCCTCTGGGGCGATCCAGGGCGCTCTGGGTGGGTCCGCGTGGAGATTCAGACACCTGAGTTGCCCTCCGCAGATCAGATTCATCATACTTGACTATCTAGAGAAAGCAAAAGTCGTAACAAAGTTTTCTGTAGGTGAACCTGCGGAAGGATCATTACCGAACGTGCCCGGTCGCCTCCCTCGCCGCCGTGCCCAGAGCCCCCTCGGGGACGGCCGACGGCGGGGGTCGCTCGTCTCCGAGTCTCTCTCCTAGCCGGCCTTGGTACCGGGCGGGCGGGGATTGCTCGCACCCGTCTTGAAACACGGACCAACGGGTAACCCGAAAGTTGGTGAATCTATCGGAGAGCCGCGGGCTCTCCGCGGCTGGGGAGTCGCAGCGCTCCGGCGCTTCGTCCCCCTAAGTACAGACGCAGGGGTTCTCCTCCCCGCGCCCGCTCGCCCGCGTCTCGGAGCCGGCTCTGCGCCGCGCCCCGTCGACGCGGCCCCTAAAGGCTGCCTGTGGACCTCGCGTCCCTCGCACTGCCTGTCTGGGGCCGCCCGGCGAGGCCTCCGGCGGATTCCGACGAGTAACCAGCGTGTGCGGGCGCGGGGGGGTTCTTTTCCCTCCCCAAGTACGCAAGTCCGCCTCGCGGGGCCGCCCCGTCTTGAAACACGGGACAAACGGATAACCCGAAAGATGGTGAATCTATCGGAGAGCCCGGCGGGCTCTCCGCGCTGGGGAGTCGCAGCGCCCCGGCGCTTCGTCCCCCTAAGTGCAGACGAGGGCGCACTCGTGTGGCTGGATCTGGGGCGCGGACCGCCCCAGAGCGCCTTGGAGCGCCCCGGAGCAAGACTTGCATACAAGGGGAGGGTAAAGAGCTCTGCTCTCCCTTGTAAGCAAGTCCCGCTCCGGGGCGATCCAGGGCGCTCTGGTGGGTCCGCGTGGAGATTCAGGACACTGAGTTGCCTCCGCAGATCAGTTCATTCATACTTGACTATCTAGAGAAAGCAAAAGTCGTAACAAAGTTTTCTGTAGGTGAACCTGCGGAAGGATCATTACCGAACGAGCCCGGTCGCCTCCTCTCGCCGCCGTGCCCAGAGCCCCTCGGGGTACGGCGGCGGCGGGGGATCGCTCGTCTCGCGTTCTCTCTCCTAGCCGGCCTTGGTACCGGGCGGGCGGGGGATTGCTCGGCACCCGTCTTGAAAACACGGACCAACGGGTAACCCGAAAGATGGTGAATCTATCGGAGAGCCTGCCGGGCTCTCCGCGGCTGGGGAGTCGCAGCGCTCCGGCGCTTCGTCCCCCTAAGTACAGACGCAGGGGTTCTCCTCCCCGCGCCCGCTCGCCCGCGTTCGGAGCCGGCTCTCGCCGCGCCCCGTCGACGGGCCCCTAAAGGCTGCCTGTGGACCTCGCGTCCCTCGCACTGCCTGTCTGGGGCCGCCCGCGAGGCCTCCGGCGGATTCCGACCGAGTACCAGCGTGTGCGGGCGCGGGGGGGGAGTTCTTTTCCCTCCCCAAGTCGCAAGTCCGCCTCGGCGGGCCACCCCCCGTCTTGAAACACGGACCAAGGATAACCCGAAAGATGGTGAATCTATCGGAGAGCCCGCCGGGGGCTCTCCGCGGCTGGGAGTCGACAGCGCTCCGGCCCTTCGTCCACTAGTACAGAGCAGGGGTTCTCCTCCCCGCGCCCGCCGCCCGGGTCTCGGAACCGGCTCTGCGCCGCGCCCCGTCGCCTGCGGCCCCTAAAGGCTGCCTGGAGACCTCGTGTCTCTGGCACTGCCTGTCTGGGGCCGCTGCGCGGACCTCGGGGATTCCGACGAGTTAGTAAGTACCGCGTATTCAGTTGCACGCTTTGGCGCGGGGGGAGTTCTTTTCCCTCCCCAAGTACGCAAGTCCCGCCTCGGCGGGCCGCCCCCGTCTTGAACACGGACCAACGGATAACCCGAAAGATGGTGAAATCTATCGGAGAGCCGCCGGATCCCGCGGCTGGGGAGACGCAGCGCTCCGGCGCTTCGTCCCCTAAGTACAGACGCAGGGGTTCTCCCCCCCGCGGCGCACGCTCGCCCGCGTCTCGGAGCCGGCTCTGCCCGCGCCCCGTCGACGCGGCCCCTAAAGGCTGCCTGTGGACTTCGCGTCCCTCGCAATGCCTGTCTGGGCCGCCCTGCGAGGCCTCCGGCGGATTCCGACCGAGTACCAGCGCGTACGGGGCGGGGGGAGAGTTCTTTTACCCTCCCGTGTACGCGAGTCCCGCCCGGCGGGCCGCGTCTACCCACCACAGTGCAGACAAGGACAACCCTGGTGTTGGATCTGTGCGCGGACCGCCCAGAGAGCCTTGGAGCCCCGGAGCAGACTTGCGTACACGGGGCGGGCAAAGAGCTTGCTCTCCCCATGTAAGCAAGTCTCGCTCCGGGGCGCTGTATGGCACTCTGCGGCGGTCCGCGTGCAGGTTCAGACCACACCCGAGTTGCCTCTGCAGATTCAGACTACCTCCCCCCGCGCCGTGCCCAGAGCCCCTTCGAG